>JASVER010000020.1:11577127-11814623 GCA_030449065.1 Oceanodroma leucorhoa | reverse complement strand
GAGAAGAGGAGGCTGAGGGGAGACCTTATTGCTCTCTACAACTACCTGAAAGGAGGCTGTAGAGAGGCGGGTGCTGGTCTCTTCTCCCAAGTAACTAGTGATAGGATGAGAGGAAACAGCCTCACGTTGCACCATTTAAAGGGAGGTTTAGATTGGATATCAGGAAAAATATCTTCACGGAAAGGGTTATCAAGCACTGGAACAGGCTGCCCAGGGAAGTGGTGGAGTCACCATCACTGGAGGTGTTTCAAAGACGTGTAGATGTGGCGCTTCGGGACATGGTTTAGTGGTGGACTTGGCAGTGTTAGGTTAATGGTTGGACTTGATGATCTTAAAGGTCTTTTCCAACCTAAATGATTCTATGATTCTATTCTATGAAAAATATTTTACTTTCAAACTCCTTTTAAGAGTTTCAACAACTCCAATGGAACAGTTCAAAGATCTCACCTACTCAAGGTAGCTCATATTATTTATAAATATTTACAAGTCAAACTTATGCAGTTACCTACATTTTCAAAACCACACAGACCTCCAGAAAATTCTTAAATGCTTTAGAAATCAAAGAAATCAAAACTGATTTGCATTATTTAATATTTATTGATACAAAAGAAAAAATAATTTGTAACAAACCACGTATTTACAATTTACACTGGAGAAAGATCTTTGAAGATCAATGAAACAACGTGCCCGTAAAACTGGGGGGTGTTTCCAGTTGGATGGTAGTTACAATGTTCTTTAGAACTCCTCTGCGTTAGATGATCTTCAATTTCAGGCAAAGTTATGGGGAAGAGGTCTCCAACAACATGCTTGCTTTTGGTCTAAATTGTATAAAGAATAGAAATTAGTTCAAATTAACACAGTTAAAAAAAGGCCTATCTGACTGTGGCATAATATTAGGGAGTTATTAGACAGTAAAGTGGAACAACTGCAAATTGTACTCACAGCAGCAAGGACATTAGAGCATTCACATACTCCAGTGGCAAATCAATAAAAATATTAGTATCATTTCAATTATGCTCAAAAGAGCACATTAGCCTAATTTAATTTAACTAACAGTGGTCTCTAACCAATGGGTTCCTCTGTGCAAAGTTTAGAGTTGTCAGAGCCACACCCGGTTGTGACACTGACACTCGTTCCGCATGTATTTTCTTATGCTACCTCTAGTATGAAAAGTTGTATTTTGTTCAGGACCTAGAGGCCTCAATAGTCACTGTGCGCGTGAGTTTCACACTATTTTTATAAAAAAATCTTGTATTTTAATTCATTTAAGCTCACGTTTAGACAAATGGTCCACAGTCTCTGATTTACAGTCCCAAAGGCCACACAAAGTTGCAGATAGTAGGGAAAAGTACAAGAATTAAAACTGTTGCCAACTGAGAGAATAACATCTGATGCAACTCACCACATCAGGTGACAGCTGAGGACTATTACTGCAGATGTAGAGTTACATGGAAAAAGCAGCCACTTGATAGCATGGAGTGCACAAGATGCCAAATTTTCRAGCTGGTTTAAAGCCCGCATACAGAATGAAGACTGCTGTTAAGACTTGCAAGTGAAAATAACAGTCCACTATCAACATACCTTATACTAAAATGTTTTGGGGTATATATGCAGAAAATTGTTAGCTAATTCCCCAAAACTGATCAGTGGACTTCTCATCAAACCCAGGTATGTGTCTTCCTTAGAGGGACACCTCAGAGCAAAGACCAGAAAGGGAAAGTTAAAGCTGACAGTCGCAACACAACTTGGTATGCACATTCGTTTTTTACTATAGAGAAAGGGAAAACAGTGGCCAAGCCCCCCGGCACACCCCGCCCACCCTTCTGGATGGCACATTCATGGCCTGCTGTGTGACACAGAAAAGCTCCTCCACTTGAGGGGTACAGCATAAGGGTCCTCCCAGCACAACCGTGAACTAAACTTACAGAGGAGCAGCTTCCATAGCATGGGAGTCTCTGATTTCACAGAATGGTTGAGGTTGGAAGGGACCTCTGGAAGTCATCTGGTCCAACCCTCCTGATCAAGCAGGACCACCTACAGTCAGTTGCCCTGGATTCAGATAGGCTCTTTCCCCACATATGAGCTTTTTGCCTCCTGATCGCCTCTGTACCTCTTGACCTCTGCACAGCAACCCCAGTGATAAGAATGAAGATGCCAAGTGCGTACACAAACACTCTAACGTACTTTGCAAAGACACACTCCCGCCCCTGGGCAGTAAGTAGGGTAGCACGGAGATGGCGGGTTCTGAACTGTGTGGACAGAGCTGTTCCACCTGGAAGGATATGTCARATGAGCTTCATCAGGTCTCAGCTCTGCAGAAACATCAAAAACCAGGAAGATTATTTTCTCCTGGCATTTACCAGAAAAGCCAGGCAGCAACGGGCTGTGAGAGGGCATATGCGTCCACATCCATACCTGCAGCAACGGGCACGCACTGCCATGCTAGACGTCTCTGCCAAAACCAGCTGGTGCCAAATGGCATTCCCACTGGCAAGGAGGAATGAAGATGTACGAGCAGGTGAATGCCTGGACTAGCCTGCCAATACAAAATCAGGGTATGGCGTGGTGCCTAAGTGATGGCAGAGCCACGGCAAGATTGTGCCAAGGCAAAGGAAGTCACCAGCACACTGAATTAGTGCTACAAGAGGAGCAAAAAGCACACTGCTATGATAGTCTGGGGTAAGTCTGGCCAGGGGGAATGGTGCTGGGACGGATTCTTTCGGCACTGCAGAGCCAGCCTTAACAGATGGATGAGGCTCAAGGGGAACCATGCGGGCCTGAAGCAGTCTCAGTTCTGCTCCTGCAGTCTGGAAAACGGCAGATGACGACAATAACAAACCCCTTGCCAGTGACATCCTAAGCCAAGCTGCCTGGGATTAAAACTGCACAAAGTCTTTCAAAGAATGGAGGCCAAAGGAAGCTTTGCATCACTTCTCTGAGTGAGGAAATTGTGAGGTTTGCCAGGCCCTGTGCAAAGCTTGAAGGAGAGGTAGCAAAGGAACTTCAGGCACAAGAACAGCTCTGAAATAATCCCAATACCTGGAACTGAGTTAGAAAAATGATACAATCCTTGCAAGCAGCACAAAGACAAAAAAAGACAACTTTGGTAAGAGAAATGCATCCAAAAAAGGCAAGAAACTACTTTAGGCAGGCAAGACAAAAAATGAAGGAGCAGATTGAAACTTGATACAGCAGCTGAGCTGAAACAGCAGCAGGTGAATGTCTCGTCCCCCAGCCCGCTCCAAGGGGAAGGAGGGGCGAGGGGAGAGAGACAAAAGCGCATCTTTGACAGATATTTAGATACTTCAAGGAGACAACTGCCAACTTGCATAGCAGGACAGAGTGCATCACACTGGCAGCACGTGCACATGGAATTTCACAAAAAAAAGGAAATTACTATCAACACTTTTTAACACATGAGGAGACCCCTTCTTTGTTATTTCTGAAATAATTCAACTTCCAGATAAGTGCACAAAAAAAAAAGTGGGCATTTAAGCAAATTCTTAGCCCATGCATGTGTCCAATTAATTAAGGTAGGTTCTGTACTTCATCAGCATCACAGTTCCATGGAAATGGACAAGGCGGGGCACAGGAGGACTGGAGCATGCAACTCATTTGCAACCCTCAGCATCTCACCAGAGATGAGCTTTGCAAGCTTAAAAAGTCCTTCAGAAGAGGAGCTAAATTATTTTTAGTAAAAACAATATCACTGTTATAGTTCCCCCCCTCTTTTTTTCCATCAAGACACACAAGTATGTCATGCAGTGTGGGTGCAGGATGTAAGCAACAGAAGCCATTTCATGACAAGGTAATGATATCTGTGAACGTAAGTGGGGTTAGCAACTGAACAAAATGAAGCTATTCTAAATTCTGATAAGATAATTCACTCAATGTAATTTGTTTGAAAGGTTAAACAGGATGCTAAGATGGATTTGATATGCCACAAAATGTAGAGGCAAATTAAGCAAACATTTAGAGTTACTTTGTCTTTAAAACACAGCAGGGCTTTTTCACTAGCTAAAATACTGTTCAAGTCTGGCAGCTGTGTTCTAATTTATTCCTGCAGCRACCTCTGTGCTTTACCTACGAACTACCTTAAGAGTGCAGACTAAAGCTTAGTTGCTCAACAGGCAAATGTCTGCTTCTACGAATATGAAGAAAATCAGCCACAATAAAAGTCAGAGAGCATTTGCTGGATGCAAAAAGGCCTCTGCAATTATCACTTAATTGTCCTTCATGGGCCAATACTGGGAGTCTCATACTTTCCCCTTAAGGTTGATCCCTCCTTCAGCACTTTTTCTTAACTGGCTACTTAATTAGTCTTCCTTCCTGGGCTTAATTGTAAATTTATTTTGATTAATTAGCCTCAGAGCTGACTTGGCACTAACTGAAATATAGGAGAAATGCTTAGTTTCTTCAGCGTATAGGCTACTGCATCCTAGGGGAGCCCCCTCTTTGTCAGCAATAAAATTTCAAGTTCAGACTGTGTTGGAAAAAACCTTCTTCATAATTAACTTTCATTTCTTGTAACTGCCCCCTCTGTACTACAACACAAAAGTGATAACATAAAGAAAGGATAAAATTCAGTAAGTTCAGGCCTCTTGTTCAGTGGATTATACATCATGTTCATTAGCTGAATCCTGCAGTTTTAGATAAGATGACTTAATGCTCTTAAACGCAAGCGATCGTAGCACTACTAGAATCCCAAACCAAGAGTGTAGGTTACCAGCACAGACAGCTGTGTTCTCATGGCACCAACACTGGAAAGGTTTCCCTTCCAATCTGAAGAGTCACACTCTGCTCTTGCAAAAGTTATTGCATTTCATTGAAAACCCTTTGTACAACCTAGACAAGCCAGTCTGCAACACCTTTGGACACTACTATAGCTCTTCACTATGTTTACACCTCTCATATCACTCCTTTCCTCTCCCTCTTTATGGCACGTGCATTCCAGAAGACAGCCACACAGCATTACCGTGCATCTGCCATCTTGATCAATTCTCATTTCAGTTACTGTTACTGAAAACACAGGAAAAGGCAACTTCAAACACCATGACCATGAAAAAATTTAATAAGCTAAATAAAATAATGTGCGTTAACAGCTATTGTACCCATTTAATAAAATTCCTAAATAATTGTCAAGAGTACTGCAATTCTTCATTTTCAAATTTAAAAGTTCTTACCTATCAAGCTGCAAAGAGAAGTTAAAAATCTTACTTGGGACATTAATATGTTTTTCTGTTAACACTTTCAGATTTTCATCTCAACTGAACAGTCAGACTGAGAAAGTAAACACTTTGCTTCTTTCAGCTCCTTGTTTCAATTATTGCCCCTCTTGTGCTCCAAACAAGAAAAGACTGCACAAGAAGTGCAAAGTAAATGTGGTTTTACAACCTTTTGTGTGCACCTTTACTTGGGCACAGGAGTTTAAATGAAGCAAACCAGAACAGGATCTTTGTGGGTGGGCATAAGAACACAGAGCAGCTCTGCAGGCACTCCTTTTAACGTGTTCATTCCCTAATAATCTGCAGCCAACTGTTCTGACTGATAATCAGCTACTGCATTCACCTTAGAACTGGACCATAGGAATCACTTTGCTTGTCAAATTCTAAATGAAGCTTCTCCATGCAACCCAAGAAACGTTTGGATTCGAGATGTCTTCTGACTACATTTGTGAACATCCATGAAGTGATAGGATATTCTGAAGAGGAAACATATCAGCTTGGAAAGACTAAGATATTCAGTTACAACAGCTGTCAATACCATTAAAGAGGCATGTTCCATACTCTTCAGTTAGATGTATTATCTGCAATCAATCACCACTTAAAGTAAATCCTGTATTACAGAAGACATCATGCAGCAGAGTCTATACATCAGTAGAAATGTAAGAAATATTCCTGCATGCTGAAATGCCTTTTCAGCTGTTATGAAATAAGGAAATAGCTCTCTAGGTTTATTACATTCCCCAAATGTTAATTTAAAATCATCTGCAGATAACCAATTCAGCTGTGTACTTGAAAAATTGAAGAAATGGTATATGTGCCTCAACAGGTTTTTTTATTGGTGCTGTTTATTTTTCTGTAATTACTCAGCTCATATTCTCCTATTTTATGTTTACAAAGTTGTACAAATATGGATGTGCACACATATCTGACAGTTTTGCAACCATTCTTCTGGCGCTTTAAACTGCAAAAAAGCTTTGTTTAGTAAAACAGGAACAGCTTTCTAACCAAATGAAACTACAAAAAGATAGATTTTCATAAGAACTTACTAACCAGTAAAGTAATTTTTTTCAAAAGGAGCTAAAGCCTTCAAAAATCTGACTTTTTATTGTGGTGGGACATTGTCAGTTAAGGTCCTTAAAATAAGCCTCTAGTCATTACCACAATACCTACCATAGAACACACGTACCTACTAACATGAAGCTAATGAAGTATGTGACTCTGCTTTTGTTTCTAGCTCTCTCAATTACTGCTGACAGAAAACAATGAATTAATATACTACACCAGTGATATCCTCCAGGAACAGTACATGTACCACACAGGCAACAGAAAAGGCCGTGACTCTTTCACGACGATGATCCCAACTTCACTTCACTGCAGGTAACACAGGCTAACCGACTTTGGCCTAGCTTAGCACAAACCTGGCTCAGATCTCTACTATGATCAGAGGTGATGTTCTGTACTCTATTTAAGTAAAAAGTTGTGCCATCGAAGCTGAATATATAAGCCATTATAGTCTATGAAAGAATTTAAAAGCTGGTTTTAAAAACTACAACAGGCAAGTAACATTACAGAAACCCTAAGAACATATATTTAAGCTACAGACCACAACATGCTCTGTATGGGCTACTACTTTAGCATTTTACCAAGTCTAAATAATTTTGTCACATATCTATTTGAAACCACCACAGCAGTCGGTGGAAGTTAGATTACTCAACAGAGTAGAAAATATGCTGATAAAAAGAATCACGCGTATGCAGGAAGAAGAATGCTAACTTCTCACATTTCAGAGAAGCCTTTTTCCTTTCTTTGCAATATCCCATTTGGTAAAGGAAAAAATTAGACCACCAAAGGTTACCCACGACTACTAGTAGCCTGATGTACACAAAAATGTAGGAAGTAGGAGCCAAAGCAAAACCAGGTAGAGGTGAAACATCAGCTGCTTCTTCTAAGTAACAACCGATTCTTGTTTGCCACATGACACAACTCAGCACCATAGGAGTCCTGGAGCTCAGATTATTCTCCTGCACCTCCTCACACTATATTCAGGCTAATGACAGAGAGCAAATTTTTTTACAAGTGTCAAGTTGAAGAAAAAAATTTAAAATGCAATCCAGACAAACGGTGAACAACCCAGCTCAACTCAACTCCTGCTGTGCACTAACGTTTTAAAAAACAACTTTGAGCAAGTGGCTGCAACTAGTACAACATACATGCTAACAGAATGAACTCAGCAAGGTTCAGTGCCAAGTCCTAACATTAATGGAAACCGATTTACATCTCCTTGCAACAGAATTCAACTTGAACTTATCTCCATCTGTGACATACTCTTCTTCCTCCCTTTCAAAAATCAAACCCTACTGAATATAGATGCCAACCAAGGACAAACAGCTGTGCTTGAAGCCCCATCTAGTGACAAATAGTAGAATTGTTGCTAAACTAAAGCAACATCCTTAGATCCATCACCACGCTTGGCACAAGTGATTTTGCTACTTAAAAAAAACAAATAAAACCCAAACATTTTGAGATGTAGTCCAACTACAAAATGTTCTCTGCAACCTATACAGAATATTTCTCCCAAGAAACCGACTAGTCAGGAAGCAACAAAACCATCCAGCCTAAAAAGTTACATACTTTACCAAATCCACCCTATTCTGTTGACACTCCCAGCCATAGAAAAAATAGGAAAACACAAACAGGCATTCATGGCATGCTGCCCTCGAACCTGCACTTGAACATCTGCCACTTCCCAGCCTGTGTCAGGAAAAGGTTTGCACACACGTTACTTCTGCTTAAGAAAACATCCTGAAGGATGTATTTCTCATCATTTACTCACGACCCAAAAGAAAATCCACTCAAAACCTTGCTGCCAAGTTGCAGTATAGTGCAGTGGGCGAAGACACATCGGTGCCTGATCCAACAAGGGCAACGTATCACTTCTCCTCTGAACCCACCAAACTAGAACACATTGCTGGAAAGCAGCAGGCTGCCTTGAGCTCTGTCACAACATACATCGACAMTTTCCTTTAGGACCATGAGCTCCATAGTCCATACATGTTCACTAACCCCTTAACAAAGCATGCTTCTGCTACCCAATCTGCAGACAGGTAATGCAGAAGAAAATTTTCTTCAGCAGGGTATCTTCCTTCTGAACTCCCTGGCCTTTAACACGACTGAAAAGTGGTCTTGTTCTGACTTTCAGCTGGGACCAATGAGCTGTTGGGCTCAGAGACCACCACATCCAAGCCCTGACCACTGGGACACATGCTTGGGYGAGGAGCAGAGAATCTTTGGTCTAATGCTAGCCCTATATTGTTTTCCAAGTGGCAAATTTCCAGCCCTCTGCAGGCCTGAGGAGTTGCAAGACGTACAAACTAAACGTTTTAGTGGGTGGGATCCCCTCAAGCAATGGAGACAGCGTTTGTACCCATCTGGTAACTGATATGGATGCAACACAGAAGGGACAATATTTGAATCTTGCTGACCTTGAAGAGACCAACCCAAGTCCAAAATTTAGAAAAGCTGCCAACATCAAATTATTATCAGCTGTAAGTAAATGACTTTTTTTTTATTTTAACACTTAAACTGCTTACAAAAGGTGAGGCTGTGAAAAAAAGAAAAAAGTCCCTCTGTGCAGTCTGAACTTTGACAGCAAATAGGTCGTATCAAGACAGAGGAAGAACTAAATGGCAACAGGCATATTCCTGTTTCATCTTCTCAGAGTTAAGCATGACCTAGCCATGAATGCAAAGATGCCACATAACTTCTACTAAGTATTTCCACTGTCAGTCTATATATGCACTGATCATAGGAACTACTGCTTGAAAGAAAATGATAAAAAAAACCCACCAACATTATCTCAAATTCCCGAATCTAAAGGGTCTTGCACAGAGGCATGGTAATCTGGTGTCCAAGCCCTTTCACAGACACACGAAGTTAGCTGGCAGCTGAAAGCTTAAGGGAAGCACTAAAGCCAATTCAGCTTTCCTACTTTAATGTATACTCTAGATTTTGCATAAAGACCATGGCAAAGACTGTTTACAAGGTCAATACTCAATCCTCAAGTCCTTAAAGTTTATGATTCCAATTCAGTTTTCCCTATCTCCTTCTCTTCTAGGATAGCAGTGACCATGGAGAGAAAGCACCCTAGCAGAATAGCTGTAGTTTATCCTTATCTTCAGCCAGAAGGAACCTTGAAGAGTTTGGGAGACAAATGCTACGTATACCATCTGCTGTCTAGACTTGGCTTCTGGAGTATACAGTATAATTACAGTTTTCCCAAAGGTCCTCATTATTATCCAGGAACACAGCAAGCAAAACAAAAGGAGATATTAAAGTACTACATTTGGCAATGACCTATTGCTGTTACACAAAATAAAGCTATCCGCAATGTTCAGAGCTAATCAAGCCATAGCTTCCATACAAAAGATACAACTGATAAGCTCCTACTTAAAAGCTCCCATTTTACAATTTGAATTTGAGGCACTAATCATACATCTGCTAGACAAGGAAGAAACGCCTGTCATTAACATACTAGAAGAAGGATGGACCCCAGCACACAAGTATTCCAGCAATCCATCTCCTAGACAACAATTACTGGAATGCAAACAGCATGGTCCTACATTTAAACAGAGATTATTCTAAGCAGCTTGTACCAGGCAGACATTAAGACTATCAAATGTTAGCTGGAGATGTCAAAATTTTTTCAAGTGCTAAGCATCTTTAGGGAGATTAGGCATATAAATACAATTTGGAACAACAATGTGCTTTAGCCACAAATTTTACACGTATATCTTTCTGTCTTTGGATGTCACGAGAACAGTAGCTGATGCCGAGTGAGGCCCTTCAGTATGTCATTTCAGTCTGACAGCAAACTACTGAGGTTCTTTTGGTTTTGTTCTTAACTCTTCTTACGTTGATTTCAGCTGTTCTGTATTAATTTGTAATATTAAGCTGGGCACACTCAAACACTTTTTGTATGTAAAAAGACCTTCAAAACATACAAAAGCTTGAAAACTGTTTCAGCAAACTTTTCCGCAGAAAGTTCTTCACCTGTCTTTTTTGAGTTGTGTGAAGAGAAGAATACTTTCTTCGTTCAGAAGATTACGTATGTTATATCCATTTCCTACAAATAAAACCAGAAAGTTTTCTTTAGAAGCCACCAGCAATTTTTGAAGTCCTGTCCTGTCTTCAGCCACGTATATTTTTATTTCATATATTTTAACAGAAGGAATATTAGCCCCTCATCTAGGATGCCACTCTTACAAGCATGTCATTGCATTTCAAAGAGATAGCAAGGAATACAGCTAGTGTCATTTAATTTAACCTGTGGTAAGAATAAAGCGCATCTTTGCTGAGAAGATTTTTACTGAGAAGAATGTAATGGGCTTGAGCTCTCAGCTCTCAAAACCCACAGGAAAACTTCAAGGTGACTGAATTTACTTTAATTTAATAAAAACTGCACATGGAAATTTATCTGCAGATCTTCACTTGAGATTTGCATACTAACATGACCACAAATATAGAAACATCTAAAAGGCACTGAATGTCAGGAATGAGCAACATCCTAACATTCACATACAGCCACACTTGATGAATTACAAAGAGATCACCCGCCACAACCATTGCATTGCCCATCCAGGCATACTGAGACAGGCCATCAAGAAGCCAGGAAGAATGGAAATGAAGTATAGATCCTTACGGCCATACGGAACTTTCAGCAGTTTATATAATCTGCTTTCCCAAAAAGCAAACTACAAAATCGTCTCTGCAGACCCCTAAACTTTTAAGATTAAAACAAACACAAAAAAAAGCTTCAAAGCATCAAGCATTAATTGAACAATGATTGTTCAGTCAGGACGTCATGGTGAAAAAGTTAATGGAAACACAAGTGGTAGCTTGCCATTTTCTAACATAGTCTCTTCACAAGAAAGCTGTACAAAAGCTCTCTACAGTTTCATGAACAGCCTGCTTTACAACTACTACAAACTCTCCTGACTAGTGTCTTACCCACTGAAGGACAGCTTCCCATATGGAATTCATTCCACTTTTATCTCAGAAGGGCAAAATCAGAGGTGTCTAAATTCTCAACAACCTACATGAAGTTACAACCTGTTCAACAAGACATTCTGCACCTTCTATATATCGTGCACAAAGCATAAAATATGGTGCACAAAGCGTAAAATATGGTGAACTGATCCAAATGGATTTTCATAATTTTACGTAGAAAAACCAGCAAACAGATGGTCCCAAAACAATTGTATTAACTACCACTATATTAAGCTGTCTGTGAAGTTTCCCCAACATTATAGCTAGGGACAGAACCAGAATACCAAGAGAAATTCACTCTCAGAACTTGGTAGTGCCATCAAAAACTTTGAGGCCAACTCACATAAACAAGCAGTGTTTGTATCACTGCATTCAAAGGTTAGGTCATCAACTCACATCCAGTGTTGGGTCACATTCCTTCCTTCATAACCCTACACTTTCCTTTTCTCTACTGAAACTTACCTCTTCCCATCATTCAGCTCGGTTTTGCTTCCTAACACGCTAATTCAGTCTCACCCATCTCCAACAAATTGGTTTTCAACACACGTACTTACCTGCTGGAACATAGAAGAAGTCCCCTGTAGTCAGATAATATGATGTCTTATGTAAGGTAACAATAATTTTGCCGCAGATAACATGGAAAGCCTTAATGAAAACCAAAGGGTTCTAAGATTAGCAGTGTTTCCTTTGCGAACATTTAAGAAAGTTATCCAAGAAAACATACTCTCTGTTTTGCATACAGGTTGTAACAAAGATCAAAAAACAAATAAGCTAGCAGAGCTGCAATTGCTTTTTCCCACCCTGCTGAAAAATTAGATGCACAACTTAAAATGGGGATGGGGGCCAATTTTATTTATTTGATACTTCTATCTTGCCTGCAAGATCCAGACAGTAAGCGTACATGGACATACAGATTTAATGTGAAGCAAAGCAGGGCAACGTGCATGCAAAGTACCTCTAGCAAGTTTCTTTGGTTATAACTGATACCACAACTGAAGTGATTCATTAATGTTTCCTGTATTTATTTGCATTATAGGGAAAAAAACCCTGAAAAACCTGTCAACTTCTTATGCTACTTCTAACCATTCTAAGATTTTCTGGTTACATAGTCCATTTTATAAAAATAAGAAAAAAGCATACTTACTATTGTATCCATGTGGACAAACTGGTGTCCCTTTTCTTTAAATGGTTTCAAAATCAATCTACCAGTGGCAAAAGCAGATGTATTCAAATTTTTATATATTTCTACCGATTCATCTTTGAAGAAGCATGAGTGACTGCTTTCAGTGTTAACACATTCTACAAAAAAAAGTCCAGGAGATTAATGCTAACACATAATCAGTCTTGTTACTTGCTCAGTAACTACTTAGTAGATGATATGCATTACATATTGTTTCAGTGCAACACCCCCAAGGGCTAGACTCAATATTTAGCTGAAAAATCAGGACACTTTTTGTGTCTCCCTCAGAATTTTCTCCAGAAGGGCAATGAAAATTGCAACAGTTCACCTTTTTATGCCCAATGTGGCATGAACAATTTGTTTTCTTACCAGTCTAAACACTCACTACATAACTCAGAAAGGCCCTTGGTCACATCCCCTCAACTCACCTAGAAGTACTTCCTCATTTGTTACTGGGTCCAGAACAATGGTTGGCTTAGAAGTATCAGCTAGGGTGTGATCCAAATTTGCAGGTATCTCACTTTCTGAGGAGACAAAAAAAACCAAAACAAAACCAGAAAAATAATCACTACATTTTAAAAACTTAATTATTTAACCGCAACTTTTCCACAATTTTAGGTTTCACACATAAGTATTTAAATTTGTTTTATTAACAGACTGAATACACTCTCTTCAAATAAAAGGAAACCATCCATGACAATTTTTGAAAATGTAATTTTCATTGCAATTAATCCTAAAGAATTTTCCAGGGGAATGCCAACTATTTATCCTATGCTATTAATAAGAGTGTTTACTCTGTATCTGCCTTTTAAGAGAAGTGCTTTTCTAGCAACAGATGCTGAGAGGATATTGAGAGGATATAAAATACATGATGAAGTATGAAGAACAAGTTTTTTCCTTTTACCTACTGCTGATGGGCATCAGGAGATTTAAGAGATAGTGTTCAAAAGAATAAGCACATGTTCAATTTTCCTTTTCTCAAGAAATACCATTACAGGAATCTCACTGTAAGTTGTAAATCAGAGAACTATTTCTATAATAAAAAGGATTTTTCCAGAGAAGGAAATAGCCTAAGAGTTGATGACAACCTTACGCTTTTCAAATAGAAAAGAGATGCCAGAGAATGTTCACGACAGAATAAATATCCCAAAGTTCTCTTGCAGAACTCTCTTAAGCAGACACTTTTAGATCCACAGTGCACAGGAAATTTCTTTAAATGCAGCCAGAAGAAGGATGTTAAAGGCAAGTTATAGTGCTTTATAGCACTTGTGGCTGCTTAAATACTCTTATGACAAGACAGTCAGGGGTAGTAAGATAGTTACTGTGTTTGAAATAGCTTTGTTCCAACATAACCATCTCTCTATACAAAGAAGCAGCAACAGGTGCAACTCTATAGCTATAACCACAGAATTTTTATCGTATCAATAAAATTTAGGAATTTGTCCTAGAAATTCTACTCAGCTGATGGTCCTTATATGCATCACTTAAGATTCAAGGATGCTAACAAAAGATTATCTCTCAGGATGGATGTCTGTTAAAGAGGAAATCCCATCACTTCTGGAAGACAGTTCAAAKGCACCTAAAGCAAACAATAATTCTTGTAAGATACAGTATGAAGAGTCACTACCAGCTCAGGTTTACATAGATTGCAAATGATTTATATTAAAACATAAACTGTACTTAGATCAAAGGTTGATCTAGACCAGGATCTTGTCTCCCATCAACAGCCAAAAGCCGGTACCCCTCCCATCCCCAAAAATGCTATAATAGAGTAATGGCACTTCCATGGAATACTTTCCACCTCTAACATGGAGCTCATACACTTTGTTTAGAGCTATTAACAGTTAAGTCTTCTGTGAATTTATCTAGTTCTCAGCTTGAATCTACATAAATATTTTTATCCAGAGTATTCTGAGGCAGGGAGCACATAGTGAGAAGAGCCACTTTGTTTGAAAAACCCAGCTCTCACTATCTTCCTTCCACACCTTCTAGCTCTTGCATTTAAAAACAAACAAACAAAAAACCCCACAAAACTAACCACAATTTATTTCTATTCTCCTCCTCCATGCCACTCATGATTTCATAGGTCTTTCTCACACCTCCGCAGTACTCTCTTCAGGGCTGAGGAGCCTTCACCATGTAGTTGCTTCTTGTACAGAAGTCCTTCCATGTTTTTGACAAGCTTTCTCTGAACATTCTCTAGACCCACTACTTTCTTTTTGAGGTAAGGAATAAAGTTTACATGCAACAGTCTAGAAAATCAGAAATTTATACCAACATGGACTATTTTCTTCCTTATTTCTCTAATGATTTCTCCAGCCCTGATTAGTTTTAGAACTGTGTCAGGACCATATGGCATTTTCCATGTTTGTTAGCATTTGTTTTATTTGTTCCATAACTTCCCATAGAAATGTTTCAGTCTCAAACAAAAGCGCTAGACAGTCCCCATAAAGAAAGGTTCTTCATCATCAAAACATCTTCCACAGAGAGCATAGCAAAAATAATTTGGCTTTTGGACTTTGACTCTATCTCCCTTTTCTGAGCACTATCTACTGGCCATAGAGGCTCTAGCAAGCTTCCTGTTGCTGYTTGTTTAAACACAGATTTATTGCCCACTTTTAACCATTTTATGCACTGTTCTTAAAGCTCTCTCTTCACCTAACTTCTTACGTTTTTGTATTTAATCTACAATAGCTTAAAACTCTACTGACACCTTATGCTGCCTTTTCAGATGTGATATTACAGGTATCAGTAAAATGACCAGAAGTTTTTATACCTTAACTGTGCATTAGCATCATTAATCTACGAGCTGAACAAGGACAGAAGTACAGCTTATTTTCTTCAATCCCTGCTTTAAAGGCACCACAACACTTCTGGATATCTCCTGTAWCTCTTCCTTTCTAATGCTGAGAAGTTAAAGTTTTTACAACAAGATTATACAGCATTGCTATAGATAAAACAAGAACAGGTTTTTCCATATCAGATCACATTAACACATTTAATTATAAAATTATTTTCACCCAGAGAGAGAATGAAGTTTTTACAGGAGAAAAATCTTACAGCAATAGAGTATTTGATTACAGATATTTTTTTTTTGTAGGTATCAAAAGAAAAAAAAGTCTGTGTTCATACTTGTTTCATCTCTCTTCTGCTTGTGACCACCCTTCATCCGTTTAATCTTCCTGTGAGGTTCTCTTTCTGGACACACTATTCCACTAATCACAAGCCCTGAAACAAAAGAAAGTTAAACTAAGTTCACTAACTCATAATAATTTTACAAGAACGCAGACTTGCACAACCAACAAGCATTTCAGTTGAGAATATATTTCCTTGATGGTGAACTTTTCAGATAGCTTTAGAAAGCCAGAATAAACCAAAAAGCTTTTCAACATCAAGTATTTTGGAGTGAATGCTACTTGAGACTTTTTGAAAAGAATTTGATCATATTTCAGTCAAAGAACGTTTCAGAAAGCCATGACATGAGAGTCAATTTCTAAGTCAAAATATCAATTTTAGGGACACAAAGAAATACTATTTTCAAGCAGACTAATTAATTAGGAAAGGACCAAATTAGGCTGAATTGTCAGAAAAAAATCCCTGAGAACAAGATATATTCTATCACTTAGGGAATTTAACACTGAGACTGGATAAAATATTATAGTATCTGCTCTGGAGGACAATCCCCACGTGAAGAGAAATGTTCCAATGAATGATCCAGTAGATTGTCTCTTTTTCCGGTATCGTACAGAATCTTTGATGTAATAAACCTGCTAGTACAGAGAAATCGTTTTGTTCTTCCCTAAACAGTTAAGGCAAGAGTACTTAACATGCTCTGCTGATGCTATTTCTAGCTGACACAGGAGTATTAGGAGAGAAAAAGACTACAGAGAAAGATGACTAAATAGCTGGAGACCATAAAAAATCTCCTTTTTAAAAAAATTACCAAATAGTAAGCATCTCAAAGCTTTCATGGCACAAGATCAACCCACGGATTTCTCTTTACTGCCTTATCAGGAGAAAGCAAATAGGTTTTTGGAACTAATACCTGAAGGCCTCATCGTATAGTTTACGCGCTCGCCTCGCCAGTACTCCAGAGGTCTTAGTCGTATCCTTTTTGTTCGACGAACGTTAGGTGTGTTGGAAGGCATTACTAATTTAAAGGATAAATTCATTCACATTAAGTATGGAAGCAAAATTCAGAAATGGAAAACATTAAATATTCTTTCCTGTTGTTCCATATCAGGGGGTCAGCACAGCAACAGGAAAAGGGAATCAAGTATTGCCAAAAGCCTTCTTCTGCATACATCAGTATTCCACTCTCCTTTTTCTTAAACACTCACCATGTTGACTTTACATTAGATTTCATTCTATATATCTTAGTGAATCACTGAGATATGGACATTAGGGGCTCAAGCACACGGAGCAGCAAACATGCTACAACTGCGAAGATAAAGAACCCTGCCTAAATCTGAGGGATTTCATTAGCAACAGTGAAAAGGCGCTGCTTGGTTATGGCAAGAGGAGAGTAACAGAGACTGCATAAGCAGCCCCTCCTCTTCCAGATTCTTAAGTCCCATCTCTAAGGTCCAGAAGAGCAGCACTTTTGCCAACAGAAACCCCACACATTTCCAAGACTTCTCAGATAGTTATCTTCAGACTTACTTATTACATAGTCTCAACTTCCAAATTTTCTAAGCTGCCATATATGAATACAGTAAGATTTGATATTTTAGTGTTTGTAAGAAAGAATAAAAGCCCCTTAAGAGTTGAAAGCAAATAAGTCAAGACTATTTAAATGCTAAAAATAAAAATGGTAAATAAAAAAATTTGCTGAAATAGTTTTTGAACGTAGACAACTATAGTGTTGTGCATAAAATAACAATGAAGGGAATAAAAACAATAAAAACAGACTAGTATGGGACTACAATCGACTGCATGCCCATTGTTCCATCCTACCTGGACTCAGGCCACCACAGAAAGCAGGTTTATTTGTACCCTCAGTTACACTGTGTAAAACGAATTCAAACTCTTACTGTTCTCACTGAACTGTAAGCAGTGTTTTGACTCAATATTAAATGAAAAATGGAAATATGACAGTTAAAAAGATAATTGTTGAGTATAGTAATAAAAAAAGAAACACTAGAAGTTTTTAAAAGTAACTTAAAAATTGGAGCAGGGTTATAGTACCCTGAAGAACTAACAAGCCTTATTGGTAAATACTTATTAACGTATGAACCCAGTTCTAGGTGTTTTCCTGTGTCTCCTTCAGCAAAGTTTACATCAAGTTGGAAAAGCATTTGTATTTATGTGCTTACAGTAAGATATTTTAAAATAATCTTACCTATTTTATGCCTTGCTGTGTTGTCTGACAACAGAGCTCTTACTTGACAATTCAAGTCTTCAGAAGTATCTGAAAATACATTCAAAAAAACACGACAGGCATTTATACTATTCCTGACTTGTATTCAACATACCATTGGAAGCCACCAAAGGTAATACAAGCAGAAGTCCCAATGCTAGTGTTCCCACTAACAATTTTTTCTTTAAACTTATATGAAACCCGATGTAGATAAACAGTATATATAATTAGTTTTTAAACAGTGTAAGCTTAAAAATTACATTAAAACTATATATTCAAGTAAATATTCTTCAGGCCCATCCCTCTGATAAAACAAACATTGGCAAATTAGAACTACACATCTAATCTTATTGATCAAAGCGCAAGGTCATTCAGCTTTATACCACTCAAGCCTAACTTTAGAACAAACTTCTTACCAGGACACACACAAAACTACATCTCTGAAGAAAGCATTGCATGAACTATTAACATTCACAACTGGCTCTAAAACACTAACAAAAAGACTTTCTATCCCCAGGGCTCATATTCATTATGACAATATGTGCAACTTGTGCAGGGAAACTTAAAAGAAAACCAAAATATTTTTAGGCAAACAGGTCACGATTCCGTAAGGCTGTACAATTTGGTCTAGGGTGGCCTGAAGTGATCGTATATAGTACCACCACATGGTAACACACCAAACTGAACAAATTTTTTTAGACTCAGTTTGTACCAAAGTATTTTGGAAGAGTAACTTTATCCTGGTGAGCTTGATGCCAAACTATGTAGTGCTTGTCCTTCCAAAGCTAACACAACGTAAAGCTGGCATACTGTATCACGTACATGGGCAGAAATGTGACCACAGCCAATACAATCTGCATTTCTTATTCTGGACAAGCAGAATACAACAGAAATTACTGTACCATCAATTACCGCTTATAAGAAGTTTATACATAAAATGCAAGAAAATACCAATTTTAAACATTACCTGAAGATGTATTATCCTGTTCACAAGATGTACTTCTGGAAGCAAATTTATCAAAATGTTCTAGAACAGGCCCACTTCAAAGGAAAAAAAAAATAATACACCTGCTTGAATATGTTAAATGTCAAAGGAACATTACAGCACTACCAAGAATAGCAAATTTAAGTTTTTTTCAGATCATGGGGGGTGGGTTTTTTTCCGTCTAAACATCTGTCTGTACCAATTAGACACTGAAGCAAATGACTGCTAGTTAGGAATCACAGGTCTGAAATTCATCAATTGCTCCTCTACTCGGTCATCAGGCAGACAAACTATCATTCACACCTCTCTAAACAGGTCTCCTAAAACTCTTGTGACTTCTTTTTCTTTTTCTCCCTTCCATAAGAAACAGACCTTCTCCTCTCCTCTGCAGCATTACCTTTCAAACATTTTTCCATAAACCATGATTATATAAGTGCTTTAAAGAAATGTTTTGCATACTGTAAGGGAAGGACAGTAAAATAATTTGTAATTGTAATTTGTAATATGTATTCTGTCATAAAATCTCCCCGATAAAATGGCAATAATTAATATGTATGTAAGTCCACCGAAGATTCACTAGTAATCAAATCACTTATAACAGCCTTAGGCTCTTACAGCCTTAGCATTAGTACCCCTAACCTTTCTCCCTTCCCCATCTGTGGCTGTGCTTCACTGCTTTTACCATGCCAATGAAGTTCAGCTGTGATCCACCTAAATGCCAAAAGATGCATTTCAACGCTAGATTAGCAAACCTACACAACAAATTTGTCCAACTAAGGCTGCAGTAGGCTCACTTATAATAAAAAAAATAACTTTCAGTAGAATTACAACGTAAGAATTTAATAAATTCACAGACTGCCAACTCCTGTTTGCTTTGTTATGAAGTTCCCATCCTATGAAGGAGAAGATATGTGCATATCTATGTGCACAAACAAGAGTTTGGATTGTAGATAGAATTCTATACCCCAAATAACAGCAACTTTATTAGTACGGTTGTTATTAGTTCTATGAGCACTGGTATTTCTGTTCAAAAATCACATGCTAATGTGGAAGCAAGCCTCAAAGGAAAAAAAGAATCCCCAAAGGCAAGAAACTTACTGTGACCCCCTATCTGTGACAGGAAGAAGAATTTCAATAGTTTATTAACTGTATTAGCATGGTATTTAAACACCTCAGGCATGAATCACGATTCCTTTTCTACTAGGTTCTTCACTAGTAGAACACAGAATGCAGTAGTAGTACCAAACAGCTGTTCTGTCTCAGTGGGGCAGAAGCGGGATTAAATGCAAGTTTTATAGACAACTCAGGAAATTACCTTTCATAGTTCATAGCCTTCTCAGCTGCAAAGGAATCTCTAGAAGAGAAAAAATTATTATTATTACGTTTAGTTCAGTCAATTTTACTTACTGAAAGGAACCTGTAGGTCAATAATTTTACATACTGAACGGAACCATAAAAAAGACATTTTTTTAAAAAAGAATTTAAAAAGTAATGCAAAGAACAGTGATTAAAAACTCAATTAGACTGGTTAAAGAAACTTCCTCTTTTGAGTACCAATAATTAGTAAAGTTACCTCCACAAAAATAAATATAGCTGAAGAATTAAACACTGTATTTTCTCAATTTATAAACAAAGCAACAAACCTGACAGTGAAGTTATTCTACAGGTGACGGGGTTGTGTGTGCATGTGTGTCTTTTTTTGTCTTTTTGTTTGTTTATAAACGGATCTGCTACTCAAGTCTCAAAAAAATACTTTAAAAATTCCAGCGCAAGATTCTTTATGCAGAAGCAGACACCAGATTTGGCACCCACCTGTGAGAACAGGACGTTGATTACACCACTTGGTTTCTCTATTAGCTGTTCAACCAGTCTGAAATTGTCACATAGATCAGTTGGGCCATTACTGCTTAAAAGTTAACAAGGTGTGTTTAATTATCTACCAAGTTATACCACACTTGTAAGGAATTAGATAAAAAGCTTACTGTAGTCCACGTTGCGTGTTACGTTTTCTTTTATTACTTTTTATTTTCGCATCTGGTAACTTCTGTTTTTTTCTTGCCATGCCCTGTACAGAAGTGCTGTCAGAATTCATTTGAGACTCAGTGTCCTCAGGGTCTGAGCAAACATCTTTACTGGTTCCATGATGAATCTTTTTGGATATCTTCCCTGAAGACTTAGCTGACAATCGTTTCCTTTCAGAATTCTTTACAGTGTCTATGAGATGCTGTAGTGCTTTTACAGGAGTTTTGTTATTTGCACCACCAAGTGACTCCAATGTGCGCAATACATTTTTAGGCTTTTCAGACTTAGTCAACTTCTGAATCATGGAAGGCTGTAATTTCTGATGCAGGGGTGAGGTAAACACTTCATTTAAATTTACAGGCTCTTTTTCAAGCTCTTCTTCACCAGGTTCACTGTCAGAACTCTTCTCTCTTTGTAACTGAGGCTTTTTATTACTACTTTTCTTGCCAGATTTTTTAAGCTTCTTCCTTGGACTTTCTGCCAGTCTCTTAGCTACTGTAACTTTTGGAAGTTTCTGCTTAGCAGTTAGTTTCTTGCAAACTAAATGCTGAGAAGCTTTTGAAGCTGACTGTAGATACTTGGAAGACTTGAGATTCTTTTTTGGAGACACAGTCTGCTCTTGCTGATGCCCAGCTGAGAGCATAGGCAAATCCTCACTTGGCATCACCCTTGTTTTACATTGTTCTGCATCAGATGCTTTTGTTTCCAATCCAGACTGTGACAACATCAGTTCTTTGGCTTCTGGTTTCCAGGACGTGTCCTTTTTCTGTTTTGGAGAGCCTTGCCTAAGTGCATCCTTTTTAGCCTTTCCTATCAATACACAAAACACTTGAACATTAATATCTTTTCCCATTAAACCTGAAGATATATGTTGACATCTGAACACATAAAAATAAACAAACAGACAAACAAAAGTATCACGAAACCAGATTTTCCCCTGATGGTTAAAAGAAGGCCTTTCTCTGAACTATAGTGTATGAAAAATTCAAAACAATTTTTGGTGTAATTCCAGTATTTCCTAGCAGGAAAAAAGGGCAGAAATGTTACACTCAATCTGCTTTCTGGTTTTTAGTGCTTCCTGCTACAAAACCCTTCTCAAATAATTCCTAAAAACTGATACCCTCCAGTTCAAAGCACATACCTTAACCTCCTTTCTACAGAGAGAGGAGCAAAAGCTTGTGGGTACCTACTTTCTGTCTGCTCGTAAGAAAAGGCAACACTCCTAACTTAATTGGGGGGGGCGTAGAAGAGAGGAAGAAGTGAAGACACTCTGTCTCACTGCCTTATATACACCCAAACCTAAATGTGCAACTGAAACACTGAAACATCAATAATTAGAAATCCATTAATATCTCTCATCTACTTTATCCTCATTTCCCAATAAACCACCCCAAAAAAATCCAGTAACATGACCTGGAAGGAGAAGTCTGAAGACCTGTTAAATAACTTACCCATACAAGTACTGTTTTGCCTTTGAGATTTAAGGACCTTTCGTTCACTCTTAGAGATTGGATGTGATTCTGATGTTCCTTTACAGTCATGTACTCTGACATCCAAATCATGTATTTTCTGTTTAGTAAGTGCTTCAACCTGTACTTTTCTGTTCTTGCCTTTCTTACTCTCTGTCTTCTCCTTTTCAGAGGGCCGAGATTTAGAAACAGGAGTTGCAGAGCCATCTTTTTTTGATTTTTTGTTTTTATGAGGTATTGAAAACCAAGAATTATCAGATACATCATCTGATTCATCAACTAAAAATTCACATTCATTTTCTATTTCCAAATCTTGATCTTTCACAGGAGGAGGTGAAGGTGGTGATATTGAGGCTGAATACCTAAAGAAAGGAGGGACAAAGTATTCATATAATTTGCGGGGGGGGGGGAAATTGACTTTCAATCTTGCAAATCTAGCGATGACTCTAGAACACCTAAACACGCTATAGGACATTCCTCGGAAGAAATATTACGAAGTTCATCATTCATTGCCCATTCATTCCGCAAAGAGCACAAGGCCTGCTTCTCCTTGCTTTGGCCTCATACTCACACCTCATTATTTCTCACATGTTGGAGAGTCAACTTCCTATCTAACCGGTCAGATCTGAAAAAGACTGCTTGATCACTGCTAACTTCAGAATCACGTAAGGTTTTCCTGAATCCTCCAACCCAGCTATCAAAACATCTCAGGCTCAATCTGAAACACTATTCAACAGCTACGTACTATTTTACTGGCAGACAAAAGCAACAGCACTGTTAAATCCTAACAGCACAAAACTTTGAAACAACTATTCAAACCCTTTCTTAAGTGGCATTTTTCAGTAATGCTGGACTATCCCAAAACATTCTCCCAGACCATGTTTATAGATAAAAAGATGTTACTCCAGTTTATAGATAAAAAGATGTAGCCTATATACTAATATAAATAAAAAAGATGGGTTATTTTACCGGCAAATTATGTCCCATATTACAGCTCAAAACAAACCTTTTTCCACGCGTTCCTGTTGCTACAGCTGCTAAGATGACCGAAGAGAAAGACTTCTCTTTCTGTACAGAAGACGTAGCAAAATGTTCTGTCCCTTGCATGAGAACAACCTGCTCAGTTCTCCCAGTCTGAGGTCGTTCCAAATTTTCAACTTCCACGTGGCTCTTCACTGCAGCAGGAGTATTTTGGTCATCAAAATGTAACCTATGTACGAGAAACAGCATTCAAATATGATGCTATATGTCCTGAGTGCACATTAAAGTATCGGGCAGATGGACAGATGCTCTCATTTTCTCCTGCTGACAGTGTCTCACTTCTTATGAATGAACTTCCATTTGGTAATTTGCTGGAACACAGGTTAGCGGTACTACTTCCCAGCATAGTAGTAAGTGTCCAAATCAATGAGGTAGCAGAGGATCAGCTTTCAACTCTTGATCAAAGTGAGGGCTGCTCAGCAAGACAAATTCCTAATTTTAGGAGAACGTGCCTCAGAAATTGTCAGGTTTCCTAGACCCTAGGTGCACTCTCTTCCCAATAGCACTCCATCAATAGGAGTCAATGGGATCAGTACCCGTCCCTCTCTATGATCTACCCTGGAGATTCAGTCCTCCAGGAAAGCAGAACTGTGGCGGGGACCACTGGCCACTAATGCAGCTGGGCTTCAAATTTTCCAAAGAGGAGATAATGATCACAACTGAAGTTGTTCTACTTTGAATAAAACATTTGTATATTCAGAGTGATAGGAACAACGAGTGCTCATCTCTGCTTTAACAAATTTTTTGTTAAATTTAAGGTCAACACTGTCAATAGGATTCACTGAAGAAGTCTGGACTATCTGAGAAGCTGGTAATTCGAGGCACTTTCCTGCAAAAAAGGAGTTCAAATCTATTCTGAAAGGCTTCCTGCACTTGGGTACTGCACTTTTGGGAATTAACCCTTATCACCAGAATATTTAATAAAAAACAATTCTGCCCTTTCTAAACCCAGATATGGAAATTTTTAAAAAGCTTGGAATTATTTTTTATGACTTCACAATCCAAACTCGTAAGTGATTGAAACCACCATGTTAATTTACCAGGGAGGGACGACACGCGAACACACCACCACCATCATGTTCAGCTCTACTTACTTATGTACAGGAGAACTTTTTGCTATCTCCACAAGAAGAGGTGATCCAACAGAGCCATGATCATCCTCAGGGTCTGAGGCAGGACTTTTGCATAGTGCTTCAACATCATTTAATAGATTATTTCTTCCTCTTTTAGACACAGAAGACACTGTTTTTTTAGAATCAGCTACATAATCATGTATTGCAGGCTTCAGGGGTGATTCATGTGACTGTCCTGCCATATATATAAAATAGGTTTAATTCTTCTACTCAAAACCTTACAAAATCCCAAGAAACAGTTACCCCAAAAAAACTTAATTCAATAATGGTGCTACCAACCTCTGCTGCTGACTGGTTTTAGTGGTGATGCAGGTAAGGACTCTGCAGAATTACAGGCTCTTTTCACAGAGTTAGTTAACCCTGCCTTTGGCTGTCATAGTCAATAATGAATAATGAGACAAAGTAAAATACTTGATAAAGCAACAGTATATTGACAGGAATATAAATTTCTACAGAACACGATATAACTTCCTTCCCTTAATTTTTACTCATTTGAAGCACAGTTCTATTTTAACTAAACACTTCCATTTTCCATCACGTAAGACTTTCTAAAACTAACTGTAAATTTCAAACAACAGGTAAAACAGTGTGTACAGTAAAAATCAATTTGCAGCTTTGAACAGACATCCTGCTAGTCCACAGGCAAGTAAGACTCTTTTCATTAGAATGAATTAATATAAACAATTTAGTTCACATTTATTAAGTCAGGCTGAGGTTTTGCAAGAATTACTTGGAGATCATACAGTATTCTAACATCAGACTAAAGTAAACAAACACCATTATAAAGGATGCCTGTTCTCAACACTGCCATTAACAGAATATCCTATTTTTACAAAAACCTACTGGAATCAAAATATTAAAACTGAACATGCAAACTAGATTATTGGCATTATTCTCTCAGCACGCTAACAAGTTCTTCAACTTGTTTCCACTCTTCAACAAAGTTACAGATATACAACGTTACTGTACGGATAACTGTTTATCAGGAGTTGACAAGCTGCTTTTATACAGGAACCATCTTTCAACTTTACTGTCCATCAGATAGCTAAGAATTGTGTCCATATATATGGCAAAGTGACTGAAACCAACCCAAATGGAGTCCAAGACAGCCATACCCACCACCAGTTATAAGGCAGCGTGCTTCAACCTGAGACCACAAGAAATTTAACTACCCTGGACAAAAGCTGAAAAAGCTTTCATTAGCAAAAACCTAAGAAAATAAGCTATTAAATAATTCTAGTTATAGAATATTTACTATTAGAGCACAGTAAACTAAGAAAAAAAACATTACCAGCAACTATTGCCAAAGGTTAAATTATAGCCTATATACTAATACAAGTGACATATGGAGCTTATTCATTCAACACTTACACAAAACTAAACTTGTAACCAAGTGAAGCTTTACTCAATGCTACGTTGTGACTCTGCCATAACTAACTTACCCTTTGACTCTGTATTGAAGTCCTCTTCTCGTTTCTGACAATAGGAGTTGAGCAATGAGTTGCACTTGGAGAGCTTATTGTAAGATCACTGCCACAACCTATAAAGAAAAAACTATAAATAAGGGATTCCTGGAATTGTCCAGGTTTCATTTATTTTAACAAGTTGCTAAGGCTCGTTAAAGTCATGTAAATCCAAACAAGGAAACAGCTACTCAGGAAAAAGATTACCTTTATAAGACAGCTAAGACACAGTTTTAAGTGGCTGGGAAGGGGGTGCTTTTAAAGACTGTGAGAAAGACTTTATTTTTATCCATTTTATCTCTATTTTTTATTTCTATTTATTTACCACTAAATATAACAAAAGGAATAAATTAATTTTTTTCTTTAACTGGCAAATTAAGCAAAGCACCAAATAAAAGCTTACCTTCAAAACAATCCTGTATGAGCTTCAGTACATTTTGACCTGGCTGTACATCAATCTTATTTCTAGAAAGAGGGGGGAGGGGAAAATTTTTCAATCAAAAATACTACATGTTCCTATCCCAGCAATAAAAAAATAGTAAAGTTCTTACTACTTAATATTTTAGATTATTATTTCCAATAGTCCCAACTTTAATATATTTTACCTACCATTTCCATGTACAGATATCTGCAAAGAAATAAGGATTCCAGGAGAAAAAGCCCCACTGTTACAGAGTATGAGAATGAAGAAATCTCTCTACATAAAAGAAAACATACAACTACGGCAACAGTCCTCAGGTAAAAGAGCTTTGGGATGAATAGAGATTCTCGCTTGAAATGAATAAATTTTTAAAAAATCAGTCCTCAAGTAATGTTACCTGCACAGTGATCCAGTCTCAGCAGACACAGAAGTGAAATGTGTAGGCCACAAATCTATCCCTTCATACAAGGAGTCACCCTCTGCTTCTCTTTCTACCACTTATCCACAGTCATTCGGTGCTTCTACAAAAGTTTCAGCAGCCAGAAATGGCCTGAGCTATCAAATCCATAAGCAAGCAAATGGCTCAGCTGCTTGGATTACTAATTCAAACCTCCCCAGGACAAATGAAAATGGCAGAAGTGATCCACTAGCCAGACCATGTTGATTAAAACCAAAATAACAACAGAAAAGCCATGGAGTATTTCTCCCATAATGATTATTATATGCCTTTAAAAACAGGTAATTTGATAGATTTGGTAAGCTCATGAAATGCATGTCTAAAAATGGATTCCAGTAATAAAAAGCTCACGGACTTCTGACATGCMTTTAAAGAAAGCTACAGCACTGCAAATACTCAAACTCATCTCTAACATTTACCAGCAAGGGCCAAATAAGCTAGAACTCTGCGTGGGCTTCATTTCTCTACCTCTTGAAAGGCAAAATGTTTGTACAGACTACTGCTTTCACACTCAGGCAGCCTAGTTAGAGGTAGCTTAGGTATAGCTACACCACAGTCTGCTGCCTCAGCAGCAGAGTACAAAGGAAATCCTTGGTACTTTGTCCCCCAGCACAGTTTGCTCCTCCCACCACTAAGAAATACAAGAAGTTTGGGAAACATCATATGGTCAGTTTAATAAGATACACCAAATAGTTTTGACATTAAGCTCTCGGACAAAAGTCAACCTAAGTTTTCCAAACAATTGTATCTAAGAATAGAATTTTAAATGTAAATTACCCTCCTCCATGGCAGAATCTTGCTCTGTAGTCTTTTTTAAAATGATTCTGTGAAGAAATAAGAATCAATTTTTACTAAGCATGATGACACTTGACAGAAAAACAAATAAGCAACCAACCTCCTGTTTCTTGTGTAAGGAAGTCTTGAGGATTCTCGATCCATCTGGAACTAGTGGGAGTTACTGCAGCCCTATTTTTCTTAGAATGCCACAGTAGCTACAACCCCTGTAACAACTGCCAGAAATTCAGCTTTCCTCAAGAACCATCAAGCATCTGTTGCATTTAAAGTCAGAGAGACTTACAGGAGACTTACATGACAGAAATCACAGAGAATCTAAGGATTTAGTTAACATTGSTGTGAGGACTACAGAAATAATCTTTTAAATAAGGAAAAGGAATGAACTACCACAAAGCAAGCTAGGACATAACCTTACAACACATCCGCTGCTCTGTGAGAACTGCTCACACGGAGACTCTTACCCTGTGCTTATCACAGGCAAGACCATGTTGACAGGCAGTGGGAGCACATCAGCTGTTCCATGGTAAAATTAAAGTCTCGATTAACTCCCAGCACTTCTTCATATACTTGAACTCCGTGTATAGTCAAAGTCATTTGAATAGCAGACATGACTCCAGTCATCTATTACCACAACTAGAGTACTAATTCAAACGACAGTATATTATGAGTGTTACTTTCTATGCCAACAAATGAAATAAAGCCTACTGAGCTGGGAACAGGCAAAGACTGTAGAGGATAAAAACAGGAAGGAAGGGCAAATCAAGAAAAATTAAAGAGCTAAGCAGAATGTAGTTTTTCACCAATGTGACAAGAAAGTGTCTCAAAAAAATTCTAAATGTTTAGCTGAAAAACAGTTATGACCTCTTCTTCATTTGTGGAAACTGAAATAGAGTGTATGTACAGTGTGGAGTTTATCTAGTCCTAATACAACAGAATTCAGCACATTTTTCCTAAGTTTGCCATACTGACGTTACTTTGCACTTATTTGTGATTCCTCTTTAGATATTACTTCTGGTAATAAAAATAACCAAAACCACATAAGGCTTTATTCCAGACAAGCCCTCAGAGCAGAAGTGTTTGTGCCTGCAACCGGGGCCAAGATGGAGGGCAGAGCACTAACACCGGCCCCGCTTTTCTCAGGRGGAAGTGGGGGACCCCCAGAGCTTCCCCGCGCCGTCAGGGGCGGAAGGACGGCCCCGCGGGCCCGCCCGGCCCTCAGGAGCGCAGTGAGGAGAGGCCCGCGCCCCGACTGTTACGGAAGGGAATGGGCACTGCCCCCAACACACCCACCCTCCTTCCGTCGCTTCCCCCGCGCCCTCTCACCAAGGCCTCCGCCATCCCGGGCCGCCGCGATGGTGACGAAGACTTCCCGGTCGCGGGACCCGGCCAAGCCGTCACCCCCGCGCCCCGCCGTCACTTTCAAACCTCGAGCGCCTTCCCGCTGCGCGCGCGTACCGGCGGCAGGCAGCGCACGGGCCACGCCCCCTTTCCCCCCGCCCCATTGGCCGGCGGCCGCCGCGCGCCAACGAGGGCGGGTGCTTTGCGCGCGCATCCGCCCGGCGGGCCGTTGTCGCGCCTGCGCAGGAGCCAGCGGCTCCCCCGCACCCTCTCTACCGCCTCAGGGCAGCTTTCCCTCCCTGAGGAGAGGTGGGGGGCGGCAGTACCCGTGCTTTTTTCCGTCATGGATAAACGCCAGTTCAAATCCTCGGGTTTCTAAACGCTACAAAACCTCTACAGTCACCACAGGGTTGCAGTTTTTTTTCTTTAAAACATTAGTGAAGAACTCGACAATGAGCGAAAACAACTGGTTGAGAACGTAATGCCACAATATCCACAATATCTTACAGTATCTGCAAAGACAGCCAAAAAATACAATTTAAAATGATGCTTCTTATCGCACACTGGCAATCAGTGGAGTAAGTGCCGGCTCGTCACCATCAGCCTTACCAAGCAAAGGTGCAGGTACCTGTGTTCATTAGCTTTTCTGCAACATTCAACAGCAAAGTCGCATTCTGCCATTCAAACAAGAACATGTACAAAAATCTGCAATTTAGCGAAAATCTGCGAACATGTACCTGTCCTCAGCCATGTTTAGAGATGACGTGGAGAATTTACTTTCACACGTAGGGCTGAACCCCTCTTCTGCTAGAGTTGGTTGGCAGCTATCTGAGCTATCACAGATCATCTTATGGGTTAGTTACGTTATATTGCTCTGACGCATCCTCTATTTACTGGAGAACAGTATCCATCCTGAAGTCTTCAGTGACACGCCACCTGAATTATGTGTGAGATTCTCTACATCTTTTTTCTTTTTGTTAGTAACGGCTGATGATTTAACATATGCGGACTAGCTGGGAAAATAAGAGTGATTTTTTTGACCCACGATAACTATTTAAGATGTGAATCTGTAAACACCTTGTGTATGTTATAATAGCATGTAAGTTCAGAGCATGGCCCTAATCAAGCTAACTGCCCYTTTTTGGCACTTGATAATGACAATCCCTGTACTTAACAGTTACAAAGTTGTTTTTACCCTACCTACACTCACATCTCTGTAGATGCAGAAGCACAGAGAAAATGAGAGTCACACAGTGCTAAAGGTAGATATGATCAAAAGACCAAAATAGCATGGTGGTTCACAAACACAGGAACAACCAGGTACCACAGAAAACAGGAACTCCAAGAAAGAAAAAGTAGACTAATAAACTTACAATTAATTCTTCTGCAGCGCTAGAAATTATTCAGCACATTGCTTTGCTGTATTTAGCAGGAGAAAACCTTCAAGTTTAATAAAGCTCCGTGTTACATTCCTTTATTTACATCCTTTTATGCAAAACTTTTTTCCCCCTGCCTGAACAATCCCTCCTGAAATTCAGAAACTACCATACTGGAATAACAAAAACTAACAGGACAGAGCAATAATATGCAGCTGATCTGAAGAGCCTTATGTGGGACTGACGAGGTGTATTATCACTTTTGAGAGACCAGACGCCCAAGAGAAAAACATATTCATGGCTGTAAACCAATAACAAGTGCTCCTGGGCAAGTAATATTACTACATTTCCATGGCACAGAAAGTCCAGTTCGTAAGGTGCACTTCAAAAATTTCCCATGACATCCAGCCCCATACCACAGCAAGCATTCACAGCCTTCATTAACTTGCCAAGGACAGATGGTTTAACAAGGACATTTACCTTAACACAATACTGCAGTGCTCAGCAGTTGGGGTCCAGAGGCTGAATGCTATAGAAATTTTACACTAGTAATTTGACAGAAACCATCAGAAAGACTAGTTAGGAGCTAGCAGGGTAAAGAGCAAGGATCACCTGCAGGATACACTAATTTGTATGACCTATCAGACTTCCCAAGTTATTTCTTTTCTCAATTTTTGTGACTGTGTTTTAAAACCCCCGCCTCAAAAACAAAACCACTGCAAAACCCAAACAACAAACAGGTAAGTAAACTGAAAACTAGAACAGAGTTTCTGTTTTACAGAAGTTGCCTTCCTGATTCAGTGTCCCATAACAGCTATAGTTCTCAGGGTATCAGGGGCACATGAAAACAGAAAAACCTTTCCCATCACTCTCTGGCATGACTGCATTAGGAAACCGTTAGAAGAGTCAGACAATTGTATTTACCTTGGCATGGTGTTGATTTACAAACACTACTACACATAATTTAAAGATAAAGCATGTAAAATACTACTTCAAAACCAAGAAGTCCAGTTAATAGGTCAGACTACCGTCAAGCTCCATGATCTTCTCCCTATAGCAAGTAAACTGGCAGGATCAAAATTCAATGCAAATAGGCACTGCAAGAGAATGTTGTTCAGAAGATTGGAGTCTTTACATGTTCATCTCACAGTGTTTTCCACTTGTATGCCTTGCAGGGACAGCAAGATTTTAAAGTGGCATTTAAATTATGTTTTTCTTCCATTACGTACCCCTTTAAATTGTTTGACAAATTGCTGACAAATATTTAAACATTTAAATGTTTAAAACAGTTCCATGCTGGATTAGGATACTAGAAAACAAAGCCTAGAGCCTATATATCTTTTTGCCTGTAAAGAATTATTTACTGAACTGTTTTTGCATAAACTGCCTGCAAAATCCATACTTGCTCTTTAACAATCTTTAAAACACTGAAAACTAACATACCACAAGACAGGTTTTTCTTAGCAGTTCTTTCACTTTCAGCATTTTGGGGAACTAAAAAGATCATCTTCACAAAGTTCCTCCTTTCCAACAGGAGTTTAGAGTGTATTGGACAGAACTCAGAGGAACTATGCTCTTCTTTTATGACGATAAGAAAGCCCCAACAGTGAGTAATGTGCTCTCTTTCTAACTACCCATCTGATTAAGTGCATCAGTTATTTTCATCAAGTAATCCTTATGTACTCCAGACACCTCGCGGCACCCTTTCCTCTCTCACCTGCATACTCCAAAAAAATAGTACTGAACATTGTAACAGAAAGGCTGAGATCAAAAAGAACCGGAGTGAAACAAACTATAGCATATTAATTTGCCTCATCAAAACAAAAAAAAGTATTTTTTTTGGCACCTGAGCTACATACATATCCACATTGCTCCATCATTTTACTGTGTGCTTTTTCCTCAGCTGTGCACAAGGGTAAAATTATCGTGGTGTGTAACCTGACTTTCCTTTATGCACCTGAGGAAAAAGTGCTTGGTATTATTATGGTGTACTCTGGATGAGGGTTTAGTGGGAGTCACAAAGCAAATACTCATGGAGGTCTCGTGGATTTAATTGTTTGTAATGAAGATTAGGATGGGAAAAATCCAGAAGGTACGTTGTTGGTGAGAAGAGCTTCTGTAAGCAGAAGCAAAGGACTGAGCTTTGGCACGTCTGTCAGTTAAACTTAACCCAAGTTCTAGCAAAAAAAAAGTTTCAATCTATTTTCTTCTAAACAAATTCTTTTGGAGAGCAGCTAGCTTTCTGGTGAAAATTACAACTTGTGCTATTTCTCTTTTCCCTCTTCCTTAGTACTCACAGAAATTAGATATATCAGCTTTGACGTCAGCAACCAATGTTTATCCAGATGAAAATGGCTTTGCACAGTTCATCCTGATGCTGTCAAATGGGGAACTAGAACTGAAGGTAAAAAGAGGAAAGCTCTGATTTGTAAGCCACTTGGTACTTTACTCCATCTTCCACAGATATTCAGACCTCTATTTTGGTGTGGAAGTAGAGCTGCCTTCTTGACATCTAAGCGAACAGCCTGCAGCTAGGCAGCACCAAAGGCAGTCAGAGAGGGTGGCAGAGCAAAGGAACCTAACACCAGGGAAGCTCCCCTTTGAGGCATTAGAAGTTTTTCTTAGGAGTATCTGGGAATATGAAATGAGCAAAGAATTGAACAAGAAAATATACAAGAGAAACAAGGCAGTACCACACTGACAGGCCTGCGTCACCTGTAAAACCGAGAAGGGGAATAAAATATCTGACTACCCCACCATTCAGCAGCCATACAGACTGTAGTGCTCAGAGACTACCTAGAAGGTTTTGTACTTGAGGCTCACCTATCTCCTTAGCTTGCCCTTCTCCTCGGATCCACATAACCTTCTCCTTTTACTCCAACAGACCATATGATTTTCTTACCTTCCCACCTCTGTCCTCTGCCTCTAATTGAACATGGAGTACTGGGGAAGTGCAGGGTTTCAGGGTGTGATGTAGCTTGGCAGGGAGCTCATTTTCAGGCATGGTACTTCGAAAAGGGTGAGAGTTATTTGAGGCTTCCACATGAAAGATTTTACCTTTTTTTTTTGTTGCTGTAGTTGTTCTTACACCATCGTTTTCTGTTCTCTCAGGCTAATGACTGTGAATGTGGGAAAGAATGGAGGGGTTTTATTCTCACCGTAACAAAGGTATAGAAGAGTTTTATATGTCACTTTATGTCAAAAGTGTCTATAAGGGGGTTTTGTCTTCATGCATGCCAGAAGTTGGCTTCCACAGGCACAAAGCCTCGCTTCTAAGGTGTTTGCACACATTAAACTGTTGAGGGTTTTTCGGTTGGTTTTTTTGTTTGGTTGGTTTTTTTTTCTTTTTTCCTGAGGAAAGCAAAGTTCAGGCTGATTTAACCCCAGCTCATCCGCAATGCACACCCTGCCATGGTATCTAGTCAGACAGAGTTCCCAATCCACTGTTTGCTGTCCAGGAAGGAAAAGATTTCTAGCACAAGTCCATCCTCTGCAGCTGTGAAAAAGGGAGCCTGCTCTGAGAGGGACAACTCTCTAGGCCTTTACCATGGGATAAAGACATAACCAAAGAAATGGCCAAACTGCACACCTGAGAGGACCCCTCAGCCCTGTGTTTTATTCTACTATTCTTCTTAGCTAAATGCACTTTGAAAATAGCAAGACCCTCTTTGATAATGACCAGTGGAAAAATAAATGAAGCTTGTTCACAAATTACTTTACACTGGCCTAGCTGAATCACTTAAAAAGTTGAGGATGGCTGAAACAGGTTAAATTACATTTACACAGCCTTTTGCAGTAGAGCAACTGCAAAATACCCTTGTGGATTCTTACCATCATTCCCACTTCGGTCAATGCACGTTCCTTCTAAATCAGGACACAGACATCCTTATTTCACTATTCTAACAAAAACACATGTGCAGCATTTTATTCAAAGCAGAGGCACATCCAAACCTTCCAGATTATCACAGCTGTTTAAACCAAGCAGGTAAGAAAGATTTCTGCACAGCAGCTGCACTCAGAGATTAGCTGTCATGTGCACACAGAAACGATTGCTCAGAATGTTTGTCCACTCATTCATTTTCTTTTCAATTACGCTGTTCATTTTCAACTTTCAGTTCCACCAGATGAGTCATTACTACCTGGGCAACTTACAAGAATGCATGAAGTGCTAGAGAAGGAAAAGAAAAGAAGAATTACACTTAACAACTGTTCCAGTGCATCCTTGAGCAGAAAAAGCCCTCCCAGCAGTATATTGACCACTATGCCAGTGTAAGCTCTAACTGTGCGAACCCCAACCTAAAGAGCCTTCCCTTCTTCTTTCGAAGTATTATTTCCACGCAGAGGTTCAAAATTCAGCTGTTGTACAAGGGTTGTATAACATTCAGTGAACAAAATCTACCTTAAGGTCTTTTTAGAGATTTTCTAAGGGCAAGATTACTCCTGCAGCTTTCCTACAGTGCCTTTTGTTTTGAAAAGGCTGAGTGCAGCATATTGCTATGCTTAAAAAACTTTTCAGAAAGCCACACGTTGGGCTGCTGTATCTGCCCTTCTGAGAAGATGCTGGTTGCCATTCAGAAATTCAAGATAAGTCAGGTTACTCTTCTCACATTCTTTCCAAGGGTCCAGAAAGCATCATACCTGTATGAAAGCTTCACTTTCTCTCTGAGAATGCCAAAGCACTGCTGTCCTGAATTATGCTCCTATAGTAGCATTAATCAGCATGAGTCCTTCAGACGTCATGCTTCTTGGCAGCCACGGCTAGTTACCCTGGATAAGCCTAGCACCRGTAGACCACGTCTCTTCACACAGCTCAGAATGACGTGGCCTTGCCAGTGTAACTCGTATTTATGCCGTTTTTCTCCTCCCTTCTATGCAGGTGCTTCTATGCAGTATCTCGGCAAGAAGCAATAGAGATGTTAGAAAAAAACCCTTCATATGGGAATTTGATCCTGCATCCCGGCAGCGACAGCAAGAACTACGCAAGCACTATCCGACGCAAACTGGAGTAGGTTGATTCCACAACATATTATCCCATTCTTAACTAGTATGCACTGTATTAAAAGCTGAATTCTTAATACGTAGAGTTGACATGTGAAACATATGCCTTGCCTTCAGGCTATTTTCAGAAAGGCAAATGAGGCAGCGGGAGTGGGCCTGAGACTGATTTCTTGGCTCGCTCCTCCTCCAAAGCCAGTTAGATTAAACAAAGAAGTAATAAAGATCAGCCAGCAAAAGCCCATTTCCTTGTGTAAATGGGCTTCCCGTTTGCAATGAAAGCCCGCTCGGTTTAAGAAATCATCACACAGAATGAAAATGGAACAAGTCGTACCCCTTTGTAAAATGAACAACAAAAAATGAGAGAGACTAGTATTTTCAAACAGTAACAGTCTAAAAACACACATTTCAACTGAACTGCCATGTTTTAGCTTTTGCAGAGCTTCAGAACAAGAGGCATCTGAGATACCAGGAATGATATTTGCAATTCTCGGTGTTTCTAAACTAAAATGGGAAAAAACAAACCCGTTTTGCCACACACCTTCAATAAGCTCTGGAGATATTACAAAGCACACCCATTGCTCCTGCAAAGGAGTTTATAATGACAACGATACATCAAAAAGTATTTAATTTCAGGCAGCATATCAACTTTCATCTTCTTTCAGTGCCCCACACTTAAAGCACTACAAAGTGATGTCCAAAGGAACAAGTTAACATTATCGAATTGGAAAGACGGGTAAGTGAGCAATTCCTTTGTTGAAGATTCTTAAGCAGGTGTAAGAAATACCACTTTGCGGAAAATTAGAAAAGCTCTAGTAAATTCCTAACTATAATTTGTGAGTCAAAGTATGTATAGAGTTCACCTCTCTTGTTAGTCCAACTAACAATCTCAAAGAACAAGTTATCTTTTAAGAACTAGAAAAGTAGGAAAAAAAAACCACATCAGCATCTTCTAACAAAAATAAAATCAAACCACTTGCAAAACACCCAAGATTGTTTCATTTTTATTTTTTTTTTCAACTCAGGCTTTAGTGCTAACTCTGAAAACTGAGCTCTGATTGCAGCTAGAGAAGTTCAAAATACACTCCATCTAACTTTGAGAAATAAAATTAACTTTGTTGAAGTGTGAGCGAGGCTGTATGGACCCTGTTATTTGGTTTAAAACAGTTTTCTTCCACTTTTTTTAAAGACATGTTTAACTCATGGCCTGAGAAACATCCTATTCATTTCAAAAAGCATCTACTGAAAGAGCATCAGCAGTCATTGAAGAGCACAAGGGTACAGAGAGCAATCTCTCTTTTGGTTTGTTTACTCATTTGAGGGAAGGGAGGGAGTTCTATGTTCAAGGGTCAAAAGGTTACCATAGATTGCAGAGGGCTGTCCTAGACCTCCCTGCATCAAAATGCTGGATGTAAATCCAGTTATCAGTTGTTTGAGAAACATTGCTAGGGATCCCAGCCTGTCAGCATGTTTTTGAAAATATATTCTCAACACAGGTAGCATGTTCTATTTGGTGGGGTTTTTTTGTTAGTGTTTTTTTGTTGTTTTGGTGAAAAAGGTGACACTCACAAGCCTTCAGGATGTTGTCAATTACTTTGTGACCCAAACCCGAGGGAACCTGAAGCTGTTTGTCATACAGATGCGCACTGCAGAGGACCCAGTGTTCTGAAAGCAAGCTGGTTGCTGAAGGCACACACAGGAACGATCCTGCAAAAAGAAAGAGGCACGAGAAGCAGCACAGGAACGCCGAACTATTGAAGATAAACAGAAGGCATTCCCCAAGCTGCTCTCTCAATTTCTAGAACAGCTCTGTTGGCCCTAAACCAAGAATGCAATGCAGCTTCTCCCAGAGAAACTTCTGAGATCTGGGGAGGGCAAAAAACACCAATTCCTGCAGATTAAATGTGGAAAAAGAAGAAGAGATGAGAGTGGTAAAGAGAGGACGCATTTTCCTTGCAAAATGCGATGGAAAAGTATTGCATTGAAATTAGGCAAACAGCGTTTGTGGGCTCAATTCTGTCACTGGCTCACAGTGCAATAAACTCTTTGTGTTAAAAACCGTTTCTTGTCTACTCACTTGTAACAAGATCAGTGCCATTTATGACATCCCACAGAGACAGCCAGGATGCCTCACCTCTGCTGGGGCTTTGAGCACTGCCAGAGAGGTGCAATACAGACCAAAAAGCAGAAAATACCAGTCTGGGTAGCTTAAACTGGGGGTTCCTGGTTCTCTGCAAGGTCATGCAACCCTTACAGGACCTGAGTAAGGCAGCTGGGGCATTTCCCATGTTATACAACTGAGGGAGGGCATAAATTCAAGCAAACTGAGCCATCTCCTGCCCAGCCCAACATTCCTAGCCCTTCTACGTGCTAGCAGGGGTGTTCATCAGACCCTGCCATGAGCTATTTCAGGAAACTAAACAAAAATAAGTTAGTGTCCCTGTTCGTTAAACCCTCTGAACTACGTGCTCCGTGGGCTGAGACAAGCCCCAGTGAGTGCACAAGGAGGACAAGACTGCACAGGTGGTTACAAGGGAAGGCAGCAGGGCATGTGAAAGCCCCGCTGATCATACTGAACAGTTGTGGAATCCCACCGAGTTAGGCACAGCATCCATCTTCTTGGAAACCGGGGATCCAGCCCTCAAAACAAGCAACTTAAGTGATCAGCAGTAAGATCCAAGTTTAGTATTTTTAGCCTCCAAGTTCTGCCAGGCAGCTGAACTGAATAAAGTGCTTACAGGGTGGGTACCCACTGCTGAGCTATACTCCGTCATAGTTAGCGAAGATGACTAGCTCCAGAGCCTAGCTTTTGTCTTTAAAAATACCCCAACCAAATAAACTGCACCTCTTCTCTGACAAGTGGTGGGGGAGCATTCACACAGCTCAGCTGAAGACAGCTATGATCTAGGTACCGAAGCAGCTAGCGCCTTTACTACATGCACAGGGAGTGCTCTACCTAGAGTTGCTCTTATTTCCAGACCAATATCGATGGTCATGTTCCTTTGATATCAGCGGGGAAATCACAAAGTAATTGTTATTTGTTTCAAGGATTATGGAAGTCAGTCAAGGCTTGGGACAGTTATTTTAAAAGAATGCCCATGTGTTTCTAAATAATATGTGTGATTATGTGTGACCACATGAAGGCACACCTACTGTATTCATAAAGTTGTGCTGGTTTTGGCTGGGATAGAATTTGTTTTCTTTCTAGTAGTTGGTATAGTGCTATGTTTTGGATTTAGTATAAGAAGAATGTTGATAATACACTAATGTTTTCAGTTGTTGCTAGGTAGTCCACTTCTCAAGGGCTTTTCAGCTTCACATGCTCTGCCAAGCACACAAGAGCCTGGGAGGGAGCACAGCTGGGACAGCTAGGCCAGCTGGCCAAGGGGGTATTCCGTACCACGTGACATCATGCTCAGCATATAAGGCTGGGGGAAGAAGAAGGGGGGACATTCAGAGTGGTGGCGTTTGTCTTCCTAAGTAACTGTTAGGCGTGATGGAGCCCTGCATTCCTGGGGATGGCTGAACACCTGCCTGCCCATGGGAAGTAGTGAATGAATTCCTTGTTTTGCTTTGCTTGTGTGCGCGGCTTTTGCTTTGCCTATTAAACTGTCTTTACCTCAACTCACGAGTTCTCTCACTTTTACCCTTCCGATTCTCTCCTCCCTCCCACCAGGGGAGAGTAAGCGAGCGGCTGTGTGGGGCTTAGTTGCCAGCTGGGGTTAAACCATGACAAAAGTACAACATAACATGAGATGTTAGCATTTTCTTTTCATGAAAATACTTAAAATCACTTTGTGAAGATGGTGCTGCTCAGTATGCATCAGGTTAGAGTTGCAGCTTTTCCTCAGTACAAAACTGAAACTTGTGTGTTGCTGTAAGAAGTGGGAACTTAATACTACTTCACTGTATCTCGCTTCTGCCATGCAAAATGATTCACTTACTAGTGAGACAGTTCTGCTGGAGTTATCAATGCTGTAACTCATGACACCTTTAAGCTTAAGCCTCAGTAAGCTTTTCTGCAACACCTATGCTAGCTACATCATCAACCACACAAAAGATACCAAAAGACACGTTTACTAAAATAAGCTCTCAAACGCTATCTGGTCAAAACTTACCAACCTTTGGACAAAGCAGAGTATGCGTTCTGTAATTGCAAACAGGAGATAATTAACAGGGATGGATAAACCTTCCAAGCTAATAACCCAGCTGCATTTGGCTGAAATTCAGCTCCTTTCTTCAAACTGGCCTACAGCCACATTGTTTCAAAGACACAAGGAAAAATCAAGAACATGAACTTATCTAAAGCCTTTACTTATGTTTGATACAAGTCAGACAGATACACAAACTCTCTGCCTAGCTCAAACCTGCGTTATTTCAGGATGTGAGATGCCATGATGAGGTGACAGGGTTTCTGCATTCACAGAGGCACAGCTGGTACCAGAGTTGTTTTCTAGGTACTCATTATTCTTGAATAGCACTGTTGTTTTTTTTTTTTAAATAGACATTCACATATTCATCATATGGTGAAAAAAAAGCTGAAAATGTGTACTTTTTACTCCTTGCATAGGTAAATAAAGTCCTAAATCCATCAGGTCCACCAAAACAGTCTTGTTAACAGCAGCATGATCTTCACACATAATCCTCACTACTCCTAGCATTAAAGAAACATGGAGATTAACCACAGAGAACAGTTGAGCTGGGTGCTAAATGCCTTGTGTTTTGTATGCACAAACATTCCTGCAACTATTAAGAATGCAAGAAATTAAGGGAAAGCTAGCGTAAATATGAGCAAACTCTGTCAGAAAGCATTTGAGTGAGAAAGATCTTTAATACTGATATAAAACTTCATCTCTGCAAGTCAACTGCTCTTTCAAAGAGTAACATTTTGAAGGAAAGCTATTCAAAGTGTTCTAGTGGAAAGGCAGTTCTTCATCGCTGCAGGGTGATGGCTAGCTCTAGCTGCTCCATGGGAATAGACCATCAAACAGTCCTAGACACACACAAGCTTTCATTACAATTAAAAAAAAAAAAAAAAAAAAAAAAAAAGAAAAGAAAAGAAAAGAAAAGGCAGTTCTTAGATTCCAGGTAGTGCTACGAGCCTCTGCACTGCTAGCACTGGTAGTGACAATGCTGGAGATCTGGAAGACCAGTACCCCAAAATTCACTTGCCTGGTTTGATTGAGCCCTTTTAGTGTGATCATGCTGAGCACCTGTGGAGACTTTTGATAAAAAGCAGCAACAGATTGAGAAATGGGCTGTATCAAACACAAATTCACACTGGATTGCCTCACTCCACTCTGCACAACCTTCAATATAAATACATTCACTCTCCATATCAGCAATTCAAAAAGTTTTAAAACATGAAAAACAATTTTAATGAGCCACTGGACATGCACAGTTCTTCCATATATAAAGTCCTCTTTAGGTTATTACTTGTAAGATTCTACCTAGGTTAACTTATATCCAGAAAATTTTAAAGGTCTGCTAATAAATATCTAGAGCTATTGTGCATTTTCAGTTTTTCCATCAGCAACTGTTTAACTGAGCAGAACCCACCCATAGAACAGACATCCATCCAACAGATACACACAATAAGAGCAGTACAGAGACACAGCCATGTCTGTAAATTCTGGGCCCGATCCCTGCCAACCTCGACCTGGACTTTTTGGCAAGGGTCTCACGAAGCTGCATGCGTTGTCATTAATAAAAGCTATTCCATTAATTATATCTGAAAATTTACTTTAAACACTAAGGACCGTCAGATGGCATTCTAGCAAAGTACTGAGACTTTACTATTTTTATATGCTACTTACTTCAAAAGCATAAGCATGATATTAACACCACACTAATGTACTAGAGTGTACTTACTCAGTGTCAGTTGTTTCCGAGTCTCTAGCTGTGAGAGGTAACAGTGTTTTTGACTTGACCTAATCCTTTAAGTGATCCTTAGCACTCATTAGTGATTTCAGCTAAGAGTTCAGATTCTCACACTGCCACAGTGAAATACATTTTAGTTCTTAATTAGAACTGGAAACTTACTGTCCGCTTGTGCCTCCTCTGCACTCTAAATGCAGTCATCTTTTCTCCTGTTTCAAAAAGTTTCTCTAAAAGTTCTTAAAAAAAATGAAATAAGTTAGGTAGTTTAAAAAGCAGTATTATTAATCTAGAAAATTGTATCTATAAACTAGACTGACTGTAAAACTATATACACCTTCCAGAAGATATCCTGCACGTAAGACTAAATCCCAAATATTGGAATAATTGTGTTGATACCAGTTATTCAGTTCCATACATCTTGGTGGTCAAGCTCCCAGCCTAAGAGCTATTATTCCTGACTACAACTAACTGAGAAGGGAAAAAAGGAGAGGTAAAATTCCTGACCAATAATGTTCATTAAATGTGAAGATATCCCTAAAGCTTAATAAATTATCATTGAGGCTAAATGGCTAAGTAGCCAATAGCTTTTGCAACAGCTGCAGGAGATAATGTGCAATCACAGTCTCTAAAGCTTAAACACATTAGAAGGTTTTCCAGTTCATAGGTTTTCATTCTAACCTCACTTCACTCTATCATCATTGGGAGAAAAAAAGAACTACCAGCTCAACTATCCAGTGTTTAAATGATAGAGAAAATAAGGTGGTGTCACAGATGTTTCTGTAACATACCTCTGCCTCACCACAGCAGCAAAGCTAGTCCCTAATTATTTCCGATTAAGCAGATTCTTTATACTTAGATATCCTAGTAACTGACTGATGATGATAGAAACCTCAGCGTTCAGTGCAACTCAGACTTGTGCTGTGGACAGGTGTACAGCATAACCATTCGCTATAAGGAAATGGTACCAAAAGGAGCAGCTGAGGACACAGTGTTTGCTATGACAAACATCCAGAGCCATTTGCCTTTTCCTCCTTTCAAAGTCATCATTTGCTACAGTGTTTTTAATTTGGTAAGGGCAGAAAGGCTCAACCACACCAAACATTCTTCTCTTTCCTGAAGACAAAGTTTTATTGTTGAAAGTGTTAACTCAGCTCTCCGATAGGTTTCCACTTTCCCCATATTGCAATATTCCCCAAAGAACAGTCTTAGTGCAGATAATCAACCATTCCAGCTCTCTTGACTTCAGGGGAGCTGTGACAATTTACACCTAATCAAGACCTGCCTCCCTATGTTCCCATGTTGAGACTGACAAAAGATAGCTGCTCTGACACACAGCATCACTAACTGTTCAGAAGAGAGCACCAACAACACAATAAAGCAGTTCATCTGCTTTTCAGGGGGAGTTTAAACCTTTTGGATGGATTAAATCTCACGTGTAGATGGCAAGAATGAAATTCTTATTTGAAAATTAAGTAACATATGAAATGGATTTGAGATGTTCTTAGAACACCAGGAGTATCATAAAACAGCAGTTTCCCCATTTTTTGCACTCTCCTCTAAGTAGCGCCTGATTTGCTCATGGGGACCATTTGTTAGGTTCACCATTCTTCTTGATTTCTTCAGCTCCCCACAAATTAATACAAATCTTGTCTTTAAGGTAAGGACTGTACTGGACATTCCACCTCATGGAGTGACCAATCCTCCTTTGAGCAAACAAGTTTGAAGAAAATGGGAGCAGATGAAACATAAATCCAATTTGTCTTCAGTGCAAAGCCACTGATTTTCACCATTTGTTTTAATTAAGGCTTCACCAAAAAGAAATATATAGTACCATCTTTAATAGCTGAAAATTAGTGCACTCCTTTCAGAACAAATGGTCCAGGAGTGACTTTTGTGTCTCTACCATCAATTGTCTTCCTGAACAAAGTAGTATCTCACTGGCGGCCCTGGCAAGTCTTCCTCTCCATCAGTCTCTGGAGCAAACGATACTGTCAAATCCACATACTTCTTATCAGCTGATGGTTTCACAAGCTTTTGCATCCTACAGGGAAATGAAGAACAGTTTGTTAACATACAAGAAGGAGGACTGGCAGTGGGAATTCAGGGCCAGACTAGGATGAATTTCACTGCCAGCAATGAAGCCAAACATACTAGAAACCAGATTAAAATGGAGAATAAGCCGCCTTTTTAATTTTGACACAAAAGTTGTTTCTCTACCTGAGGTATAGCAAATGGTATTCCATTTCTTTGATAGACTTAGCCTGTTAGTGAGCTATTATGTTGTTTACTGACAAGTGCTCAGAACAAAAGAGAAGAGAAAAGGGAGGGGTTTGGATGGGATTCCTCATCGACGTAATTTCTGAGGTGTCCTACTGAGGCACAAGGCAAAGTTACCTTTCTGTGCAGGATTTTGGACAATGAGAAGGAGTAAGTTCTTGGTCTACCAATAATGGCTGGTTTTACCACGTTTTTAGGGAGAAGCACTCCAGTGCAGACACTAGATACACAGTTCTGATGGAAAGTAATTCTATTGGAGTTAAGACTTGTTAAGTCCTTGAATTTCAAAGGCAAATAGCAATGAGGGGAGAAAAAAACAGCCAGGATCTGGGACTTCTTCCTTCCTGACCACAATGTGAGTTTAAACTAGGTAAGTGTGTCATGTCTTAGTGCAACATCCCCCCTTTGCTCTCCGCAGTCTCAAAAGCTACAGCTATTGCTTGGAAGTTGCACAATAAAATACTGAAGTAGAAGGTCAGTCAACCTCACTTTCATTACATATCTTTGGATGTCTCAAAATTATTTTCTTGCCAACTCTAAGCCCTAGGTCATGAGGCCACCTCAAATGCTAGGAGGCTGGGGGAATACAGTCACTCATTTCTATTCCTCACAGGTCACTTAGAGAAGGATTTCCCTTCTGGCTATGTTTTAGCACGCAGGTCAAAAAGCTGCTTTCCCCAAAGTACGTGGTCCCTTGCAAGAACACAAAACGTTAGCCTCTTCTCAGCAGAGGTACTGAGGTCATAGGAATTTGCATGAAGAAGCCCCAAGCTACAGAGCAAGGCAGATAACTATGTCTCTAGAACTTGCTTTTAAGCAATATGCTACCAGTCAATGCTGTAATTCTGAAATGAAGACAGAGTCTTGCAATGCTTGTCATATTACAGCAAGAGAAAGATTTTAAACACCTTAAGAAAAAAACAAACACACAAGCAAGACCAGAGTTTGCTGTGCAAATATCTTATAAAGCTTTTGGGACTGTTTATAACAGAACACCAAGTCGCTGTAACTAGATGGAAAGCTTGAACCGAGTCTCAGGGTAACAAGAAATAAGAAGGCAGCTTCACACCATGCCTTTGACTTCATTACACACACCACTCATATTTATACAGCTGTAGGAGAAGGAATATAAACAACTTATTTTGACATAGGCTGTAAATTCACATCTTAGTATGCCAGGCACTCTAAAGGCAGTACCAACTTAGAGGGTATTCTCTCCCTGGAAGTTTGAAGTAGCTTGCCCATAACATATACTGCTTTGCCTGACATTACCTACTGGCAGACCTTTGAAGCAATACTGATCAATGCATCTACTTGCTCTAGCAAAGCCTGTGAGCACTCACCACCATACACTTCACAGGAGCTGTGAGGAACAAATTTTGAGCTAAAGAAGTTCAATCAACATATAAGGTAGAACTAAACCTGGGTGAGATCTGGCTGTTACTTTGCAAAGGCTATCAGTCAAAAACCAATGCCCTACCCTCACACCCTCCCAAACTTCCAGTTTGTTATACCCCAATTTCCTGTCCGTGAGCGGCACTGCAAAGCCTTGTGAATGTCTTCATTTTTAAAAGGGCTAAAGTGAGCTAGAATCTCAAGGAATTACTATGAACTGAACAGACTTCCAGAAATCTCAATCTGCAACCAACACATTAACTCCTTCCTGAATAAGTATTCTCATTCTTTCAGAGCTAAGTTGCTAAATATCACCATTAGTTTTAAGCCAGTTTAAAAAGGTTAGATTAGTCTTGTTCTGCTTGAACCAAGGTACACTCTTTCCCCAAAAAAACTGTCAGACTTCTTTGGGATTCTCATTCTAGCATTCATCATACTAGCATTCAGTAGCATTTTGCAAGTCTCCTGCCCTCACTACAGAAGTTAATTCACTTTCCCTTTTTTCTTTTTTTTCAAAAGGAAGAAATTACCTTTTTTCTTTCCCAAATATTAATGACTAGAAACCACTCTGAGAGGAAACATTGCTGTCAGACACACGTTGTTATGATACAACCAGTGAACATAATTTGTTTGTGCACTCACATCCATCGACCCATTTTTCAGTTATACTTACGTCAGCTTTAATCTTTTAATATGACCTGGCATCACAGGAACATACAGCATTTTGACTCCCTGTACAACCATAGTTGGTTCAATTCCGTATTTCTCCTGGAATTCACAAATTAAACTTATTAAAGGACTAGGACATCTGCACAAGCCAGCAGATACTACTACTGCTAATACTACAACTAATTATTCAAAACCATAGGATCCCAACCAGAAAAATTGCATGGACACTGACAGAAGTTTTTGTAAGATACATTTGAGCCAATCAAATTAACAAAGAATTTGAAAATAGGCTTGGACACGTTTACTTAGAGACATTCCCGTTGACATTAATTCTTTCTAGAATTACTCTGGTTTGAATAACTTGATAAAAGAAAACAAACAAACAAAACACCCAAACCAACAACCCAAAACAAGAAAACCCTTTCCTCTCATCTTGTATTAACCCGGTACAATAGATGATAACTTACTCTGACAGCATTTATGAAGTCCAACAGAGTAAAATCCTCTTTCCCATAAATTGTCCACCTGTCCCAGATTGTAAATGATATCCCATTTCTGTTTTAAAAAGAGAAAGGTTGTTTGTTACTTTAGAACGTGAACTCAGGCACTTCCTTTAAACATGTATTGAAGAACTGCTATCTCTTCTAGTGACTTGCTGTTTTATCTTGAGCAAAAATCTCTTCCCTCTCTGCTGCCATTTCTCCAGCCCTTTGACCTGGCTAAGCACAAGACACAGTAAGAACTCTGAGTAAATATGGTATCTGGCAATGAACTTACTGAGTTTTCAGACCTACTGAAAAATAGCTCTTGTATTGACTAAGATGCAGAAGTATGTCCAGTCTGTGCAGACAGGATGTTCATTAAAAACCATGCCACACATCTAACTCACCTAGATTTTTAAAGCCTCACTAGCAACAGCTTCCACTGAAAACAAAACTAAGCCCTTAAAACCACTGTTTTTAAAATTAGGACAGAAGAGTATGTGCTGCATTTTCCAAACAGGAAGTTCTTGAGCAATGCATTACAGGACACCCTTGGCTGTACCAAGACTATCACAACTTTAGCAGTACATAGTAAATGCATATCAAAGAGTTTGATAGCAAGCACTAAGTGATTCATGATCTTCCAAGTTTAAAGAACAACAAAAAAATAACCTTCAATACCTGTAACATTTAACTGGAATATGACCATGAACCGTGGTTCCATCATAGTTCTGCTATGCGAGCACATAAGGCCTTAACCTGGTTATCTGGATTTAATAACTGTACAAACTTCACACTTCTTGTAATGGCTCACCAAGTTCTATGCATCAATTACCAGGTTTCCAAATACTGCCCTTCTGCCATCGTCCTTCCTACCTGATTTCCGTTCTTCTTACTTCAGCAGTTTCTGTAAAGACCATTATGGGAATGGCTAGATTCAGAAAACAGTTCTTGTGTGCATCAGCTGGGTAGCCACCTACAACTTTGATGAGTTCCAGTGCAACCTGCAGTAAATAAGAATCCCATAGTTCCATGAGACCAAACACAGGCTTTAGGTACTGTGTTATCAACAGTAGTTTAGTTAAGAGGACAGCAACTACTGAGTAAGTTGTTAATGAGATCAGCCTTTGTCCAATCGGCAGAGTAAATCACATCTGAAGATGCAACCCAATATGCTGCAGAAATCAATTCTGTTGCTGCTAGTGGAAATATTTAAAACGTTCCAACGTGTTCCTAATGTAGGACTCTTCCAAAATTGCTTAATTCGAATTAAAGACATCTCCAAAAAGCATGCAGTTCTGTTGAGGTGCATGGATGTGAACTACTACAGAACAGATCCTTTCCACTCTTGGCAGTGGCACTCTGATGGAAGTTAGCATTAATTGCAGAAAACAAACCAAAATGCTGATCTCCAACTCCTCTTTCAGGTCAGCAAATCAGAAATAAAAGCACCAAGGGTTTACCACATCTAGAACCAAGAGCGACCTTTTGTATTGATACATGAGAAAAGAAGATAATTAAGTTTGAAACAAACCCATTTCTTTAACAAGGCTCTGTCAGGGTAGTGTTAATCAATACCCAGACAGCAGTGGTTTTAGGCAAGGAACAGTAAGAGAAAGAAATACGCATTTTAAGCATTTTAAAAAGATACTCACCAGCCCTGATACTGCAGCAGTAGCTGTTGCAATTGCAGGAATAATCTTTCCAGCAATGCGCTTTGTTTTGAACCGATCTGCTGGTTCGATGTTGTACATCTTGGCTCGCAAGTTTGACGCTGCTGTTATGAAATCTATATGCCCATTACTATCATCATCTTTTTCAAAGGAGATGGGCTTCATTTGCAAGTCATCTGGTCATGAAAAAAAAAGAGCAAAAATTATTATTAGAAAACTGAAGATGTTCTAAACATAASTTGTAGAGAACTAGAACCTTAACAAATTAAAAATTTCACATTCTGGAGCTTGGTGCCTTACTTATAACTTGCTTTCCCATGTTAGAAGCAGAAATGTCCCTATCAATACCAGCTGTTAAAAGTGAGTAATGAAAGAAATATCAGCAGAGTGCCATAATTTTATTTTCCTTGCAACACCAGGAATAGATTTTGGACAGTCCTACAGATGTTTCTTATACACCCCACTTTGCTATAGCTCCATCCTGTGAGAATTCCCTCTATAAGCTTTGTTTATCTGTAACCATTTCGCTACGGACTCAGTAGCATGAGAGACAGAGGTTAGGGTTTACACTCCATGGGATGGGTTAGAGCTAAGCTAATCTTTCTCCCCTGTGTTCACAGACTAAAAATGCATGCATGTAGTTGTTGCCCAATGACCTCTTCATGTGGCCAGGCACAAAAATGGGATTTGAGCATCCTCATTTTAACATATCTAGAAGATGCTGAAGAAGACTCCAACAGCCTTCACAATTTAGGATAATTTCAGGTTGATTCCTGTAAGTAGTAACTCTCAACCTTGTTATACCAGTATCACTTTCAGTCCATCTGGGATCTAGCCAGCACCCTTTCCCTCCTTAGAGTTCAAATCCCTGCTGCCCGCTCGCTGTCATCAGGGTTGCACTTACATGCAAGTATAACAGAGAACCCTAAAACTTGCAGGAATCTCAGAAATACAGAAGCATAGGGTAATGTCAAGCAATAAGGACAGTTATCTGCATGGCACTTCAGAAAGCTTTAGATATCAGCTATCTGCTTCTTGCAGAATTACAGAACTGCTTTATCCAAAGGCCTGAATGTCATGCTACTGGCAGTGCAATTGCACGATGTTACTAAGCTATGAAGCTAGTTTGCACTACTCACTTTCCAGAGCTTCATTGGATAGTATAGACTTCTCCAGCTGGAAAATGGCATTTCTTTCATCCTCACTGCTGACTGGAATATGATCTGGTTTTCTTGCAGTTTCATCAGTCTGTACAACCTGCAAGTGTGTGCAGTGCTTGAGTAATAAAATACATGAACTTTGTACAGCACAGGTGTGAAGTGTACTAGATTTCCTGTCTTCCCTGCGGTCTTTCCTCCCCAGTTCAAGAGAGACATAGACTTACTGGAGCAAGTCCAGCCAAGGGCCACAAAGACTATTAAAGGACTGGAGCATCTCTCATACGAGGAGAAGCTCAGAGAGCTGGGACGGTTCAGCCTGGAGAAGAGAAGGCTCAGTAGGATCTTATCAATGCATATAAATAGTTGATGGGGGAAAAGTACAGAAGGCAGAGGCAGACTCTTTTCACTGGTGCCCAGTGACAGGACAAGGGGGTATGGGCACAAATTGAAGCGCATAAAATTCTGTAAGAAACATAAGAAAATACTTTAAAGAAAAAACAAACAAAAAACMCCAACCAAAACTGTGAGGATGGTTGAACACTGACACAGGTAGCAGAGGCAGGCTGTGGAGTCTCCATCCTCAGAGATATCCAAAACCCGATGGGACACAGTCCTTGATGACCTGCTCTAGCTGCCCCTGCTTGAGCAAAGGGATTGGGCTAGGCGGTCTCCAGAGGTCCCTTCCAACCTCAACCATTCTATGATTCCGAGTCAAAATACTGGTTTTGTCTCACAAGGCAAGCATTCATGAGACAAGTGTTAACACTGGGCAAGAAAACATGGAAACACCCTGGAATATTTGCTAATTTTAAATGATGACAAATGCTAGCCACTGCACAATAACACTTAAGCTGTTTTGAAGTTAACACTTCAAAAATAAACATAAAAGTAATGACACTTCCTTTATATTACCTAGAAAGAAATAACAAATTGACACTAGTCTTGGATTGCTTTAAAGTCACTTATGAGTAAAATTTTACTACTTTTATTAAAACAGTGTAGACTCATATAAACTTAAAAAAAAGCTTGCAGACTTACAATCACACTCATGCATGGAAACCGATCCTACAACAAATCATTTGCAAAAGGCAAAAGAACCCCAACACATCTTGTATTTAGCATCTGGTGAAGAGATACCTTAGCTATATCAAGTTAAAGCAGTCCTGTATGCCACACTCTTGTTTCCCCAAAACACATTTTAATTTGTGTTTATTTCTCATCAGCATCAATGCAAGAAGTAGTTGGAGATGTGGGACACCGCTTGTGGACTTTTTTTTTTTCCTTTAAACTAAATATCACACTTACTTTGTTTGAAGGTCTGAACTCTGGTACCTTCACAGCTGAAATAATCTTCAAAATAGTTTCCTCTGACAAATCCTGTTATGGTTTTTAAGAAAAACAATTTAAATTCTTATCAACTCCAAAAGGCCCCCACAAAAAGACTGTATATCCAGTAACATTTCAAAGAATACCAAAACCAAAAAATCCCACAAATATTCAATGATGTTTCAGTGAAACATCATCATTGAAACACCAAGTGATGTTTCAGTTGCCACAGTGAACCAGAGAGGTGTGAAGTGCCTAGCACTTGAAAACTGAACAGAACTGAAGTGTAAACGTGACTTACAGGAAGTTCCCATTAGAAAAGAAAAAGGGTAACAAGAAAAAAAACAGTTATCATCACAGATGCTGTGAGTAGTAAAAAATAAAACTCCCAGACCATAGCTAAGACAATTAAAAAATGCCTTGAAGAGATCTTCTCTCAGTTCAGTTATTATATTGCACAGGAAAGAGGTCCATCAAAATAAGAATTCCTGAGTTCAGTGCTTACTGAAAATACCGAATACACCACTCATGTCTTCTCTGGGTAAGGGATTTAAAAAAGACCACTAAATGTAAGCAGTTGCTGAACTGCTTCAGCAGTGCTGAAGGACAGATTACTTTAAGAATCACTTTAATCAGTTCTTGGAAAGAATTGGCAACTGGACATCGGGCCAAAACTGAACACGTACATCCAAGTTACATGATAGGAACACTGTTACAGTATGGATTACCTTTTCTGTGAAAGGAACACAGTACACTGTTGCAAAGAGTTTTGCTGCGCTCACGATGAAACCATAGTGCCTGAAGAAAAGAGGAAGATAATTATTTTTGTTTGGTTGGTTTTTTACTTCAGTTCCCCAAAGGTTTGCAATCATATTCAAAGAGGTCTTGAAAACACACACAGAGAAACAGAATTTCCACCCTTCAGCACACACAGTACAAAACAGATGACAGATTTTGAGGGACTCAGAAGCTCTCCCCAAAACTAAGCAAACTTTGATGAGTGAAGAGTTATTTAATGGAAACCATATTTCCTTAACCTCTGCAGTCAAGAAAACAGCTACAAATGCTCACATGACATCAGTATGATAATAAAAAGCTTCACCTCAGAAATACTTTGCTATTTGCCATGATCCCAGTTTTCACCAAAACTAAAAATGGCGATCCGGACAGTTTCTGAAAGCAGGTGTAGATATGCAGCAGGTAAAGGCTTTCCAATCCTTCAATCACATCAATTTTTTAAATTATCTTTAATACCCAAGCCATCTAGATCAGACCCAAATTGTGATGAAGAAGAAAAGGGGTCCCTCCACTACTAGGTCACTTTAGGTAGTCAATTTAATTTGGCACATCCTGCATTTTGTGATGTGGGCCGATGGGGACCGGGTGGTACGACAAGCAACAACTCAGTAATTCTGTAGTCACACAATAAATGAAATGGGTTGTTCTAAGCCATTTCACATTAGATGTTGTCAGAACTTGCCACAGCACCTTCCAATCCCATGTCAGTGAAAGTTAAATTACCCGCAGTGAAAGTATGAGACAGCTCACCAAATCTGCCATAGCGTAAGACTATGCACTAGTACCTATTAAGTAGCAGTCCAGCTTCTAGTGCTATAAAGCCATTGCCTTGCACTTTCTACTGTAGGGTGAGTTTTATAGGATCAGTGGCAGTACCATACTTACAAAGGATCATTAAATTCAAACTTCACTGGGAAAGGTGGCCTCTTTGGTGATTGCCAAAACAAACCTGGTAAGAAGACAGACTTAAGATGAAATCCTAAGGAATCAGGAACAGCAATGTAAGACGTACGCCATGAATTCACAACAGGCACAAAGGGGCATTTGTACTTACTTCCGTCTTTTAATCGTGTGTCAAGGGGAAATGAATGAAGGAGCTGAAGAGCCTAGAGGAAAAGTCAGAGTACCTTTAGTAATTTGTCATATACAGATTGACAAAATCAAGCCTATTGACTAAATCAAGCCTTCTTTTTAGTAATGATGTGAAATCTTGATACAGCTTTTAAGACACTCCAATACATAGTTGAAGTAATTTAAAGGAGTTAAGAAAATCTAAGACGCCTATGTCAAGACAGAGAGCTTAAAGACACAAGTACTACTAGACAGAGTGACTTCCCCATTCATTTACAGGACAAAGATGACATGTTACCTCATCTGTCCAAAGTCCAAGCAAGACACTTAATCCAACAAGCAAAGCGCTCCCCCCACCCTGTTGTCACTTTAGGATTCTTGCATACCAATTCACAACTGGGAATGCAATGTTTTCTCAATGTGACAACTACCACTAGGGCTTCCATACACACACATGATATATGTTTATTAATACACAACATCATGATCACATCTTTCATACAAAATTACACACACACACACACTTTAAGCAACACTGTGGACCAGATTCTCAGAATGACTGGCTCTTACTTCAGCCAACCTTTCTGTGCCATCTTTGAGAAAATCAGGGATATGAAGATGAATTCAGTAACAAAAGTTTAGTGGGGGAAACAAAAAGCCACTGTCCTTCAGTAAAAGGCATCTGATAATCCTGCTGCTCTGGAAAAATACAATACCTAGTCAGCTGGAAAAATGCCAAGGAAACTACTGAACAAAGTCACTAGGAGTGAGTTAATAAACCAGACTTAAAAGTGCTACAGTAGAAAGAGGAAAGGATGCAGCATTTTTAAGTTTCAAGTACAGTTCATTATTTATGAAGAGATAGAAATGAGTGCAAAGGCTTGGACACCTAGTTATTAGGGCTACCAAGTTTTCTAAAATCCTCATCAGTCTAGCACCACCTCATTTCCAGGTCTTACCTACCTTATGGCTAAAATACTTCTCAAATTTTACTCTTGCTAGTTCCACACATTGAGTCCAACTTCGGGGTCTTCTACTGAGTGTTTTAATAACATGAAAACAGCCTTCTAAGCTCTCCCCTGATTTTATTCGCTAGATAGAGAAGGAAATATGAAAATGTTAAAACAGACAAGATTCCTCCCAATCCAGTCAAACAGTAAATATGGTTTTAGTAAGTTATAGGCAAAAGGAAACAGAGGATCACTTTGTGAAAGATTATCCTTTATATGATCCTCTCCACTGGCTTTTTCCCCAGGTGCTGTGGTCTACTTGATTTATTTCCACCCAGTCCTATGGACCATAGGCCATTATAGACTCACAGGAAAAGATATTAAGCAATTGAGTAATTTATTACATAGTTGAATTCACTTGAAACTAAGTCTTCCCTTCATTTTTCCCAGCTGGTGGCACATCAGTGTGACATCTACTATACACGCACTAGCAGTGCCTCAGTATTTCTGATATTTCTACATCATGTACAGAGCACACATGAGCTAGAGCAGCAGCCCGTGCATGAGACACCGGCTTTTAATTATGAGCCATACCAGAAATACTGTTCTCATGAAAGATCAACTAATGACTTGGCCAAATAAGTCTTCAGGTTTTCTGAATAAAGTCAGAAAAGAACCCATATCTCACTGAACTCAAATAGAAACAAAATTCATAAAGCATTAGTTTAAACCCTGTATTTCACCCTGGCAACATTCCCCTACCTGTAAAACTTCTTCTGCTGACGGATAGGTTTGCCAGAATTTGTTAAACAATGAAGGCTTGTGAGAAAATGAACTTTCAAACTAGAAAATAAAAAGAACAAATATGGCATTTTGCAAGAAGTATATCAGATCCTCTACCTTTCCAAATACACATTAAGTTTTGCTGAACACCAGTAGGCTTAGTCCCTTACCTTATCTCTTGCCCACTGTATCGTATGCTCAATTGCAGCTGGGAAAGACTTCAAGGTGCAAAAAGGTATTTCTTCTTCTGGTGGATCCCGCTGTAATTAAGGAGAGTTGCATCTAAATGCAGGCTTATTAAAGTTTATTGCTAATAATAGCACCAAGAATTTCTAGACTATATAAGCTTAAAACTCCACTGTTATAAAATACAAGGTGGCTTATTTTTGCTTAGAACAAAATTTGTTTTATGAACACTAACATATCACTCCCTGCTTATGAAGAATAGTCTAAACTCCTATCACTGGAAAGCAAAACTGAACTCTGAAACACAAACAGAAGAAATTGCCAGCCAGCTTTTCCAAGATGTGCAGTTCGCATTCACATACACTCTCAACATGAAATACGCCCTTTCACTCAAGGCCAGAAAGACTTCTTTCTTTGTGGATCCTAGTAAAACCGTTAGGATGCTCAAAGTCGTGTCTCTGTGTCCACGTGGCACCATTCCATGGTGTTCTCAACCAGCAAATTTCTACCTAGTAAAGGCAGTTTCACAAGAACTTAAACAGAGGGATACTGCAAGAGCTTGAAGGTCCATTTCCCCCTTCCCCATTCAAACAGAACTGTTATTATGCTTGTAGAAACTGGCAGACTAATTCCTACTATAGAGGCTTGTGTTTCTCCTACCTGCCTGTGGAGGTGATATTCACCAAGAACAGAATGAGCAGGCAGAAAGCCGTTCTAAGAAAGAAACCCACCAGTACAAAACCAGTTTGCAGTGCCATTGTGGGACTACATTCTTATTTAGAAGGCAGTTTTCAAGGGGGCAAAAAAAAAGTCAGTCCCTTGGAAATGCTTCAGAATTAAGACTTTTTCCAAAGCTTGTGTTTCATGATTCATATAGTAGCTGCTTTTAATTATTGGCCTAGATGTAATCATCAGCTAGGTAGCAGACATGATCTCTCCAGTCTGCTCAAATCTTATTTCCTGTGAGCATTTCTTCAGAAACCAAGGAAGTAATTATTTCCCAATAGTATTGTTCTTCAGCAACTCAAATACGCCACTTATTTTAGACAGATACATAAACAATTAAAGAATCGGAGGGCATTATGGGACTAGCTACAGAAGGTAAGCGACGGTCTTAAAACACTTACATGACTATTATAGGACTCTGTCAGATGGGGCACAATAACTTCCGTATGTCCTTTCGTTCCCATAGTTCCAGAGTCTATAAGAGGACGCAGGTTTGCTACACAACGACTGACATGGAAAGACACAGACTATCAGAATACAATGTAATCACTACACTCTTGCCTTACAGACGTTACTGGAGTGTAACCAGAATTGACTCTAGGCACTTTCAGAAGAGTGGAAAGTTACACCAAACTCAGGAAGAGAAGAGATTAAATAAGAAGAGCTATTTCAAAGTTAGATCAGGATACGATAAACCTGAGCCTATCTGGATTAGGAGCATTAGTAATTCTGTTTAAATGTAAATGTCCCACTTATAAATTAAATACATATTCTTATGCATAAATAACTCAACCTTAAGACTGCCACAGTATTCTCCCCCTCATCAGACCTTGACAGCTATCCATTTCCAAGAACTCACTCCAAGGCTCTCTGCCATGTGAACAGTATCAGCCACACAACAGCAGAGTTGGTTTCCACCACAAGTATAAACCCCTTCCTCCCCCCAGACAGCATCCATATAAAGCAGCAATTTTATCAGATCTTATAAGCAGCTGCAGATCAGGAAGATTAAGAATAGAAAAGCAGAGTTCACGTAAGAATGTGAAAAGCAGCCCTCGCTTCCTTTCCACAACCTACCTATCAATGTATCTCCTTGCCTCAACATTGTCCAAAGCGGTCACAATCACATCTTGCTTGGTATAGAACTCATCACTGTAAGTATTCTCAGTGGCTGGACAAACTTTATTAATATATGAGTCAATCTTTAAGTAAGGATTGATATTCAGAGTTGCTTCTGCTGCAGTATAGCTTTTAGGTTTCTGAAAGTACAAATATATATATATATATATATATATATATATATCAACAATATTCAGACAAAGAACATCCGGGACAGAGAAGTATCAATTTCATTTGCTGATCAGACAACAATTCACTGACAGAAATGTTAGTATGCAAAACATACAATAAAGGAAATTCTTTAATCATATACCTCCCCCACTAATAAATATATTATTAAATAAAACTAAATATAAAACTAGATTAAAGTAGTGCATCAGAGACCACAAGCTGAAATTGCTTAAATGGTGCAGCAGAAGTGTATCGAGTAACTGAAACTGATGCCACGTGCTGCCTCTCGTGCTCTCAAAATGCCATAAGAAAGGAGCAGTTCATGACTGTCAGAGGATAAACCCATCAGTTATTGTGACTATGTCTATGCAGCATAGACATCAAACAGCTGTGAATAACCACATTACTGCAAGGCATTCCACACAAAGCCAATTTCAGAAGCTAAACTGAAACAGAGTTCTTAACCGACCTGACACTTCTAGCCATACTACATTCAATTATCTAGGGATCAGCACTTAGAACAGGGGAATCCAAGACAGTATGGCTGCTGAAAGCTTGCAGAGTTCACCTTCCATTTATCTATCCATCCATAATGTAATCTGTTCCCAGATTTGCTAGACATAAACAGGAGGCAGGAAATTCAGCCGCTGGGTTTTGGAAAAGGGAATCCCTTCTCCCCATTGCTGTCAAGATCTGAGCCACCTTTTTTATTTTGTGCTGTGTTTGCACATACAGGGATAGTCTCTGCTTCTCAGGAATTAACAGTTTCTATATCACACATTTACTGAACGTACATGGGTTTTTTGCCAAGCTATTTACCAGACTAATGAAGACTGAATTAAGTCTTGTTCAACATCTTTATCAATGATCTGGACGAGGGGATCGAGTGCACCCTCAGTAAGTTCGCGGATGACACCAAGCTGGGCGGCAGCGTTGATCTGCCTGAGGGTAGGAAGGCTCTGCAGAGGGATCTGCACAGGCTGGATCGATGGGCCGAGGCCAATTGCATGAGGTGCAACAAGACCAAGTGCCAGGTCCTGCACTTGGGTCACAACAACCCCAGACAACGCTACAGGCTTGGGGAAGAGTGGCTGGAAAGCTGCCTGGCGGAAAAGGACCTGGGGGTGCTGGTCAACAGCCGGCTGAACATGAGCCAGCAGTGTGCCCAGGTGGCCAAGAAGGCCAACAGCATCCTGGCCTGTGTCAGGAATAGTGTGGCCAGCAGGAGCAGGGAGGTGATCGTGCCCCTGTACTCGGCACTGGTGAGGCCGAACCTCAAATACTGTGTTCAGTTTTGGGTCCCTCACTACAAGAAGGACATTGAGGTGCTGGAGCGTGTCCAGAGAAGGGCAACGAGGCTGGTGAAGGGTCTGGAGAACAGGTCTTATGAGGAGCGGCTGAGGGAGCTGGGGTTGTTTAGCCTAGAGAAGAGGAGGCTGAGGGGAGACCTTATTGCTCTCTACAACTACCTGAAAGAAGGCTGTAGAGAGGCGGGTGTCGGTCTCTTCTCCCAAGTAACAAGTGATAGGACGAGAGGAAATGGCCTCAAGTTGCGCCAGGGGAGGTTTAGATTGGATATTAGGAAAAATTTCTTCACCAAAAGGGTTGTCAGACATTGGAACAGGCTGCCCAGGGAARTGGTGGAGTCACCATCCCTGGAAGCGTTCAAAAAACGTGTGGATGTGGCGCTTCGGGACGTGGTTTAGTGGGCATGGGTGCTGGGCTGATGGTTGGACTCCATGATCTTAAAGGTCTTTTCCAACCTTAATGATTCTATGATTCTAAGTCAGAAGATAGCAACTTTGGTCAAGTTCCATTAGCAGTAGCTCTTCTATTGAGAACACTTCAGCCAGTGCTGTCTTTTTGTTGTTTCGTTTTATTCTCCCCGAATTTCAATGGTATAGTAAAGCATTTCTGGCATATTAGCACCCGTGGCAGCTTCTTATGCAACACAGCATTCCTCATCCGATTCTCAAGTTCAAGAGATTTCATTAGTCAAAGACCACCAGTACAAATTAAGATCAGACCAGCCAATTTTACTCAGCTGATACTAGTGATAAGTGGGATGCAAACATAGTTATAGGTATTGTTTTAAAAGATACTGGATTTCATTACCACCTTCTAAGTCTTGTCTGGACAGAAGTACATACACTCACAAGTTCAGCTCTCGATGGGGACACAGGACAGGGAAACAGAACAATAGTCCAGAAAGTTTATTGAACAGGAAAGCCTACCTGTATGTGATGAGGTCGAAAAAGAAACTGCCTGTTCAGGTTGGATTTCTCTATCAAGTCTGGATCTGTAATTGTAACCTAAGTCAGAAGGGGTAAAAGCAACAGCTGAAGTTACAATTTAAGTGTAGCACTAAGCAATAATCTTGATGAAATCTCTACAGAAACTCGTCAAAACAAAGCACTCCTGTTGGCATCCACTGTGGCCAACAGCTCTGCCTATACTGACTGATTAAATTTTGTTTTAAAATCAAAATACAGCAAGACTGCTCCAAGTGTGTTCTGCTTCTAATTGCATACTACTTCCACTCTATGGTGAGGCCATTTTACCCTCTGCACAGAGATCAACCTGAAATAAGGCTTAGATTTTTAAGTTTTAAGTAGTCTAATTATTTAATTATTCCTTATCACATTACTTTTTAATAAGCAAAGTGAGGTTAACAGGTGACTTACCAATCCTTTGTCTTGTCCAGTACCAACACCAAGAAGTGCAAAGTTTTTTAGCATTTCACAGCCTATCGCTCCACAGCCAACCTAAAGAAAATGACATTTTTAGAGTCAGAAATGCAAGTGAAAACCACGAAGACAAGTATAATAGACAAGTCCCATTACAATTTTGGGCCATGTATTCTGCAGTGGCACACATCATCAGGCCAGCTCTCACTATTTTGAAGACAGTGGACGTTAGCTGTATCGACAAAGCGTTTGCAAAAAGTGTAACAGTGTCAGTCATACTCACCAAGAAAACATGCAAATCATGCAGCTTCTGGCACAGAGAGTCTCCAATACAAGCTCTCAAGGCATCATACCTATCTCCCCTATGCAGGCACAGGAGACAAAACCAGAAGACTAGTAAGTTGCCATTTATCATGGTAGTATCATTGATGCCAAACTGCATTTTGACATGAACTAAGAAAAGCAGATCAAGTCCCCTATAATTCCTATTCCTCCCATGCTCAAATAGGACACACATTCTCAACTCCAAACCTGTCCCTCCAGTAAATGGCACTGAACTAACTTTAAAAGACATCTTCTGTGCCTGTTTGAGACTCAGATGTGAACAGTACATAAAACAGCAGATTGTAGTTATATTTACCGTGGGAGAAATTCTTCAGAGCCCACCTTTTCTAGAGGTGTTACAATGTCTAACATATCTATATATAGCTGTAAAAAAAAAAAAAAAAGAAAAAAAAAACAATAAAAACCTGTGAAAAACATTAATGTTGTTTTCGTTTAAAAAACAAAGTAAACTTCTATGTACAACAGAGTCTAGAAATTTAGAAGCACTAAGTTTTTACTGTCAGTGGAAGACTATAGCTGTATAGCATTCAGTTCCCTACAGTTCACTTCACAATTATAGTGGAAAGGAAAAAGCACCTGGTCACAGAGGGAAAAAAAGCTCACTGAAACGTGAGCTGCAAGCTTTTGCCTTCTGACAGAGATGTTATCCCTCCAAATTAGACTGTGAAGTTTTTAAGTCTAACTTTATTCTGACACTTATCCTGAAAGTCTGAAAGCACTGCTCTTACGTACAGCTGCTTAAGCTGGCATCTGGACTGTATCACACCTTTGCAGCCATGCACTGATAGGCCAATGCTCTTCTTGCTTGTGGGGAAAAAAGAATGTGATGTCTGAACCCCAAATACGAAAATTTTAACTAAAACTGGCTGCACTTTTATTGTACACATAAAAACATTATACTTTTTCCTAATTTCAGTCTCAAGGCTATTTTTTTTTCCCCTGTTATAGAAGCTGTTCAGGCTATTTTGATCACATAGCATTCACACACAACCATACATTCATAACACCACTGCCAAAATAAAGATCCAAAACCAAAGACAGCCTTACCCACTGCTGCAATGGAGAAAATTTTCCTGTTACTGCTTTCAAGACTTCCTGGCTAGCAACACCACCCACTGCTGCAGCCAGAGGAGCTAGAAATCCCTGAGCAGTCCTAGACAGCCATTTCACTACATCTCCATTCACCTGAGGCTGAAAAATAAGACATAACAACAGATTTATCCCTTCAATTGAGCAAGTCAGTGCTTGACAGTTTCATAGATTATTGTTCTTCAGTAAAAGGCAGACAAATTATTTCACTCTGACTAGCAAAAAGGCTTCCAGCCAAGACAGAACCACTGTATACCCTGTACTTGTAATACACATTTATCTAAAAACTGGATTCACATAGCCACAGGATTCAGCCTTCATGTCAGGTGAACATTCGGTTGAACCTGTGCTGAAACACCATTCTGTTTCCTTGCATGGCCTTCAGAAAGCCAGCTGATCCATCTAAAGATGGATACAAAGACCAGAACAAGGACCAACAACTAAAGCATGACCTCTAGGCAAGTAAATGAGCGCATCAAAAATGACTCATAATGACAATGATTCCTTACTCACTTTGTTTTCCAGTGTTTCACTTATAGACATGGCTATTTTCAGCATTTCCTCAGCATCTTGAAGGCATCTAGACACCAGGGTAGAAACAATAATGATCACTTAAACATTGCAGAGTCCTTCTAGAAACACAATCAATGGTGAAAAAAGCACTGGATACAGTAGGAAGTTTGGAAATTTATATTGGCTTTAACAGTAAGTGTTAAAGATGCACTTCTAAATGTTACGGTTAGCTCAAGAACAGGAGTCTCAATGGAGAAGCCCATTGAGTGTGTCCAAGCGCAAGTCCAGTCTTAAAATTACTTACAAAGTATACATCTTGACTCCTTTAACTCAAAATTATGGATATCAAGAACTATAGCTGAAAAAAAATACTGAAAATGAAAAAACAAATCCTTCAGACTTTTTTTTTTTTTAAATCCGTAAGTTACAGGATAATTCAGAAATCACTGAAACAACTTTTCCATACTAACCCTACAATGTGAAAAAACTGGAACAGAGAAGGACTTCCTCCAGAAGCATTTTCTGTCTGGCTGGGCCCAGAAAGTGCCATTGCTATATTGGGAAATCCCTGTTACAAACCCAGACATGCATTAGGTAACATTTTTCATCTAGTTTTCAACTTTTCATTTCTATGTCATCTCTTAAGTACCAGACAGACAAGGTACCCTGCTGCACATCAAACCAGTAACTACAATTAAAGGAGAGATCTGTCTGATTCAAGGCTTAAGCAAACATAAGACTGCTGCATTACCCAATGTTCGGTCCACGACCAAAGTTCTCCTGGAAGTGGTTCAAGGCAAGCATGGCAACATGGATCTGCAAAGGTGCCTGTTAAGACAACAATAGCTGTTGATCAGTTACAAACTTGAGAAAACTGAAGGAAACAAAAGCAACTATTTGAACTCTTCTATTACCATTTCACTTCCTTGTCTCTTAACCATACTGCTCCAAAAAAGTTTTTAAATAGCATTAAAAAGTGAAGTTGAAATACCTTACACTAGTGTTTTTACTAATTGGGATTATAAAGTATTACTCAGTAGTAATGCAATACCCTTCACAGACATTCAGCACCCACTTCAACTAAGTCCAACTAAAGAGTCCCCAAAACAATTTAGTGCTGAAATTGGAAAATGAAGTTATCTTCTTTTAACTAGACATTAGAATGCATTGCATTTTGCCAAACATCAATACCAAAGCCCAGCATTAAGGGTCAAAAGTAGAAAATCTGAACAGGCAAGTCAGACCTTACATTACCAAACAAACAAAAAAATCATTAGATCAACATTTTTTAGTTTAAGATTTTAATGAGCCCGAGACTTACATGTCTTGCATGTCCATAATACTTAACTAAAATTGTGTTAGAGGCAAATACTGCTAGCTTCCTCTCAGATTTTAAAAATACCTCTGAATCATTTTTTCAAAGAGAAAAAAAATTTATTCTTACACTGTTAACTCCAGTTTCCAACCAACCTATGATCACCTTTTTCTGATTATCCCAGCATTGATGCCAGTGTGATTTTTATCAACCAAACATAGTTAAATACAGGAAAAATCATTGTGTCACTTGCAAAATTTACACTCCCGTGAATTAAAGACTTATCAAAAACTGAGATTTTAAACAGCAGAGGTGTCTGAGCTATGCATTTACAATACACTTGGTGCAAATCATGGATAACAAGCCTCTACGGTGATCTAAACCATAATGTATATTCTGTGTGACCACACAAACTGATACCTCACTCTTACTTCACACTTTAAACTCATATTGAACTGCTACAGAATAGAGTTAGGAAACTATATTGTTCTACACATAAAGCTGCAGATTACATTCCATGTAGTTTTAACATTAAAGCACCTACGCCCAAATCCCCATATGCTAATTACCTCAGGCTTGCTAAAATCCGCAACAAGGCATAATGGATTTGTTATCTGCTTCTCCAACCGTTCCTGGAAAAACAGAATTCATGATAACAACACACTCAAGGACACGACAGTCACTCCTACCTGACAAAACAATACTCTTCCTGGAGACACTAAGAACCAAATATCCTTTCTCACTAGCATTGCTATTACTCTCTCCATTATTAGTCATAGAATCTTTATTCTTTTTAAGATCATTGAGTCCAATGCCACAAAAGATGCGTAAAGTGCAAGTTTTGTCAATCAAAAATGGTCAGAGAGATGTTTCACATCCTTGTGGCAAGACCCATCTCAAACTCCTCTGAGGTTGGCTACCAGAGATTTTATAGGCAACTGGCTGTTTCCTTGTAGAGCTTCCCCACTCAGGAGGAACAGCAAGCTACTGCTTCACAGAGACAAGATACTGAGCTGTGCATTCTCATATCAGAAGCAGCTGGTTCTCGCTCCCAGCTTTTTAGAAGAAAGGGCAGTCAACTTTCTGTGAGCCCAAAAAGGCACAGAGCACCCTGTAGCTTGCAACTGGTCTTATAAAAACTCATCCAACTGTCTCTTCTTCTCAGAAGGCCACCAAGAAACCACATATTCATAGACCTTCATGGAGTTCCCAGCAGTACAGGGATAGACTGCCCAAAAAAATTTTTTTTCTCTACGCTGGCAGGTATTTTTGAAGTATTTCCTATTCTCTACGGTTTAGTAAATCGGTATCACTATTCTTACCCAATAAAATCAGCGTAAACCCAGATCACGGGTAACCAAATCATGTATCTGCTGAACTCTGCTTCCAGTGCTCAGACCATTAACATTCAAGAACCTGGTTATGTCAAGCACACACTTACAAAGTAAAACATCTTGGGTGTCTTCACTTGGACAGCTATGCCTCCATGTAAGTAAGGCTCCATATCTGACGTATCACCAATGCTGAAGGAATAAGGTGACACCACTGAAAAGAGAAGAGAATAAACAGTGACTGATAATTAAAAGTGTCACTGGATACTACAATTCTGTATACAATGAAGTRGGGTTTTGCCAATGCTTTTTATGTTGTAATTTTGTAGTATGCAATCTTGCTTTGATAGCATAAACACAGCTGATCCTCCTAACTAACAGGATTGTCCCTCTCTGGCAGTTTCTGGGCTAAAGTATTAGTTTCACATGATCTGTTATGAAATAAGCTTTTTAAAGTGGCAGCAGATTTAACAAGAATTCTGATGACCACAGCTCTGTAACAAAAATGAAATCACTCTCAGTTTTATTTAGACTGTGCACAGCAGTGTCCAGTATACTGCTCAGAGTAGGATTTTAGCCCCGTGACTAGAACAATAGGCAATCAAAAAGGGCAGCTGGAGCAGTTAAGTCACATCTTTCCTCTCATACCACCTGGACCATCATTCAGATAAAGCAAGAAGACACAAAAATTGTTAATTCATGGAAAACTGAAATCAAAAGCTGGGCCGTGATTAAGAGAAAGGAACTGTACACAGCATCAGCACTAGCAAAACAAAAGGGTCCAAAGAAAACAGACTCAACCACATGTTTCAAGGATACTGCTTTTGTCTCAGACCACAAAATAGTTAAAAACAAACAAACAACCCCCACGCACCCGCTCTCTCTTCTGCTCCAAACAGGCATTCAGATCTGGGAATTGGGTAATTCCCCAGCATCCAAAAGGAACCAAGTAGTATGCCTTGAGACATGCATGATGCAGACCAAAGCAGGGTAAACATAAATCATGAGAATCTCTTCAAAAGCATGCTTAGAAACAGAGTGATGTCAATGCATCCCTGTACACTTACATTGTCACCCAAAAAAACCACAAGGCAAATAGCGACAAAGTGGTGTTAGTTTAGTCCAAAACTGTGACAGAAGCACAGGCATTACAGGACCCTCCAAAAACCAAGACAGTTTTGTCAGCAAACTAATGATGATAACCTCAGAGGCTGCCAACTAGTTTCCACTAGCTGAGAGTTTCCACTGCTCCTTAAGCAGCAAGATAAGTTTGGAAAGACTTTGCTAAATGGAAATGGAGTCAAGACAACACTAGGAAGACCTTTGCACCAGAAAGCAGTTTTTTTGTGCAAGCTCACTGGAGGTCTGCACAGCCCAGCACTCCTCTGGCTACAGTAACTAACACTACAGTGAGCTAAAACAGGCCAAAAAACAAACAGCTTGCAAACATGTCAGCAACAGTTTACCTGTTACTTGGTGTGTGGATCCATTTAAGCACGACATTCCGTTAACTTCCCGAAAGGTTAAGAACTGTCCTGTTTCAAGCCTGTGTGGGTGATTTTCAAGGCAAGTGACAATACCAGGATTTGACTGAAAGCGAAAATGGCAAAGTTAGCAAGGAGGAAAGTGTCTTGTGTAAAGAAGTCATGCTTTATCGTAGACACATAGCTTTTTGCCTATTGAAACTGCAGCCTCTAATACTTTTAGCACCTCAGTTCTGCCATAACAAGGGAGTTACCTATGATAACTTTTTCAGTCCTGTTATTGTCAGTTTAACAGCGTTTTCATAACACAGACTTTCTCATTTTTACCTTTTACAGTTCTCAGCATGTTAGCAAACTGCATTTGTTAGTTCTTAGCAGTCAAATTCATTGTTATGTCCTGAAGTAGTAGCAAATTTATCTCCTTCTTCCAAACCAAAAATAGACTATACGTACAAAGAAATTTTCACAAACATTAAGAAATAAAGTCTTGTGAATGGTCTTTATTACTTGATGCTTCCTTTCCATCTGATCTCCTTAAAAAGGACAACCCAAACTCATCCTTGAAAGTTAGGAAGCTTACAAAGCTGGACATCCTTAAATACAGGAAAGCCACAGCCTCAAGCAGATCACAAACAAGTTTACACTTGCAGGAATCTCGAACAACATCTTATCCTGTTACAGGAGGCCATGCCAACCTCCCATGCACACAGAGACCCCTCTGCAGTCTGAGGACAGCTCATCAAGACCTTGTGGTGCAGCATAGGCTGTAACATAGTGGATTTGCAAGCAAGCCTGGCCTGTAAAGTCTCCTGCCATCCCTTCCTGAGCTCCCAGTATTAGAAAGATTTCACTTAAGTAGCATAAAACTTAATTACAGTGGACTACATTCTCTGTGGCATGAAGAATGGCAAATGAGTTGACCAGAGAAAATTCTTCTCTGATTTAGGGACAGAATGCCACCTCGACCCTGTCCACCGGACAAGAACAGCCACTTGATGGTGTTTTTGGTATTGAGTTGTAATTCTGGTCAGTTTTACACTTCAGAGAGTGGAAGCAAGATACAACTAAATTCAAGTATCAGATTATGAATCACAGGATATATATACAGATGTATAATCATTCCTTGACTTGTCAGGCAATCAGCACAAGCCATGAAACGTAACTGTGTACTCTTTATGTAATTAATGAGAGCAATCAAGTCATCCATTCCCTTTTAAAGACCAAAGAACAGGCCACCCAAATCATCATATCATGAGCTTTAATTCAGATCAAACCCAACTTGCTATACAACTACTTCTAGTTTGGTTATTATTACATCTAGACCAGAGATACGACAAAAGACTTGCTACTGGATGAGTGAGGTTATAAGTCTGGACTTCCAGAGTTGAGAGAAGGAGATAAAGTCGTTTCCATTTATAAAACAATAATACAAGATGAAATGGACATCCTCTTTAACATTCTGCACTGGAAGTATTAGCAATAATATCCTTTTCTCGTTGCCTCTGCTTTGGTAGGTTAAAACAAACCCTTAAATTTCTTTTCAAAACAGGCTCTCAATTCCCTTGATCATTCCAGTAGTCCTCCTCTATATGTGCTGCAGCTTCTCATAAAAAAGGGCTATTTTCATGCCTATTTCAGGGCTTCCTTAGAAGACTTAACCTATTCCCATACCAAGGCTATGTCCTCTTCTCTCTACATCTCCTGATTTAGTTCTCTCTCTCTCTCTCAAAAAAAAAAAAAAAAAAAAAAAAAAGAGACGAGACTCAATATTGTGATGTTACATTGTAAGTAATGACCAGGAGGCATCAGTATGCTCTACAATGTTAGCACCTTATCACTGACTGGTTTTGACTGAAACACATGAACAAACTAACTTGTTTGCCTCTGCTATGCTGCCAATTTTCAACTGCTTAGCAGGCTGCTCAAGTGGACCACTCTGGTCACATAGCCAATAACGCGTCATTATAAAAAAAATAAAAGCAGCACAATGACTTCTATCCCTTACTTGTGTTATATTTGAAATGAAGATCTCCTTTGGCTCCTCTCCCGTTGTATCCAGCACTTCAAATTCATCACCCAAGTCACAAAACAAACGTGAACATATTCCATATACATCTGCACTGATGAACTACAAAAGAAAGTAAAAATCATGAGTAACCCTAAAACAGCACAAGCCAAAGGAATGACTTCTCACATTCAACCTTGTCCAAGGCTAGCAGGTTTAACTTCTACAGTGCACGCGGGCCACTGACTATATAGCACAGCATTCATGACAGACCTTGAACCTGCATGAGCATTTCAGAACCCCTACACAAAAAACAGGCATCGCACCAATACACATTTCTACTACTGTTACATTTGGTCTCAGCACGTTCTTTCAGAACAATTATGAGTTAACAGTGAAAACTATCTCTTTAAACTGAACCTCTTTTTTTTCTTTTTTTTTTTTAAGAACCAAGATATGGTTATCTGGGCTGGTATCCAGATAACACCAGACACATGTACCGAGTAGCAGCATCGTACTCCCAAAATTCATACTGCTCCATCAACATGCTATCTACATCGAACTATATACCTCACAACCAGCTTTCTCCATTTCTGGATAGAACATGTTGGAGGTCCAGAATGCTCACTGTACGGATTACTCATGTGTTTGATTTTTTCTATTACCTTAATAGGTGGCTGCTGAGCATGACAGAAGTCATTAATCTTCTTCTGTAGCAACAGACTTACTTCAGTCAATATGACACACTGTGAACAAGAACAAAATAAATCTAAGACGCCGAAAGCAATCAATATCTTCAGGCTATGGAAAAAGTGGTACTAATAGTAAGTTACTTGGGTGTCCCAATTCCTTTCCCCCCACATAACAGAGAAAGCAGTCTTGAGTCAGTTTTCTCATTACACATTAGAACAGATGGGTTACTGCTCCACAATTTCTGGAAACAAGATGAACAAGAGCAGGAACAAGCAATCCTCTTTTTTTTTTTTTTTTTTTTTTTTTTTTTTTTTTACGGCAGCTGTGAAACTCAGAATCTAATTAGAATACTTACAAAAACAATTATGGATAATCTCAGAGAAAATTTAGATCTTGAATTTTAAGATTAAAGTTAGCAAAACAAACACAAATGAAACTCACCAGTGCACACCAAGAAGTCTGCACAAGCTTCAACTACTGGTGCTCATCAAATTGCATACGTAAAATTTCTGCAAGCATTCTTTTAAAGTTTAGGATAGTATTGGGTTACAAAGCATATGCACTGCGTCCCATTCAGTTATACATGGCTTATTATAGCTGGGACATTCAGAAACTTGGTGAGCTTGGGTATAACCAATACCCACACAGTAAAACTTCCCAACTCAGACTGAGTCATGCACACAGGCAGGAGACAGCTGACTGAACAACTGAAAACATCCTCATTCCACCACAGAGGAGCTTATATTTCATTAGATACATACATAAATGATCTTTCTAATTATATAGCCTGAGTTTCTACTGCCTGGAACACTGCACACAAAATATATGTAGAACATCTGTGCTACGTAGCTGCAAAAAAGTCACAGTTTCACCTTCAAACAAACAAACAAAAAAATTGTACACCAGTCTCACATAGCTATTTATTGTCATAGTCAATTCCATAATAAACGTCGTAAGAAAGTGCTAGGAACACAAACCCAGTGTTTCAGCCTTGAAAAAAACCGAGCACGACCATTTCATTAGGCCAAATACAAGGCCTACTTCTTTCTTTACATCATCTCAATATGTACTTTAAAGTTTGTTCTCATTTTATTTACTTATATAAAAAAATCCAAGTTGTTTGCTCTGAGCAAAATACCACATACAACTGCTTTAAGAGTGACATACCTGGTACTGCTTTAGAAAAGACAGATCTGTGGTTTCATCTAGTGGCACAGTTGATGCTGCTACATGGACATATGGATTGAGTTCTGCAATACGATGAAGCGTGGCCTCAGCCCTGAAAGAACAGCAACTTTCAAGTTTTTTATGCAGCTAGAAAATTGTATTTTTAATAGAGAATTTCACACCACACATGCCCTACAAGAGTCCCTGAGGAATTCTCCTGGCAACAATCACCAACTCACTTATTCACACATAAATTCCTAGCAGGCTGAGGAAAACAGCTCTGTACAATATACAACAGGACCCACTGGTAGTCTGGTGTCATGCCTGTTGTCTAGTCTCGCACGGGTGGCTGAGAATGCCCAAGGAAGAAACGCACCCTGGCCCCCACTATTAAATTTACATTACAAGCTCCCAACTGCAAGAAGTGAGATATTTGACTCAGACAGAACTTCAGCCCCAACCTAGACTTCCCCTAATACCTACCTGGGCACTGTACTCAAAGCCAGTAAACTCCAGAGAAAGCGTTTAACAACCCTTTGGTATTTGGTATGTATTGGCATTGGTATGTATTAGCAGGTCTTGGACAATGAGCTGTTACTTTTGCCGCTGATGAAACTGTTACTCCTACTCAAGGTCAGTCCTCCCTCACTCCAAAGACTTCACCAACCTGTTCCTTTGACTGGTAATATCATCTTCATGGATGAAGAAGTTGATCCCCAAATCCCATTTCGTGCACTGCTTGGTGTCATGAACTGTAAGAGCCTAAGAAAGTTCGGCAAAAAGCATTTACTGGAAGAACTGTACATAGTTGTAGCACCCCAAAGGATGGATTAAACCCCACATAAAATGCTGGAGGACTAGCACTGCAGAAGGTTTAGTTGTACCATGTATAAGAACAAGTTCCTCCAACCTCTTTTCCAAAAAAACTCTTACTGTTTGAGAGACAGAAATGCATCTGCAATATGCATTTCATTAAGCATTTTCCTCCCAGCTTGCAGTGATGAGAGCATTTAAATACTGAGGATGATTTTTGCCACACTGCAATTAAGGGGCAATTGCGATCTGTAAATTAATGGACTCCCAAAATTATAAACAAGTTTTTTCTTGATTGGAAGAAAGAGTTTTAAAAGGCTTCTCTCTAATAAAATTAGTCCCAGCAGCACAAAAGCAGTTGTTGGATTAAAACACCCAACCATTCTAACGTCTACACAAAAGGATTCTAATGGATGACAGAATAGGATAACATATTTTGAACAGTTTGGCTTTTGAGTTTATACCACTCCATTTAGGAGAGGCCACTTTGTACAAAAGGATTCAGTGTCTGATCAGCAGCTGTCTAAAATATTACACGAGCTATTTCAGAGTGCAGTGGACATTAACATGAGACTGACTAGAACATCCAGATTATTAAAAGTTTTCACCCTCAGGTCCTCAAATGTTTTGCAATCTTTCTACTGAAAGACAGTTTCAGAAACTTAAGATTAGCTAGCTAGTAGTGCTGTCCCTTTTTCTCCTGCTCACCCAAGAACACCCAACAACAGAACTGTTTTACATACCTTTACCCCAGCCAGAATTATATTTTTGGCTGAAAAAAAAAAAAAGAGAGAGGGACTGTTGCAGATTTCTTGTAAATCTGTAATTGAATAGTTATGTGAGTGGACAATAACTACATCATTGCTAAGAACTTCACAGCTTAAGGGTTTGTTCTCTTTTAAAGCATTCTACAACACCACTGAAAGCAGAATAACATCAGCAAGGCTAAAAAGGCTCTCTGCATTTGTCACTTGTCAGCTGTTCACCCCACAAGCGTGATTACAGAGACACTAATGACAATAAACTGCAAAACCCCATGACTCTGTTCCGGCATCTGGTGCAGAGTACCATTAAAGCCAACTGAAAGGGTACTACCCCAGGTAAGAACCAGCCAAGACAAGTCTTGCTCATAAAGAGTAAGGGAAATTGTTAAGGAGTCTCTTGCACCAGGGCAGTTATGCATTTTTTCACCAAGTTGCATCTGTTCTCCTACCTCCCACCCCTCCATTTCCTACATGGGGATAATTTGGGATACAGTTGTTTGTGTATTACATTCATTGATACTGATGCCTGAAGGAATAACTTGGATTATCCACCCTCAACTTTACCCAAAATCTTGTATCTTGGGTGAAAGTGATCTGGTCCATGGAAGCACATTTTAAAGTAAAATTTGAAAGACTGTTTAAGTAAAAAGCTTACTAGAGAAAAGTCCAGGACCTTTCCTGCATCTGCTATGTTACTCACACACATCACGCACATATAAATTCACTTGAATACTTCAGACATGCTTATTACATCTAAAATAAGCTTTACAAGTATTGTGGGACAGTATGTTTACATACATTTGTGTCTGCTTAAATAAATGTAACCTAACTTACCAATCTCCACACCAAGACCACCTATACCACTCAGGAATACATGGGACTGAGCCATCTTCTGCATTGCCGTGTCTCCAAGAACATACCTCTGGCGACTACAGCAAAAATAAATTCAGATCAAAACAAGATACAAATAAAGTCAAGAGCATATGAAAGAAAGTCAAGAATTCCCAGTCATTTCCAAAAAAGTTAAAATATTTTCAGTTATTCTATCATCCCAATCAGTTTCTAATCCACAGTACCAAGTTCTGCAGATGAGCGTGTGTCACGTGACACACGTGCACAGTTCTATTTACCAGCCCTCTGTTCAACAAGCAACTGAGGACATAACATGCATGTATCTGCACTGTATAGTGCTTTAGGAAATAAATGTATATCAAATGTAGTATTTGCACTCACAATCCAAAGAGTGAAATGCATTTAGTACAGACCTTTTCAGTGCCAAGTTTTAGAGAAGAGAAATAACTTTTAATTTTAAATCAGTGTAAAACCTATTCAAGATAGTAGGTTTTTGGAATTAACTATTGAACACACAAGCAAGCCAAAGAATTTCTTTGTTATCAGAAATCTCCAAACCAGAGAATGCAGCAGCTTTTGTAGACAGATCTGAGCTCTGAAAGATTCTTAGTTTCCAACTATACAGTTAAACTTAAATCATTCTAAATACCACCTTTTCCACCACGAAAAGGTATGACTTTCATAAGACTAATGCCAAAAAGTAAAATGACACATACAACACAGGAAGCATTGCACTGAATTAAAAAGAAGCCTCATTTGTTCAGCATACAGGTGATTTTTTTTTTAATTTTTTTTTTTCATATATAAAGCAGCTTTTCATCCCACCAGGTTTTTCCAGGGATACCATTTGTTCCAGTACAAGTTCTCTGAACTATTGCCATGCCAAGCGATCTCAAGCCACTCCCAGCTAACAAATTAAAACAAAAATAATAATAAAAAAATAAATAATTTTTTAAAAAATCTACCAAGAAAACCCAACATCCTGAAGTCTGGAGGATAACAGAGATACTGATGATGTTCATGAGGACAGAGAAGTATGGCAATGACTGAGGAATAAATGAAATTATGAAGGAGAAAAATTACATAATGTCAAAAAGGAAGGCGAAAAGAAGGTAGTGAAAGATGAGGAACAAGAAAGAGAGGAATATCTACTTTGTCAAAGGGGAAACAGACAAAAGGCAGAAAGAAAAATCCATATTACAAATAGGAGAAGCATTATTCCTGTTTTCCAAAAAGCACACATTATTGATACTATTGGAACTCTGTACAACTCCATAGTATTTACCTGTGCTTTTTACTGGTCAAATACTAATAATGGTCAGAAAACACCTGTTATGAGACCAATAAAAGAACAGTTTTATAGAAAGACAGATTGTATCTTCAATTCAACCAGTTCTCACTGCTAACTTTGCAAGAAGTGGGTTCTATTTCACTTGCTGAGTACTTTGGGGTTTTTGCCTTACAAAAGGCAGGACAGAGCAGCACGAGTACACACACCTTTACCTAACCGGCAGTAGATAGTGTTTTCAAGTCTTGTCTTTCACATTACTGCACGTAAACCTAAGTGTTTCTGAAAAGTCAAGAGCAACGCTTAAAAATCAGATATTCTTACCTATACAAAGCATCATCAATTTCCATAGAGTCTGCCGCCATGATGCAATGTGATTTGTTTACACTAGAATGGTTACAAAAAGAAACAATCTGGTTACATTGGATGCAATTTCATAATTGGCCTCCTTTCCCCACTCAATTCTTCAATAGAAGAACTGAAAAACACAAAAAGTGATGTCACATAGGAATCACTTTGAACATTAAGAAGCCTATAGAACACCACAGCATCTAGATAATTAAAACACACAGGAGCCAGAAGACAAGAACTCCTAAACCTTCAATAAATGATTTCAAAATACAGACACATTAATTTCCCCACTGAAGAGATGCAAGACTTACTTCTCGCATTTGCCATAGTTAGATTTACTAAAAGCACAATTTCATTTTATATTGACAGCTCCAAGCTGTTTAACTTGCATCTACCTGATTGGCGCTTTTTTTTTTTTTTAAGAGAAGATAGGAGACCCCTGAACGCTGCATTATTTCTATGCTAACTGAAAATCCTTAGGAAACAAGTTCCTGTTTTAGCTAACTGAAGAATTCAATACCCAAAGATCTGAATTAATGCAACATTTAACTAAGACATCAAGTTAAACAGTCTGATAGGATTTTAAGAAAAAATATAATTTGTGCTATTAAAGCCTTCGGTCATTAGCAAAGACTTTTGCATTGTTAAGTTACCTTAGTGATAACTAAGCACTAGGATTAGGAACAAACTGCCACTGGGCAGCTTGTTTCTTAGTTATGCAGGCTGGGAACTGGTGCTTCCTGGACCTGGCAGGTGACTGCCACCAAATACGGGACGAGCAAAATAGACCCCATGTTTGATCCAGAACATCAGTTCCCTAGGAAACCAGGGAAGGTACACATCTTATTTCAACTCCCTACAAACTGCCTTGGAAACTAGACATGGCTGACAACCCTTTCTCGTAAGAGATTGAAAAGTAAAGGCCCAGACATACTAAGGAATGTTTTCTCTGAGAGCACAGATATACCCTAAAACAGCTTTCAAGGCAATCCTGCCCAAAGGTGAACTCCTATTTTCTGTTCAGATGGTTCTCGCAAAGATTTTAACATTTCTGAAGTGCGGCACCTGCAGCCTGCTGGAGACTACAACATTCTGACCTGAAATGTGTGTCCTTTTGATTTTCCAGGCTGAATTAGAAAGTACTGCAGTAGTGCAGCAAGGGACAGAGTTAGACTGAAAGCAGGCCACAAATCTCACCAGTGAAGCTCTTCCACAATGTGGATACTGACTCCTACACGTAAGCTAGCACACAAGACAGTCAACGTGAGGCACCTCTATCACAATCTGTACCACCAGTCACTTCAGTGCAGCTCCCGTGCCCTTATACAACAAGGGCTGCAGACAAGCAATGCCAATGTTACTAGATCATCCTAGGACCCAGATCTCAAGCCAGAGCAACATACCTCATCTGAGAGTCACAGGCTTCAGTCCCTGCTTAGGTAAAAACCTTCATTTCAGCCACTGCCTGGGACACAAGACTGGAAGTTTCCGCCAAAGCAAGCCAGCGCCATCTCATAACAGCCCAGAGCAACCATGCCTGAGCTGTTCTGCTCCTCCACGATCACCCTCCACAAACAGCACAGGCACTCTGGGACTGCCCAACATAAACAGGTTGTGGTGCTAAGGTGGGGAAGGTGATCTACCCCTGGATAAAAACACCCAGCTTCCTCCGCTGTGGTTGCTGACAGCCATCTCAATCAGCGTGCCCTCCCAAACAGCCTTTTGTAAACAATGAGGATGTGTGATCAACCACAAGAGAACCTTCTCCACCTGTATCACACAGACCCGTTTGACAGTGGCTCTTCCAATATATTTATCAATTCCCAGTTCTCCTCCTGCATTCCCCGTTACAGCACTGAGCTGCTGCCAGCGTACCTGTCAGGTACGGCAAAACACCTCCTTCCAAAAGAGGACCTAGTGATACTATTGTCAAGTGGCTCTAGGACAAAGTTTTGTTAATGTATTCCTGCATCTAAGTTGTATTTCTCATTTTAGTTCAACCGGTATTGAATCTGTCTCAAAGAAAGGCATGTAATGGGGGGGGGAGGAGCCATTCTAACATTATGTCCTAGTTCTTACCAGATGCTCAACATTTATACACTCGCCTGTTTCCTTTTAAAAGTCAACACTATCGGTTTTAATGCCAGGCTTCTATTTAACTGTGTAAGTAATGTCCTTCATTTTTTTAAAGCTTCAGCTGCTTGTGGGACATAACCCAGGGACAAACTGAGAAGCTACGTGTTACCAAGGACTAAGATGCTCTGAAGAGCAGCGAATGCACAGGAGCTGTAGCGGTGGGCCGGTTTCACAGTGTTTCTTACCTTCAAGTCAGCGCAGGCTGAAGCAGTATTAATTCCTTGCTGTTCAGCAGGCTGGGATGGCGGGAAGGCCTGGATTCATCCCACCTACCCAGGGTTTCCAGAGGCGGATCCCAGTCGACGCAGGCTCCCTGTTCAGTCGGCGGAGAGAGAGAGAGGACGCTCAGACCCACTGTTCACTGCCCAGCCGGGCTAATGGGGGAAATACGACACCTCGGATTCTCCAGCGGGGAACCGAGACAGAGCCGACCGGCCTCGAAACCAACCCGACCCGGGTCCCAGCAGAGCCACACCGCCTGCAGCCCCCCACCTCGACGCCCCGGCTCTCGGGGCGCTCCTGAGTCGCTGGGAACCGCCACCCGGCGGGCCGGCCTACCCCGCATTCGCCGCCTCCCCACCGCCCGCCTCAGGGCCCCCCCTCCTCGGCCCCGCCGCCGCCCGCCCTCACCACCCCGGCGGCCTTGGCGTTGCGATCAAGGCCTGAGCGCTGCCGGCGGTGACGGGGGAAGTGGCAGGAAGGGGGTGGGAAACGGCAGCGCCGGTGCCGCGGCGGGCGGCCTTACGCCGGCGCGCTATGGCGGCGGGCAGCATCCGCTTAGCTAGAGCCCAACGGGAGACGCATAAGCCATTAAAAAACCCACCACTTTCTGCCCAAAAAGTAACACACCGTGTTGTCAAAAAAAAAAAAAAAAAAAATCCCCGTTAGGTTCAAGCGTTACCCGTTTAAACGATCAAGAGTGCTTCCGAGCCCTACTCCTGAGGTAACTGTCCCCAGATCTTGCAGGAGAGCACCAGCAAGATGTCGGCTACCTCGAAAATAGGCGAAATTTCATTAAAAGGGGCTAGGGAGCGAAGATGCAAAATGCTAGAGAGCATCCAAGGCTGTAGAGGAGGAGAGATTTGGGAAAAAGTGGTCGAAACCAACATACGTCCCATGCCAATGTGGTATATTGGCTTGTGGAAACGATTTCCCCTTTTTTTTTTTGTTTGGTGGTGTTTAACCAGGAAAAAGCAAGCTGCGGCAACCATCGCTCTGCCTCCACCGCTAATCAGCATCATCTCCTATAAACATTCCCTCTCCTGTTTCCCAAACTCTGATTAAGATCCCAGCACTGCCTGCCTTCCCATCAGGTAGTTTAATCTCCCTTCAACTTAAACCCTGCCTTCCCTTTCGTTATTCCTAATCATTGGGGTAGGTGAGACGAGTTTAAATCTTTCTTGATACCATTAGCACATCTTAGCTAGAATGGGAGGGATTCATGCTACTGCACAAGCAACAACTGAAAAATGTCATTGCATMCAGTGTGTACAGAATAGTCGCCTTATATTTTAAACTATCTGTAATGTTGAAATAAAAAAAAAGAATCTGCATCCTACAGTACACAAGGAAAAAAAAGCAAGCCTTTTCTCTATCTTGATTGGGTTTCTGGGAACTTCTAGGGGCAAGATGACCCAAGTTTTGTCCTCTTTGTGAGCATCCAATGCATTATTTTAGCATTTATCTCTCTCTAATGAACAGAGTTCTAGCAACCCTCCATGTCTTCCTCAAGATTTACACCTCAGTCCAACAACGCACACAGCTTTTGTACTGAATTAGTAACAAAGACTGAGAGAGAGCAGCTGGACAACACTGTGCTCGTTCAAACATGAGCTATGCTTTGGCAGGATCAGGGTGAAAGTACTTGTCTGCTACACAGCTTTTCTGTGACACACAGAAATAAAAAAAGATGTGGACAAATTTCAAAAGAACCACTAGAGGCCACTAGAAGTCTGAAATGCTGGATTGAAAGATGGGATAAAGGGAGAAAGCAGTTCAGTTCTTCAGGATGACAAATGCAATCCTTACCAGTAAAGGAATTGATATTTAAGGCTGGTATTTGCTTTGTAGCTTTTTCACATAATATATAAAAATCAGAAAATACAAGAATAAAGTTACTTCCATTATTTCAATAAAGTAATTTCAAAGAGCAGTGCACGTACCTAATGAACAGAATTAACAGGGGTCCCAGCTATAAAGGGTGGAAAAAAAGTGAAGGAGAGTTTAAAGACAGCAAAAAATGTCAGCTTTAGTTTTGCCACTTTGCTAATTTTTAGTTCTGTCAGTGATTTTTACCTTTAATTTTGTGGTTTCTCTCCTTAAAAATGAGGTGCTTTCAATTTTTTTTTAAGGTTATACTAACAATCCTTATTTTTAAGAACTTACCAATCAAATGTATTGTGAAAAATAAAAAAATATCTGCTACCTACCATCTTTCTGTCCTGGTCATTGCATTTTTTAAGATACCACTCACCTTGATATGCAGTCATCTCACATGAAACGGATTTTGCATAGTAACAGTGAATACTGACAAGCCTTTTGCCTAAACGAAGAGAAACAGCAACATCCAGTTAATTCTCGCCTAACAGTTTAGCGGTAATTAAGACTAGCCATCAGTGAAACCGTGAACATGGGCATTCTAAGATAAATTGCCAAATAAAAATGGACAGATTCTGTTTACCCCAGAAGCCAAAGAACCTGGTTCCCAAATGCATCAATTAGTAGGTGTACTGAGGACCCCTCTAGGTTGATGGTACCAAATAAAAAAAAAATACAGCTTTTTCTCTAATTTTCCAAGACTGCAAAATTTGAAACATTTGGAGCCGTTTGACTTTTCTTTTTCCCCATAGCCTTTTCTTTTAAAAATACATATAACGGTAAAATCTTAGTAAATTTGGTTAAATAAATTAATTTTAAAGGAAACCCCAACTCCATATTTGTACCATGTTAAAGTCAGCTATAGCTTTTGAGGTTGGCAAAAGGTACGAAGCAAGGCTGTCAGTTTACTGACTTGCTGAAGCAACGAGCAGTACGTGGCTGTGGTCAGGAGAACACGGCCACCTCTGGACTCAAGCCTATCCATGCCCAAACTCTCTGTAACTTCAGTGCATGTGCACTACTGTAGATTCATTCTGCATGCAGGTATTGAATACATCTTTAGAGACAGTATTTTCAAAAGGAGCTGAAGCTGATATAGCTGTAAATCTCCTTTCCATCTGCTGGGGAAATTCCAGCCGCTTGCACTTTTTTTTTTTTTTTTTTGCAGTTTTTTAACTTCCCGATTTCCCAGAATGATTTTACATTCTTAATGGGGACTCCAAAGTGGGGATTTGGGGGTGGATGCATCTGTTTTCCTGATTTATTTAGTTAATAAGCAAATTAGCAGACAAAACTCTATGTAGTTTTCTCCCTAAAAATGTGTTATTTGAAAGTACTAAGGCCAACACAACTCAGTTTAGCAAACAGGCCAGTGCAGAAATGACCATAAATCCACATCAACATCCTTCAGTGGATTTCCAAACATCCTGCCATAGGCCATGGCTTGCCATCAGCTGTTGCAGGAGTGAGGTGCTGACTGGCAAGGCTTTGTCTCCTCTTTTTGGCACAACGTGCGGTGTGGGAGTGCTTTGCTGGCATGTTTAAAAGGACTCCAGCTTCCCAATGGGGTGGGCCAAAGGATCTTGTCACTTAAGACTGCTCTAGCAAGTGACACCTTCCTAGAAACCACGTTAACAATGTTGTTAAAATCCTGATCCAGATAAACAAGGGCACCAATTACCTAAGCTGATTCCATGCTAACATATGCATGAATGCATTTCCAAAAGCAAGAGCCACTTTTCCATGCACGTGCAACTCTAACGCAGGGTGCAAGTTGCCAGACAAATATTCATTGGGTTAAATAATCAACTTTTGGCTCTCAGCTGTTCCAATTTGTTAATAGGAACAGCAGATATGGAATTGGAGTTTCTACAAGCTTTACTTACATAAGGAATCCGGGTGATGGATTGATGTCATTCAACCAGACCCCCTCACATGATTAGGCCTTGTGCAATCAGCCTTTTATTTCTTTCCTGCTTGTGCTCCAGGCTGAAAATTAGCATTGGGTAAACCTCAAACAACCCAATTTGAATAAACAGAAGTTTGGAACAGATTTCTTGATGCTTTAAATCTGCCTGGGAAATCTCAGGAGAATTGGTACATCAGCTGCATAGACCTCCCTACAGCCAATTTCCAGGAATGCCACGTTACAAGGATAAGTTTTTCCAGGGCCAGAAGCAAGGTGGTGGATTCTTGGATGAAACTTCAGATCCATTCTCAAATTTGCATAGCACTAGCTTAACTGAAATTCACCTTTGAGTATTTTAGAAAAGCAGATGTCCCACCTTGTCTTTGCTAAAACATCTGTAAGGCTCCAACCACTGTTAAAGACAAACAATTCCTAGGATGGGAACGAACAGAGCGCGCTGCAGTTTTAGAATAGTCTTATATCAAAGTAAGGAAGATTAGTCTATTTTGCATCATACACAATTTTTAGCTTGGTTATTATTAAGCAAAAAAGGAGAAAAAAGGAGCAATTGTTTTTAAATACATTTAATGTTATGAAATATATTACTTTTACATCATTTAAATCCTTGCTAAATCTTAATATCAACAATAATAAAAGTTTTTTAAAAATGTTTTCTTTAATCACACAATATTGYCTTTGTTTTATTCTAGGACAGAAAACAAACAGTCTTCATAAATAAAACACTGACATGGAGTATAAGACAAACCCAGGCCAGACAGTTTGCTAAAAAATTTGTGAAAAGTGCATCTGGCTGGCTCAGGACTCCCTGAGTAAGGTAGACATTCTCCCACACACTTCTTGGCTGTTTGGCCTCTCATGAAAAAATCTGAAATAAAGGCTGCCTTTCTCATTTTAAAGGTATTATATATATATGTCACTTGCAGTGTGAGGTAGGAACCAGTTTTATAGGGGTTGTATCTAATCTGGGCCTCACATCCTTATTGTTGCCCCTCCATTTGCTAGGCAAAAAGATAGATTTAAGTGCAAAACAAAGCCTTAGCTATCTATGAAAGTGAACTACTGTTTACTTTCAATTGCAATACCTCAGCTGATTATAAGGAAGGACACTTGTCACGATTTTCACCTTCAAAGCAATAAGAGGCACAAAAAAACAGATGTAATTTTTTTCCAAAGGATGCCTTCAAAAAAAGGGGACCTGAACACTAGAAGAAAACAGTGTTTCCAGGTGACCTAATCCAAAACTCCATGAAGTTTCTATTTTGTAACTGAACCTGGCCCAGAGTAAATTCTTAGTTGAAAAGTAGCAGCAACTCAAAAGTGCATAAATTACAAACTTCATCAATAAATTAAGCAAACAGATTTGCTGCATCTAACTATCCTCCTAACTGTCCCAAGATCCTTTTCATTTTATAATGGACATGGAAAATCAGAATAAAGATACTACTATTTCAAAACCGAAACTAATCTAAAACCTCCAATAGATTTCTTTCTGAGGTAAGGCATCTTGTCTTTTACTGAAATTCAAAAGATATATAGAAAGACTGGAAGGAGCCTAATAATAAGACAACCCCCTCCTCCACCACCCAGGCTTAAACATAGGCTTCTCCATCCATATGTAGACTTGTAATTCAGGGTGTGAGTTTTCAAGAAATGCTGAGCATCTCATTCCCAGGGATGCTGATTATTGGAGAGCTTGCACAGTAGGAAGGCTGAGGAGAGACCCAGTCCTGAGCAGAAGGGGAGGCAGGATGCTTCGGAGAAATTTTCAGCTGTAGTAGGTTCAGCTGTGGGGCTTGCAGCTTCTTTCATGTCTCATACAGACTCCTGTGAGTCCTGCATTCACAGCCTAAGCAGTCCGGTGGCCATTCAAAGACTGCAGGAGACAGGACTGGAGTGACTTTTTTGGATCCTCATTGAAGGCCTGGGCTCTAGGGGACAGTAATAGTCATGTCACTGGACCCCCTTCCACCAGCAATCCACGGGATGTCATGCACAGAGGTAAGAAAAGTGCTTAATCGGTGTAGTAAGGATTGCATTTACTCTGAAGTTCTTATTGGGACTGTTCTTTAGAATGAAATTACTCTTCAGTCTCATAAGACAGGATCGTATTCAATCATGGCAAAGATGAATCCAACAGTGAAGCAAGACAGTATCACTAATTGCTTTCTTTGCAGTGAGATGGTTTCCGCTGGCTGGCATGCCCTTGGAAAAGCACACTATTTCTTGAACAAAAAAGGTAGTTCGCAGTTTATTTGTGGTGAATATTTGTTTTTCCTTTAGCACAAAGTTAAATGCTGGGTTTCCTTCCAGGGGGGTTGTTCGTGGGAACACACTTATTAGAAACAAATGTGGGTAGAGCTTGTGTTTCTGTATCTTAAGCATATTGTGAGTTGAAGAGAATAGATCAGAAGGCAACTGGTAGAGAGGTAGCAGCACAGTATTGTGATAAAACACTTCCACAATCGCACTTTCAAGTAACTTGAACTTCACAGAATCCACAAAAAATTTCCTGTTAAAAATGTGCTTTGAAAGAAGAACATCAAGCTTTTCTCTTTTCCCTTCCAACTTACTGCAAGCAAAGAAATCCTCGTTTTCCTTAGCTAGGACCTACCCTCAGTCCTGGCTGATCCACTGTTAGCTATCAAGGCCACCGAGCAGGGTGAGCAGCCAGGGTCTCGGCTGCAGTCTGTGCAGATGATAGTCTCTAACAAAAATAATAATCAAGGATTTGCTTTGCTAGAAACACAGCTGTGACAGCATTTGCTTCACTGGACGAAGAAGGTTCAGCTTCAGACCTCGTCCATGGCTGAAGAAAAATTTATTTTCCCTGGAAAATATTTATATTTTAAAGCAGGTAAATTGGTAGCATTTAAATGTTAGTTTAATTACATCGTTCGTAATGTCTGATAAATGAGAATGTTTCAAGGCTCAAAGATAAGGCAGGCAATTTCATACGTTTAGTATAAATTCACAAGGGTTTAGGATCTCTGACAGCAAAGATAGCGCTTGCTGCGGGCAAAGGTTGCTTCAACCAAAACTACATAGAAATATATATACTAAAAAAATAACCTTTCAGTATTACAGATAAATATGATTTACACGTAGTTAAATCCATTTTTGAGTTTGGAATTAGATGCCAGTTTTTGAGGTAATCCAGTCACGGAAGTAAGTCACTCGTGTGTAAACTCCAGGTTTATTTGGTTTGGCACATTCGTCTCCCCAGCTCACTATTCCCACGAGGTACCACATCAGTCTAGAGTCTGGAGTAACCAGTGGTCCCCCAGAGTCCCCCTAGAGAAACAGGAGGGGAAAAAAAAGATTTAATTGATCAGAAGGGAAAATATAATGCTCTCCATAGACAGGAGTGTGTGTCCAATAAGAGAAGAAAGCAAGCAGTATTCCAAGAGCTGCCATTTGTGCAGAATCCAGGCTGTTTCTGAAATTTGAGTCAGAAGTCTGTGGCTTTTTCCTGTTTGTCATGGAACCTCCTGACCATTCACAGTAAAAAAAAAAAGCTTCTTTTCTGTTTTGTGAAACAGTGCTTCCCACCCGCCTTGTCCTCCTCCTCATACAAAGTAGGGAAACACAAATATATACAGGAATCTAAGCCAACAGGAACTTTTTTTTTTTTTTTACAGTAACCACTATCCTTTCAACAAATTCTTTTAGTCACTTGCAGCAATAACATTGTAAAAAGTATTTCATCAGGAACTTGGTCTTCTAATTAGACAATATCTCCTAAAGATGTTAGCCAGTTTCAAAGGCTGAATTCAGATACTGTTAATATCATGACATGGTACTAACAGCTAAACTGGAAACCTTGCAGGCTGAAAGGCAATCCCCACACAACAGACCAAATTCCCCATCTTCCACCAAAATGCTTTACTGAAATAAACAGCAGTTGCACCCTTCTGTTCAGGTCTCTTCAATGCTGAGCCAGACAGGAACAGAGGAATTGAGCCTCCCAGATTTATTCTGCAGGGAGTTTGCTTTGGGCATAAATCTGTAGGACTGGGATTCTGGAAAGGGTCTGTTTTGAACGAGCACTTAGGAGTACATTCTTTGTAAATAACATAAATAGAAATTACCTTTTTAAAAGTTATCATTATGGAAGTATTTCTGTTTGAACATAAGCATTTCCTTGCAACATTTGCAAACCTGCACTACGCATCTATGCTTACCATTGCATTTACACCAAGCTTATTTATAGTTATCTTTGTTTCAGAGAGTTTTCCTTCCACTGATCCAAGTCTGTTACCAAAGATCATATCATAACAGATCTGTTATGAGATGATCCAGTCCAGAATTTAATTTCAATGAGTGATAGTGCATTCTTGCTGGAAACTTAACTGCTACATTCTTAAACTTCCTCCTTCCCAACTGTACAGATGTCTGGTCTTGGCTACTTGAGACATTTAAATTTTAGCTCATATTTAGTCTTTCAGCGTTTAGTATCTCTGTCAATGTCTTGTCATATCACTTTGCAAGCAAATTTTTAGTTAGATTTCACACACAAGAAATTATGAGAAGCAAATGGACTTGTAGCAGCTATTCTGAGTTACAGAACGAATTTCATTTCATGCTATGACTATGACAGGTTTAAATTCTGAATATTATACTAATTTAGCTCTTTATGTGCTAAGTGATGTGTACTAAACGCTATTTCATTTTACAACTTAATTCCTGTTTGAATGGAGCCTATTTAAAGGACTAATACACTGTCAGTTAAGATTTGGTCAACCAGATACTGGAGTCAGTATTAGAATATTTTTCCTTTCTAATTTTCAGCTGCAGTTACCTGACAAGCATCTACTCCTCCTTCCAAGTATCCAGCACACAACATCCTGGGTGTTATGTCCCCATTGTACACTTCTTTTCTGTTGCAAGTGTTTGAGCTGATAAGTTTCACTGTTGCTTCCTGAAGAGCATTTGGAGTTGGACCTGAGGGAAAAATATAGTTTGGTTATTTATCAACAGAATTACTTTGCAGTAGTTAAGATACAGGAAGAGCATTTAATGTTCTCTTATGGAGGACCAGCTTGACTTGGTTTAATGCAGAGGTTTTGCTTGTTGATCTGTCTAGGTTAGGCCCTTAAGGAAAAAGTACATACTCAGAGTCTCACTTAGGAACTGTGCCATTAAGATAGAAGTAACGATTGCATGGTACACAGTGCCTTAAGTGTAAAACCATATATTTTATACATGTTCCATATAATTCCATGGAACACAAATTACCTAGCAATTTAGGCAGATGATACGAAATGAAGACATCTTGGTTCCATTGCTAAGTCTACTCGTGGTGTGGCCTGATAAGAGTGCGAGCTTGGGTAAGTCACCGTCTGCAGCTCACTCTGCGCATTTACCTGAAAGCCCACAGAGTTACCTGTAGCTTCTGGCTAGGGCTGGAAAAATATTTTTTTAGGTGCTATATAAACACGGCTGGACTATATAAGCATGGCTGGACTACCTGTCTTAAGAATTTACAATATGAAATGGAGAGGCTGGAAAAAGAGAACAGTCGTCTTCCTGTTTTCTGCTTCAGTGGACTGTAGCTCTGTCTTTGTACAGTCTAATTTTAGARCAAGAAACTGCTGCTTACGATTAAACAAACCTATTGCTTATAGACAAAGCATTAAGCTTGCTGCCATACAACATATGGCTACAGAAGTGGCATCAATTCAGTAGTAGATCAGAGCCACTGTTTATGTAACATACAGGTCGCCTGGTAGACTCAGGACTCACCATCATTGGTAAGTGCTCCCCAGCCTGTGATGACAGCATAAATATTGTACGGAAAAGTCTGAGATGGCTCAGGCAGACAAACGCGGTGTATGCTACTCGTAAACTCAACTTGTTTAGAGAGCTGCACAAGTGCAATGTCATAATCATGTTCTGGGTAGCGGTACTTTTCATGAATAATAATAGTCTTGACTGATCGTTTCAAGCTTGGTGGCTTCAAAAGAGCTCCAAAAGTAGCAGTCCACTTCTGAGGGTGACTCATGCTGAAAAAGGTAAGAGTGCTGTAAGTATTTAGTTATAAATATAAGTGTTCAGGACTTTAAACTTGGTGAGCAACTTCATTGTAAAACTCCTTCAAGACAGCTCCCTACTAGATTATTAAGGCATCCATCACTTTCCACAACACCTTGTCCCACGTAATTGTGGGCTGCTGCTAGAAGAGGGCGATCCTGCATTCCCTCCTCAACGATGGTCTCGTACTCCTCCCCTGCTCCTTGTACCTGATCTAGCCATTGTGTGGCCGCAGGGTGTAATCAAATCAAAAAGCTCTTCTGCTAGAAAACTCTCCATCTCCGTTACTCTTTTTGCATATTAATAATCTGTTCAATCAGCTGTTCCATCTTCCACGCCCTGCAGCGTCACAGTTGCCAGGCTTGAAACAAAAAAGTGCTGGGAGTGCATGGCTGAATGGAGGGGTAGGAATGTGGGATTATAACTTCTGGGAGCAGCCTGCAGCGGCAGCAACCTAGCTGTAACATGAAGGAGCACCTTTAGAAACATTTAGTGCAACAGGAAACAAATACTCTGCCATTTCAGTCACATTACCTTTTCCGCACTTCTTTGCCAAGGGACTATTGATTTCCACTCGTACAATTGCCAGTTCTGCTCCAAAGAGTCAGTCTTTAATTTCTCATTGACACATTCAAGTGATGGGTCTGCTTAACCCTGACTTTTCTCCTCCAAGGCAGAAAATTGTTCCCCTGGAAAGAGTCAGGGGTGTGGTGCAAATCTGGAAAGCCACACAACTTGATACACATGGGGCACATTCTGCTGCAGATTCTCTCTAAGATGGGAACTTACTCTCTGAAGCAGTGAGCTGCAGATACAAGCCACGTATTGCTGATGAGTGTTGCACCACAGCGATGGATATTATTGTACTGCAAACTAGCTTGCCACGGCCAGTCCCCGGTCTCTGCAGAAGACAATCCRCCGACTATTCGCAATGATGATGATTTTGCCATTGACTTGACTGATCTATTCTGCCGTAACCCACAGACTGTCAAAAAGGAGAAAGAGTGTATTAGCTATTATTCTGTTTAGTAAATATGCCTGCCAATGGCTGTGGAAGACATATGTGAAATTACACACACCACCTAGGTTCTCTAACAGTATTAACATCAACAAGAAAACACACCTTCCACCAGTCCCCAACATCAGACATCCTCATGCACAACCCATTCTGTTAGAAGCCTGAATGAACAACTGACTATTATGGAAAGCCATGATGGTCAACCATTCAGGCTTGCTTAGCTGTGTAAGCAGCCCAAATCAGGAATCAAAACCTTCACCACACACCCAGGACAATTCCCAAATACAGGGATTGCCAACTGTAATGTCCCAGGTAACTTGTCATGAKGATAAAACATGAACAAGGCAGAATCTAAGATGAGAATGATCCAAGCCATGGGTTTTTACCACGCATGCACGCAGATTACATCAGCAAGATGTCAACAGGCAATTGCGCGTTGCACAAATGGCAGTCTGCAAGTGGACCTGGAGAGGCACTTCAGGCAAAGAGCATCACACTAATCCAAGCCAGAGATGACAAGGGCATGGATACCTCCAGCACGGTGTGCATCCATGACAAAAAGTATTATCCTCTATACCCAGAGAGAAATGAAAATATCCATGGTTTCAGCCACTAAACTCAGGATATTCAGGAGCAGCTGAAGCTCCCCCGTAGCTTTAGAAACTTCCTCAATGGACAGAGCTGCTGCAGCTGTCTTCTCCCCTCCAAACAGCATCAAATCCATCTTACCTGGACCAAGACCCACTAGTTTTCATCCAGGCCCCGATTTCAGCTAGACATTAGGAAGGTTGACAGACAGGACTATCCCAATTCATTGAAAAAGAGACAGAGCTAAGAATTATTTGCATAGTGACAACACAATCCAAACCATTGCACTGCCTGTCTCCCGCAGACAGTGACCCAGAGGGGGACAAAGCAGAAATATGTCACTGAAGGGCCGCCAGTCCCAGGGCCCTTGAAGTCCTCAGAAGTGAAACACTGGAGCCACGCAGAGTGTAACCTCTGCCCCTTCCTGCTAGGATCTGCACAACGTTATGTTAACAGTACCTCATAGTCAAAAGCAGCAGCATTAACACAGCAGATTGAAAGCTGTTCAAAAATTTGGAAAAAAAAAGAAAAAGTCATACAATATTGAGAAGCTCACATGCTCAGTGTAGATTCTGCCCTGTTCTGAGATTTAAAGTCACAATGAAGGAAATCAGTGAAATCTAAATTTACTTGCCCAAAACTTTCCGTGTGAAAGGAAAACTGGAGAATATACCATAATTGATAAGACTGTCTGCATTAGCATGTTTCCCTCCTGAAAGCTATTGGTAATCCTCAATTACTGGTCCTAAAACTGCACAATCCTACCAACCACCTGAGCAGTCAATGTTCAAAACACAGGGAAAACCTCACAGTTCCATCAGTGCCCCAGAACACCAGCACCTAAAACGGACCTAAAAAGTTATGTTATTTAATCTTCCATTACTTGACAGCCTGCTGCTGAGGAACTGATCAAACCTTCCCAGAGTTAAAAGAAACCCAACATTTTAAGCAAAGATAGCTTTTTAGGACTATTGCATCTCCAAACAAGCTGACTTCCTTCTCTGAAAACTTAAAAACATCTCTAAAACAAACTACCTCAACTTAACCCCTATAGCAATACCTTGAGAAGACCAATCATATTGCTTTATATTTCCATAAGGAACAATTTTGTGCTACTAGCCATTCCAAAATCCAGAACATTTTCATTATAATCACAGGCTGACGTAACTTATATACGTTTCCTTATGGTCATTCCTTCCAATGCACACTAAAGAAAATGACATATTCCCAATTTCTGAGAGCACACAGAAAGCCATTATTCCAAACTCTTCTGCATGTGCCCAATCCTACTGGCTTTTGGGGCACTTCTCACTTGCAGGCTGTGTTAGAGGTCTCTGCTAGGCTGCTATCCTCAAAGCACCAATTGAACAACATGCTGGTACATGTTCAGGCGTAAATCTCATCGCTTAATGTGTGTATAGGAAAATAACAGGTAGCAAGGTGGAGATTAATTGTCATGCTACAGCATCCAAGACAAGCATATATGAAACAGATTCTGCAGTCGCTGCTCCAAGATGCAGTTCTAATACTTTACATGAGGGAGACAGAGGACAGGGCATCTACCCTGTGCAGGCAGGATTAGACTTGACAAAGTATTCTATTTAAGTACATTTTAATCAATTTATAATAGAGATTGCTTCTAACTATAATCTGCTTAAATATAAAATGCACTCAAATCCGTGATAAGGACTCTTCTGCCTTTAGCACATTATAGTACACCTTTCAGCTAGCTGCTGTGCCTGGCATTAAAGCAGTCAACTAGCTCAAGCAATTAAGTTCCTTTATTTATTGGAAGTCCTCCTCACTCACTCAATTTTACTACGTACACCTAGCAGTCATCTGAAATGTCTTAGCGTTCATGTAGAAACATGGCTTAGTCTCTGTGTTTCCAAATACACAATTAAGCAGACACAGTGTAAAAGCTCTCAGTGGTACCAACAGCAACTGAATCAGGCTAGTAAATAAAAAAAGTATCCTGAACATTACAGTGCTCAGCCCTCACTGGCTAAGTCCTCTGTTTCCTAGATGGCAGGGTTTACATTTAAGATGCACCCTCCACCTTCCACACCAGCACTGCTGGAGGCAGAAGCGTGCCATAGGCACTTATGCAGCAGGACCTGCATGTCTCCTCTCTGCCCTATGCTGCGGATTTCTATAGAGCCCTCAGCACTTGCTCTTTCCTCATCGTTTGCTCTTTTCTCACAGAATTGCTGATATTTTTAACAGAAGGAACATCTCACTGGAAAAAAGCTGACCAGGGAACTCAGCAGTGGGTGTAGACTTTTTCTAGAAGGGATTTTTACCCCATTACCACTATTTTCAAGCCAGTCTTCCTAAGTATCCCAGAAGACGCTAATAATAAAGGTTTCCTCGTGACTGAGCAGGATTTCTAAACACACGGCTCATCTGTGTGAAGTACAAGTAGACAGGAGGATGAGAAAAGGCTTTTAAGGGCCAGGAAAAATGCTCAGAGACTATTAATGCTAATTAAAACAATCGGAGATTTCCCAGGCTTAAAAAGTCCTYACTTACTGTCATTGAAGAGGGCTTCTGCTCTTTTCGTCTCAATATCTGAAACAAACAAACAGTCAGGGTAAGGCCAGGACAACACAGACAAGGTTTCCCATCTGCATGGTCATCCCACCCCACAGCTATTGGAGTACAGGGCACTGCAGGAGGTACGGCTGAGGGGGGCTGCTAGAGAAACCAGTGTAGCTCATATGTGGTCACATTCTTGCGCTGGCTATTGCACTCCTCTCTGCTGTGCTGCTTGCTGTTCTCCAGCCAGCCAATATCCTCTGAGGACCAGGCACAGGGTCTCCCCCATCCTGCTGGACCCTGACGTTTCTGGAGGGGAGTACAGACAAAACAAGTCTGGTATTACTCAAGGTCTACAATTTCACTGGGGAGAAATTTTTACAGTAGAAAGTTTTGAAGTTCCTTTTTTGTAAAAAATCAACTGGCTGCATTTTGCACCAGAGTGAGGGCCAGAGGAGATCTGGCACTCACTCTGTGCCCTCTTTGAGATCAGAAGGCGCTGACTCCACTGCAGCAATGCCAGCTTACAATAGCAGTGGCTAACTCTCCTTTCTCCTATCTTACTGAGCAACGGGGTGTCTGGTACACTATTAATACTAGAAGAGATAGTTAATAGCAATTTATTGTGTGGCACAGCAGGTTCTAGCAATACATTCCCTCCTTTAACATGCATGTTGTATGTTTATGGAAAATACAGTATGCTCATGCTGACAGTAACAAGCATTGGCTCAAAGTATAAGTCTATTCCCCTTCTTCCAGAATGCAATTTTTACTAGGGCTACCATTTTAGTTGCCAGCACTCAAAACAAATTTAAAAAATAAAAATTAATTTTTTTAAAAAAATCACACTCAATAAAATTTTTAAATTATATCGTGATTCTTGTACAGCATCTACAACTTCACATTTTGCAGCTGGATAGCCTTTCTCAGCAGATTCCTGTCCTTATCCACTTACTTCATTTCTCTTTTCTCTTTGCAGCTACATGGAATAATATCCTAGTTTTGATCCGAAACCACACCAAGCCAGGAGGAGTCTCTTTTGAATGCAAAGAGCTCTGGCTCATACTTGTCACCTATTGTGCTGGTATCACTTGTGTTTTGCTTGTGGGCTTGACACTCCTGGTATGCAGGGTGAATTGCATGTTTGCAATCCACCATTACTAGACATGTACTCATTCATTTCTTAATATGACATTAAGCAGATTATGATAGAAAAAGGAAACAAACAGAACTCCAGTGCATGTACAGCTTGACTGCGGGCAATGTTACAGGCAGTGCTAGGTCTGCCGTATGTGCACACAGCTGCTGCTTTATTTTGTGAGAATGGGAGATGAGTTATAATTGGGACATTTATATAGCAACACAGTCTTATTCACTATAAACAGGAACTGTTCACATAATAAAGATGAATAAGTTTTACTGGTGGGCAAGCAAGGTCCCCTTTCAGTAAAAATGCTCACTTGTACTTTCTCAATTCCTTTGAAAGAAGGAGGAAAACCCTAAAGTACAGGTACTTCTTCATTTCAGGAATGTCAGTTGTATTCTGTGAATTTCCATGGATAATGTGGTTGGTTGTTGCCAAGATCCCTTACATCAAAATGTAATAATACCAGATAGTAAAGGCTACACCATCAGAGGGATTCAGCAGTGATGTAAACATTACTGTTCGGTAAGTTACAAAGTGAGGAAAAAAAAAAGTGGGTGCTGAGCTGTGCTTAAGGATTTGGCTACTTCACCTATATGTTTATATTGGCAAGAAGTGCTTTGAAAAATCTGGCCCTGCTTGTTTATTTCAACTATGATGAGCATCCAGTGTTTTCCTAGAAATTCATACAACCTTCAGACTAAGAACTAGCTCATCATTTCAGTCACTCTAATATTTTATAGCTGGAAACTGGTAGGAAACCAACTAATGTAATCAACAATGAAAGAGTACCTTTTGCCTTCAAGTGCAATATTGATAATAATGTTTTTTTAGCTCCTCTCTGGGTGGAGAGACATTTACCTCATAATGCCTAATTATAAAGCCTGTAGTCAATTATTAACATTTACACTATGTTGCAAAGCTCATCGAGAAGACAAAAGGAACAACCAGCTTGTTCAAACGCAGTGCTGGAAGCAATTCAGTTGGCATGTTCTCACTGCACTGAGTTTTGCTGTGAGTCACATAGCTGTTCTGCAAGGCACCTGTCTATATCTGTTTGCCTTTTTACAAGGCACCTAGGAAAAAGTACAAACCTCACGTAGGCAAAATTTTACCCATTGCTTCCAGTTGGACCAACTTGTGTGTAATTGGAGAAACAAGTCTTCCACACACACATCGCAAGTCTTAAATAGCATGTCTGTACAGCTTTGAATTTTAGCATATTTTATAATACATCATGACTATGCAGCTGATGTACTCTCCCACCCACCCGCTGCTGAAGGAAAAAGGCCAGTGACACCTGTCAGTAAATTCAATGCTGTATTCACCAGCGTAGGGACACTGCTTTGCTTTAGAGATCTGCCAGACACAGTGCCCTGACCATGTATCCCACACTGGGAGCTGGAACACAAGTACTAAAGAAAACACCACAGAGATGGAGAAAACCTCAAAGTAAAGGGAGTTTTTAAGAGGTGAAAGCAGGTCTGTCTGGCAACAGACCCGGGAACCCAGATTAGGACATCTGAAATTAAGGGCACAATACCCAGGACTCAAACCCAAAACCCCAAACCCAGAGCACACAAATGTGTTTGGAAACCTGAACTAACTGACACTATTTTCAGATAAGCCGAGCCCACAGAAGATCCCATCAAAAGCAGGGAGCACTTTGGCTTACACGATACTGCTGAAAATCAGCTTGCTGACTGGCTTACCTCATTAGGGGCTTGCCTTCATTTGTTACTAGCTTGACATTTTTGGCCTGGTCAACAGCATAGCTGTTCACATTGTGCCAGCCAACATATTGCAAGCCCTGCCTTGAAGCAATCACTTGTAAGGCACGAGAGACAATTTCGCTGCCCTGCTCATTTACTAGTTGCCCTAGTTGTTTGCACTACCAAGAAAAAGCATCAATTAGTAACAATTAAAGCGTCATATCTTGTCCCAACCACATACAGCTGCAAAAATAGTTGTTTGTGCCACATTTAGGAAAACAGTGTTCAGGCTTCCACTGTAAACAAGAACAAGTTCAACTTGAACATGCATTGCCTACCTGTAAAATTGAACTTGCTATTTAATTAAAGCTTGCCTAACTTAGAAGAGAAAACTGATGTTTAAGTTAAAATCACAGCAATCTATTGAAACATGGCTTAGGGATTCCATCTTTCAGAAGAGAGCTCTGTTCTCCAATTTCTCTGGACAATAAATTTTGTTAATACAGTTATTTTGTGTATTTAGTAAACAGAATAACCTTAAAACACACTTAAATTATTGGTCTTAATTTCTGACTAATGAGAATAGTGACTTGCAGTTACTATTTAAGATCAATAACTTATCAGTAAATAACTTCTTTTTACCCGTCAGCATATGTGTTTGAGCGAACATGGAAAGAAAAGGGGAATAAGCAAGAGCAGGAAAGCATCTTTTTTTTGCTAATTGTTTATATGCAATAGCAAATTAAGGCCAGGATTTCTAAGGGATTTCAGTGTCCAAAGCCTGTGGACCTATTTGGCAACCATCTAAATGTTTGCAGGTTCATAGTTAACTGCAGAGTGAATGTGACCACTTATCTCTAAGGGATTCAGAGATTCCTACAGAAAAATGTGCTCTCTTTGCCACGTCTCTAAATATCAGTGTCAGCGCATCAGAAGAATTAATCTTGTGTCCACTGCCTCATTTCATTTTAGCCACAGAGATCAGTGTTTCTATTAAAAGGAAAATAACAGGTAGAACTCTCAGTGACATAAATGGGCCAGACATTATATTGAAGTAGTTCAAGCAAGGCAAGCAAATGCATTATTAGGGGATATTATGCATTTTCAGTGTGGAAAGGGCCAGAGATGGCTGCAAAATTAAAGATTTAAGATTTTAAGAATTAAAGAGAAATCCTTTTTAAAAATCTGATACAGCTTTACCCAGTTACATCATTTTTCACAGATGCTGATTCCCACAAGAAACTTGATTTTCTTTAAGGGTTTCCACCCGTGTTTTTCTATATGTCATGATATAACTGCTAGCTTCAAAGGCAAACTGCATGTTCCATCCTCTATTATATCAGTTTCCGCATTTTGCTTGTGTAAGTTGTTTTTTTGCACAGAGAAGGCAAGGTAGAGATTATCTTAAATGGGGTATGAAGGGAGGAGAGCATTGTAAACATAAAAAAAAAATTAAGAAAAAGTACATGCTTCAGTACTAATAACACATTCTTGGACAAGCATTTGATGCACAGCTTTGTGAAATGCACCAGGGAGCAGAGGAAGCATTTTCCCCAGTGTCCTTTGTCACATTTTAATAACAACTTCCTTGAAAAGAGAGAGCATTACAAAATTCTCAGCTGCATCAGAAACAGGGGGCTCACCTAGTTGAGTGTTACTTAGGGTAACAACAGTGCATGCAGGCAAAAAAAGGATCTCTGTCAAGTGGGGACAATAGCTCCACTCTAATACTCTAATTACGTTAAAGACTGTGAAGGCCCGAGGTACTGGGGTGAAATGGGAATGAGAGCAGTGAGCAGCAGATTCAGTCATGTTCCAAAAACTGTACCAAAAAGGAGTCTCCTGAAAGATGGCAAAACATGAGCTTTGGGGTCAGCAGGAAAATCATGCTCTTGTGTGGTTACGTAGTGCACGCAACCTAAAACATCTCCCTGCTAACTTTCCAATATTCTCACTGCTCTCTCAAAAGGAATTACCTCCCTAGAGTTATGCACCCTTGTAGAAGTAGCAAAACATGGCTTAGATACAGGTGATGCAATTCTCATTCCTTCAACAGGGGAGAGTAACCTGGTAGAGACAAGACAAAGGCTTTGTACCTCTAATTGTCGCTGTTACCCAGCCCTTCCCTCCCTACTTATGTCCACTGGACCTGTCCTAACATCCATGACTTCCCCTACCCGCCCCAGCAACCGCATCTTAATTCTGTCCATGAGGCCAGACAGAGGTCTACACCTCACAGCATACTTACAACAACTCCATCTAGGCGTCCTGCAGCCCAAGAAGGGATCTGCATAAGGAACTATGTACCCGTTCTGTAGCGTGTATCCAAGCTGATACAGTTTTTAGCATTATTTTTCTTCCTGACCTACACTCATGCCCCAGCTGCAATGAAGGTCTCACTACAGCAGGGGCAGCCCAAATCACTTGCAACCTCTGCAGGCAAGGCAGAGAAAGGGAAAAACAAGAATTGAGTGAAGAAATTAATTAAATCAACTTATCTGGGTCTTCTAAGAAGTCAGGCCAGGATGATTTCCTGCTTAATTCCTTCATCACAAGCATGTCCTTGCAAAATATTAATTTAAAAATACATTTCAGTCCCTCCTATTTCAGTCAGCCTCTCTAGACTGTTGCGAACACTGAAATGTACCACCTTGTGCCAAACTAATGGCATCAAAGTGGAGGAATGTCAGATCTCCACTGTATTTCCCAATGTACAGATGCATGTCCTGTTCTACTCCCCCATGCTGCTGTTGTGGCTGGTAAAGTACAAAAAAACAGACAGCTACATACATTATTTGAGATGAAACATTCCTCAATCCAGGTCAGACACTCATCTCCATGTCTCCCACAGAAGACTCGATAAAGAAGTGCAAATCTGTCTCCCAGGTTCTGTACTTTGTATTTGTAAGGAGCTTTAGCAAGCCCCAGATGCCAGATAAATAGAAACAATAACAGCTGACTTGTTGATCAAAACCAATTCATGACTCATTGTTCATGGTCAAAACCCTTGCCTGTGCAACAGGTGGGAATACTTCCTACTCACTTTGAACAGTGCCAGTGATCTTGCAACCAGTTTCTTTCTGACGTCAGAAGTACATTCCCAAAAATACATTTTGAGAGACTTCCAACCTACCTGACAAAGGGAAATAGTCTGGCAAGCTGCTCTACACTTTGCTTAATAGGGAACCAGACTGTGAGGTGACTCTACTTGTAACCAAGAAACCCTGGGGAAAAAAATTCAGCCTTGTAGGAGATCTCTTTGGTGCCAGAACTATACAGAGGACAAACTGCGACACCTTCTTCTTTCAATGCCAGGAAGAGCAAATCCTAACGCAGGTGTTTCCAAGTCACCCAACTTCGATATCTCATTTTGCTGGCCCTTGCACTGCTGTTCAGAGAAGATAGGACTTAGTTTGCTTGATTCTCCACTGAAAAATATTTGGGTTTCCAGTGGGGTTTGTACACAAGTGCAGAGATCTCTGTCACCTCCTATTTTCTATCAAAGCTATAGTGGATGTCTGGAGATGCCACTGTCCTTGACCAGGGGACTGTGAAGTCTAGCTAAATAAGAAAGCAGGGACTTGAGTAATAACTCCTCTGAAGATACCCCAATACAAATGTATTTTTGCAGCCCTACGTAAAGAACATCTACTGTTTAGTGATGATACAAAACAGAGACAATATTATTTTGTTTAAGTTTTGCGCACTTGCTATTTTTTCACATCTGTGCAATCAAGCTTCTCGATCTTTTTGAAAAAAACCTGAACTAATAGAACATTGTCAGTTTAGATTTTATCCCCTCTTTATTCCCAATCCTCAGGAATGAAGAGGAAAAGCAAATTCTACTCCTGGTCCGGCAGACTACTTAGTTTTGTACTGCTGCCCTGAGCTGCAGCTGAAGATCCCAAGTGTTGCACCCAATTTGCAGGAGTTTGTTGGAACTGATCCTCAAAGCAAATACTTTTGAGTGAAGTGCAAGTTGAGACATGGTGTTGAACAACAAGATGATTAGATCCAGGGAGGAAAACTTAAGGAGGTTCTCCTTATCAGACCCTCCTGGCATGAAATGTAAATAAGTGCCTGACCTGGATTTGTTCAACTCGTTAGCTATGCTTAGCTAAACTAAGCTATATCATGGGCCCCAAATTAGAATCTTTTGATAAGGTGATTACGATGAACAGGTTGATGAATTTTTACAAGCCATTATGAAAGTGTTCTGAGATTGCCTCAAGATAAACAAGGATTCCAGTTGGCAAAACCATCAGAGCTAGAATGAAGCAAGATTTAGAAAGGTGCTGCAGAGCATGGAAAAAAATTTAGGGCTTCTTAGCTTTCCTTGGTTTAAATACTAATGTCGGACAGGATATTTCAGGAGGGGAGAGAGAAGTGGGATCCTTCTCTGGACTTCCAGGATCTGTTGAAAATTGTCACTTCTCCCAGGTGTGAGGAAGAAGARGAGCTTTATAAATTGAGACCCGCATCTCCTCCAAAAGCATAGGAGTGCTCCGTTCTGTACTCTTCACTTGAGTCAATCTGGTTTTCTTAAACGGCATAGCCTCATAGCTATGGAGGGGCTTGCCTAAGCCTCATAGCACTGCTGAAATCCTATTAGCAAAGAAAGATCCAAATGGAACCTTCTATTGTTGTCTCCTAGAAATGGCAAGGTATTGTTTATGTTCCTTTGTGTCATATGTAAGGGTTGCACAATGCTAGTCCTGTAGTGAGTAGTAGACCTATGTAGTCAGTGTTTTATGGTTAGGCTGGGAGAGCCAAGAAAAACAACATGAAGTTTATCATACAACTTTATCAAAGTAACACAGAGATGCCATCTTTTACTGAGACCAAATATTTAATGAAAACATTGTGATTCAATTATATCAGCTAATCTTTTTAACTAGCATCTAGTGCATTACTGTAACAACCCTGGTGCAGTTCAAGGTCAACTAAAACAGAGTTTTGAGTCACTTCCCACATTTACCAGCCTGAATAAAAGCAGCTAATCAGATAACTCGATGAGAAGATCCCAGTCCTTTTGTAACAAGCATTTTTGTACTCCTTCCAATTTTATCCTTTATGTAAGGCACCAAATTAAACTGAAGCTTCAAAATTCACTAAATCATGACCTGACTGTCTTTAAAAAAACAAACAAACAAAAAACAAAAAAACAACAAACTCAAAAAACTCTTTGAATCCCTCTAGTTGATACCCACACACTATTTCTATCTGGAAGAAATTACATGTGCACTTTGCTGAACAGGAACCAGGGGTACTGGTGGACGAAAAACTGGACATGAGCCGGCAATGTGCGCTCACAGCCCAGAAGGCCAACCATATCCTGGGCTGCATCAAAAGCAGCGTGGCCAGCAGGTCAAGGGAGGTGATTCTGCCCCTCTACTCTGCTCTGGTGAGACCCCACCTGCAGTACTGTGTCCAGCTCTGGAACCCTCAGCACAGCAAAGACATGGACCTGTTGGAGCGGGTCCAGAGGAGGGCCACAAAAATGATCAGGGGAATGGAATGCCTCTCCTATGAAGAAAGGCTGAGAGACTTGGGATTATTCAGGCTGGAGAAGAGAAGGCTTTGGGGAGACCTTATTGTGGCCTTTCAGTATTTAAAGGGGGCTTATAAGAAAGATGGGGACAAACTTTTTAACAGGGCCTGTTGCGATAGGACAAGGGGTAATGGTTTTAAACTAAAGGAGGGTAGATTTAGACTAGACATAAGGAATAAATTTTTTACAATGATTGTGGTGAAACACTGGAACAGGTTGCCCAGAGAGGTGGTAGATGCCCTGGAAACATTCAAGGTCAGGCTGAACGGGGCTCTGAGCACCCTGATCTAGTTGAAGATGTCCCTGCTCACTGCAGGGGGGTTGGACTAGATGACATTTAAAGGTCCCTTCCGATCCAAACTATTCTATGATTCTATGATTCTACTGGCATATAAACAACACTGCTGAGAAATGGTGATTCTTTGCCCAAAGGGATGTCACTTATCATCCTGATCCATTCCAGTGGGGAAGACTGGTTGGCCCATCAAGAAACAATAGGTGCGTGACAGCTCATATTGGAGTTTCACTGCATTGCCGCAATGCAATGTGCCCAGTTCAAGCACCAAGAGGCAGAACAAGAGGTTGCTCCTGGTCATTTCTTAGTGGGAGGAAGTCTGGATCTGTCCAGCATGGAATCTGGCCCAGGCTTCTTGTTCTTTCAACACAGTTGTCTGGCCTCTGCAGATCTCTGCTGGTTTAAGTAGTCTAGTGTGGAAAAGCAGGCAGCAAGTACCCACCCATGTGCTGTACTGTCACCCTTGTGCTAGGAGTAAGCGGAAGGTCTGCAAAAACAAATGGAGCAAGTATCTGCCCCTTCCTTTCAACTAGCAACTCATTCTTGAAAAGTCTGACACCCAGAAAAAATGCTGACTGTATATAACCGAAGCTAAGTCAGAGACAAGAGTCTAAGCCTCCACAAAAATTCTCTACAGATCAGAAGTGTAGAAGAGTAGGGAAACCCACCTTTCAGTGTCTGTTTGGTAATTCAATAATAAAAAAGATATTTGATATATCTCTATAGTGCTGTTAATTTTCATATCCTGCAGATGCAGGTCTGCTGTGCGAAGAAGGGGCTTGATCCTCAGCTGAAAAGTCACATAGATAAGAACATTTTCCCTTTCTTTCCCTTTCCCCTGGGGAATTGGCAAGGATTTTGATCCTCCCACCAAATGTAWTTTTTCAGTGCATTGGCTGTTTTCCCACCGTCATCCAAGCATAATTTCTGCACTTTCAGGCTCCTCAGAGAAGCAGAGACCTAGGGAGCATGTTTGTGCTGCTGCGTACTGAAGCACTGTGGTGAGGTTCCTACTCTTTACCCTGACAGTAGCATAAGGTTGGTACTGCAGTTTGGAGGGAGGCTAAGGCTGTACTGCAGGGCCACAAAGCAACTGCTCCTGTTTATCCATATTTAAGACATATTTAAAAGACTTAGGTGGGGTTTATACATTGCCACTGATTTTGTTCTAACTTAATGAGCAGGAAACACTGTCATTCAGACTTGGTAACAGCCATCATCAGAAGGGAAAAACCAAGTCCCATCAATCAGAAAAGGGCAAGAGCTACCTTTAAGAGAGATGTAATATACTTACTTGAGACAGTAGAAGATCTGACATTTATTCGCAGGGACCCTCTGTATTTTTTCAGGCCCCTCCGTAAGATCCTTTCAACTCTTTCTCGCAATGCTTCTCTAGAATCCGTGGAGGAGAACCAGAATGTGAGCAAAGCCTCTGCCATCACACCATCAGCATCTGGGCTACAAACCAATGAAACACTCTGGTTACCTTCAGCACATTTCTGCATTTCTTAAGTTTTTATCTTAGCTCCTCTAGCAACAGCAATGTAACATAAAGGATTAGATACATTTTTGAACATTTTGTACATTTTTGAGAGAAGGAATTGCCAAAAGAAATCCAAGCAAATGCTGAATGGTCAAACACGTCTTAGGCTAGAAGGCGGCATGATGCTTTCTGTGAACAAATAGCCAGACCAATGTTATAATGGACTCTAAAAAGCAGTCACTGGCTACGTGCTTGGGACACAAGAGCAGGAGGGAATGAACTGATTTGATTGCAATGAAAAACTGGATACACAGCACTTCAGAAACATCAGGTAGACAGTTAACAGTATCTAGACAGATCTTTCCAGGGCCCTGCACATACACAGAATAAAAATTTCCAATCATCATCAAAAAGGTACTTGAGCAAAGGGGAGAGACCACACAATTCCACCACTGCAACCTCTTGGGAGAATGTGACTAATAACCTCATGTTATGCAACAATAAATGAAACTCAGCAGCATATCCACAATCTACTGATCACAGTCCAAGAGATGGACCACAAAAGGGGCCTTTAACATCTTACTGAAACGTACAAGCAAGCACCCACACTGGGACACAAAATTTGTTTTGATGTAAGATCAGAGGAAAGAAATGGAAGAAAAATCTTCTAACAGACTGAATTCACCCAGTAGTAGTATTTATTTTTCCTTAAAGCATCAGATACTGCAAGAGACTGAATGCTAGACTACAAACACCAAAGTGTCTAATCTGGTATAGTAAGTCTTGCTCTGTGCTTGCAGATGGCTTATCCTTGGTCATTACACAGGGAAAATAAGAGTGTGCACGGAGAACCTTCTCTCCTGTGCCTCCTCCCACCTGCGCCAAGAAGCAATAACACAACGTACAACAGGTGGAATCACAGTTACTTCATACAGGGGGCAAGCTAAAAGCAGGTTGYTCTGTCTTAAGCATCATTCAGATAGGAAAGGAAAAGAGAAGATCTTCCAGTTATATCTCACTATCCTGGAAATTTGTAATTATATAAAGGAAAAATAAGAAAATTAAAAATAGAAGGGAAGTAGCTTATACAAAAGTCATGCGATCAGGCTACGATCTTCAAAAGGAACATGCACCAAAATGAAACAGACATTCCTGCTATTTCCAGTGAAGGGCAAATAAAAGGCCATGTGTTATGAGCACACTAAGGCATGCTGAGTGTTTCGTAGCTGAGCAGAAAGACACGTTCCTTGCCTCAAGGATCTCATAATTGAGACTGAGTGGCTCTACGTGAACTTTCCAACAGGCTGTTTTTCCCCTTGGTGCCAACTTCAGTGTGATTGCCACTCCGTTTATTTTCCAGATATTATCTGATCCTACTGTGGGTGTTGCTCTGCATTTCTGAGGTGTTCCCTCACCTCTCCCCCCACTCCCCTTCCTGTGCTGTGCCACACTGGAATTACCGTATCAACTCTTGCAAGCACACCACACCTCTCGAAACCCTCAGGTAAGTACAGCCTGCCTTGAATCACTCACTATATAGCAAAGGTCCAGAGCCAAAGACACCTAGCCAAGATCTGTTTTGTCTTTCTCAGTGAGCAGTGGGCATTATTACTAATGCATTGTTTATACTGAGCCAAAAAATATGCACAATACTTTCCAAGCAAATTCACAACAATGACCCTGCTTAAAAGAGCTTGCAGTGTGAGCGCTTAAAGAGGCATAAAGCTTGTATATTTGAAAAAGCAAACAAGCTTTGGCACATACAAGTCTTGCATCCAACAGCAAACATCACAGCAAATACCTCAGTCAGTCCTTGGGAACAAGAAGTAATGAAAAATATTACTTCTCCCTACAGATTGGTCTCTCAGATCCTTAAATCACCTTGTCGACATTTATAACACTCTAGTCAGTATCAAAAAATATTCCTAAAGCTACATTCAAATAATGAATTGTGTGATTTGCTTAACTGGGGATTAAGCTAAGGTAGAGCACGAGGCAGGATGTCACAAACCATAGAAGAACAAGGAGAAATACATTCACAAGAATAAGAACTTGAGGCTGCTATCATTAGTCTTGCAGCTTTAGCGCATGATTATTAAGACGTTCAAGTTTTACTTGCAAAGCAATGGGCACTGTCACTCAGGAGCAAGACCTTAGTATTACAATAGACAGTTGTATAAAAAGGTCATTTTCAGCACTCAATAGTGGTCAAAAAATCAAATCAAACACTAGGTATTATTGGCAAATGAACAGAGAATAAAAGAGAAAAAAAAAACATTGCTCAATGATACTCCCAACAACAGGTCTGACCCCTTCATCTCAAAAGCAGGGACAGCAGACCTGAAAGAGATATGGAGCAGGGTGACAAGATGACAAGGAACAGTTCCTGCAAAGAATGGCTGAGCAGGCTGGGACATTCAACTGAAAAAAAAAGAATAGAGCTCATGGGGTACAGGARAGAAAAGGGGTATAATGGGAGTGTCCAATACCACTAATTGCATGGAGAGGAGGGATACAGATCAACTTTTCATCACCTCTTCCAGCACAAGAACTAGGGGCCATTGAATGATCCAAAGAAGGTGGCTCTTCATAAGTAAGTCCTTACTAAAGGATTGAGGTGCATGAATTTCAAGAGTCCCGGGGAGACCGGACAAGTCCTTAGAAAATAACTCCACCAGGGGCTGCTAAACAAACCACAACCACTTCAGGAAATCCCAAGTGATAAATAGCTGGAGGTAGGGAGCATACCAAGAAGCAGTTATCATACAGGTCTGCTGTGCTGCTATTGTTCCCTAGGCATCCACTTACGCCCGTTCTCAGAGACGCAACAGTGACAAGTGGGACCTTCTGAACCAGCACAGCCATGCTTGGGTTGTACTTGACAAGCCCAGCACAGTAGCAATACTAGAAGTGAAATGACATCTGCATTACAGTGAAGGAAATTTTTTGAAAATGCTTTTTATTTTTAGATAGCTCAAGTTATATCTGCTTTATTGGCTAAAGCTTGCTCAAGATCTGAACACAAATATGTATAGAATTTAGACTGACTGAAGCTTATTTCCTGCATCAAGATCCAAAGGAGGGCATGGTTCAGAATAAGATTATGCTCAGTTGGGGATTATGCTCCGGTCTTACATAAAATACACTTTACTGAATCAGATCAAATGGCTCTCTAGCTGGGCTTGGTGTACATTTCATTTTATCTCAGCTGCGTGCATTTATTATAATCTCACATACCTCACTCTGATTAAGCGTGAACGGATGTATTTTTTCCTTAAAATGGAATTGTAAAATGTCTTGTCGATCTGTTGAAAAAAGAAAAATATAAGATAACAAAAAAGGAGGGAAATGGACATATTGCTGGAAGGAGCATTCAGAAAACAGGATTCAGTTACAAACTCACAGTTGACAGAGCCAAGAAACGTAATCCAGCCCAGCCTCTAGATAACATTTGCCACAGACTTTTCCTAACCATTTCCCGTTTGGCCTAAGGCACATCATAAAAAGTTAACTCGTTTTTCTAAATATCCTATGATTACATCAGTGTGCCACTATAGTGCTGTCCCATCCACTCCCAGGCACAACGAGGGACATTTATAAACATCCTTGAAACACACTGCTGCAATCTCCCAAAGCACCGCCTCCGACGGATGTCCTACAGCAAGGATACAGCATGCTGTTCTCTGCACTGCACTAAGCCCCTCTTGTAGGGGTCCTTTCTGATACAGCACTTATCCTTGGTCCTATAGAAATTCATAACAAAACTACCAGTGATCTCAAATTATACCCCCAAACACCCTTGTGATTTGCCACATGCTAGGGGAATTGTCAAGCAATTCTCATCAGAAATCGGAAGTCTAGGACTCATAAGGAATCAGTCCTCAAATGACATCTTTGCTGGTGCCTGCTTAACCACATCCTGCTTTAGGCTGAATGTTGTCTCAGGATTGCGTGATCAGCCTGAGACAGCGCAGTGTGATATAACATGGCATGAAATTCTGCCAGGAATGGCTCAGGATCACCGAAGTATTGAGAAATAGCAAAGTCACTAGTGAGTTATGCAGTTCCTCCTATAGGCAAGACCCAGTAAATCAAACGTATCCTGTAAACATCAAATGCATTACAGGAAAAACTACGTAAAAATCTTTTACAGAATCAGGCAAGTTGTCATTTTTGTAGATTTTAGCCCATAAAGACTGTCTGATATAGCCAAGTCTCCAGATTTTCTGTTTTCCAAAGGAAAGAAAAAAGTAATGGTTCTCAAACTTCTAGTATGTTGAAATCTTTCAGATATAGAAACAAGCATGTAAGCATAAAATCTGGGGGTGACTCCTCTCAAAGAACACAAAGCCCCTCTTTCCAGCCTTGGCTGTCATAAGATGAAGCCTCATGTCATAATGATACTGAAGCAGAATAATTTCAAGATGAAAATTGCACATTTTATTATTTTAAGGTGATTTTAAGCATACGTTAGTAAGGAAAAAAGGAAAAGTTCTTAATGGTCATGCATTGAGCTGATCTTTTATCTTGCTGTTACTGGCCGTTATCTGGAATTACTTAGGCATTTGGAACAGACAAAATTCTATGAAAAAAAATACATCAACTGCGACAAGCTACTGCATATATGCAGAATGCACTTTATCCTGTCATTTCACAGATTGCCAGCTGCTACCACTGCATTTTATGAGGCATACAGTTAGAAATCAAGAATAAAGTGTTTTGTTTCCTATAACTCTGCAGTCTGTTCCACCACCACCCCGCTTGGTTATTGGAAGTATTTGCCCTCAGACAAAAAGTGGTGCTTTGTTTTGTTTTGCTTTTTAATGATAACATTTGCTTATCGTTTCTGTCAGTGTTAACTGCTTTACTGACGATTGTGTAAGCAGAAGCATGTAGTTAAGCAGCACTGCCAGCTTTGTGGCATGCAATGGCATGTGCTATCTTTGGCTGCACTGCCCCTGAGAACTTCTGAGATCTTTGGGACAAGGACTTGCTTGCAGAGTGCTTTGCAAACAACAGAGAGCCTTGAGCTGGGCTGAGGTACACCTCAACCTTCTACATTGCTAAAAAGTAAAGTGAAAGCAGGCTGACTCTAAGCTTGGGACTGAAGAGGGCAAGAATTCACAATCCCTTGCAAGGGAGGGTAAAGTCAATATGACATTCCTGAATCCTTTATCACCTCCTCCTGGCAATTGTGTTTTCAAGCTATCTGTACTGTCTCATCTCGAAGATTGCAAGTGTTTTTGCTACACTTTCCACCTGCATTTCTGCAGCAGATACAGGGATCCTTCTGTCACCCGTTCTCTTGTGTACCCTTGCTACAGCCTGAGCAGCTCATGTGATTGTGTTTTTTGTAGTCCCGACATGTTCAGCTTTCTTCTTTTCTCCTCACCCTGGACCACTTCCTAGATGTTCTATACAGTCTGACCAGGAACACCACGTGCTGCAGCAAAGACAAAGATTTCCAGTGACATCTGACAAAACACAATGACACACACTGCTTTTTACAAAAAGAATCTAAGGAGTCCAAATGTAACTGAACTATCAGCAACAGACTTTTTTTTCAGAAAATTCAATCCAGAAAGGATGTTAGTTATTTTTATGGAGAGAACAGTAAGCATATGATTTAAAATGATACCAAAATTACTGGATTTGTGTTACTTCCGTTCTCTTTCACAATTTCATATCTGGATGAGAAAGTAGCCACTTTTCCTGTTACATACTGCCACTAACTTTCCCCTGCTTAAGAGTTGCCTTAGTACCACATCACCAATAGATAAAAAAAAAAGCACCTGGAGAGTGGTTTTGTTTCCAGTGATCCTTGCAGGGCCTTTAACACCTTCAAACTTGACCTGGTATTCCTTACTTTTGTAATCTGCTGTATCTTATCAGGAAAGACTTGCTAACCAAACCTCTGCACTGTGGCTCCTATCTCTCACCTGCTGATGAATTCGTTTGACAGATACGAATCTGTCCCAAATCTCCTCTTTCCTTCAACGATGATTTTGGTAACCTGAATTATTAACAGTAATCTTTATATTTATACAGAGTTTATGTATGAGGAAAAGAGGTAGCAAGATGCCTTCAGATAACAGCTTTCAAAGATTGATGTTCTGTCTTGTATTTTTACTGTTCATCTTCTGGTAAAGTGCTTCACACCCATATCAAACAGTAAACGTTTCTCTCCAGCCTGCTTATAGCTTTCTTTTCAGCTTGAGTCACAACCCTGGAAGCAAAAGCAACTGGAACTTTGTCTGGTGACTAGGTGGGACCCTGTCCTGCCTGGGAGAAGCATCTACACTCATTTTAAGCATTTTGCTTTCATTACAGCCACTCAAAAGTGACGCTGTCATGACCAGATCCTTTCAATTCACCACTGATTAAGTGCATCTCACTTGTTTTCCTGGCCCTTATCTAGCAACTGCTCAATGGTGACAGTTGCTGCTGCAGGCAAGGTCTATAGGCATTCTTAACCAAGTGCCAAGTCCTGCTCCTTTCAAGTGAGCAGCATTTTCCTGACAGCCTTTATTTTAGCATTCGTCCAAACAAGATTTTCTTTAAGTTAATGTTTGCTGGCTAATTTAGCTTAACGCCATCTGGTATTTCCTCGATTTAATTTCATATCCTCTATCCTTTTTACAAAACTTGTCTCCGTGCAGTATAATTTTCTAAGACAAACTGGACTTCACTGCTGAACACTGGTCCATCTATGCCAATACAGTAACTAACAGTGGCTAGTACCAAAGATGTGAAAAGAGGGCAAAACATTCCCACCTGTACAAACCCAGCCACAAAGGAAATTCTTCCTTGTTCCTTGCAGCCAGAAGTTGCTTTATACCTTGATGAACCAGACTTGTTTTCCTATCCTATCTTGAATAACTCTGGATCTCATCATTATCCTCTTTCTCTTGTGTTGCACAATAGCCAACCCTCTGAGGCCTGTGAGCAACCTACTAAAATCTTCCTGAATTCAGAGTCACCCAATATGCCCTACCTCCCTGGGACCCGAAAAAAACCYGAGCTCTGGAAGTAGATCACATGTGACAGGGATCCCATTGCTCCCGTGTAGGATGAGGCTGACATGAGCTGGGCTTGCCCAGATGTGTAGCTGGGTCTGGAAGTGACCCAGCAAGGTTGGCTGTGTGTCAGCCCTTGCTTTCTCCCACTACACACTGCTCTGCCACTGCACGCAGGGTAACAGGACTTATCAAAAAGGTTATCTTAAATCTAGTTTGACAGAACTTTCCTCTGGAATATTTGCTGAACCCACTGAATTCCTTGCATGGGACGTTCAAAAGCATTCAGTAGGTTTGGGAGCACAAATCCTCTTGTTGCTCAATACTATTGCGCTTTTGCCTGCTGCCAGTTTAGTCCTTCAACAGCTATCCTCATACTACATTCTTCCTCATGCCTCCCTAGCTCTTTAGGATGTCAAGCCTATTATTAGTGATTTTTAAAGCTTTTTGACCATAAATATTAATTGGAACATACCACCTGGTTCAGTGACTCTCTCTGGTTTTGTGGCAAGCATACAACATGAATTACTACTAATCAGTTGTGTTAATTCTGTACCTAGCACCCAACTTCTTGCTGGGCAATTTGCATCCAATTTACAGCTCATCCTGCTGAGACCCCGAGAGCTGACCATAATGCAAATCCAGTAGGAGCTCTCTTGAGAACCTGACATATCTCCTGCCCGGGTTTCAACTGAGGGGTTAGCTGGGAACTCTACCAGAGATTAGAGAGAGAGAAGGCAGGAGGAGAAAGACATACAGGGACAGCAAAAACTGAACCTGGCACTGTCTCAAACCAGGATGTGGACATCACACTTCTCTTAGAAACAGAGATACCAATTACTCGCAGCAGACAGCCCTACAGCCACAGTGCTTGCCCAAGGCGAAGAAAATGGACCTGAAGGAGAGCGAGTGTAATGATCCACAGGCCTCCAGCAAACCAGATCAGAAACTTTCCCATCAGAAACCACACATACACAAAGACAGCGTGTGTCACGGCGGGCAAGAGCAGTATGATCCCATACATCTGCAAATGGTATCACAAACTCTTCACAGAGTTTAAACTTAACAGGACTGCTAAAGCTGGGAGGTGAGTAAGCACTATCTGAATTTGCACTAAAATAAGGAGCTCAGCTGGATGGTTCTTGGAGGTGTTGGCTGCAAAAGAGAAATAACTGACCTTGTACAATAGTTCCTAAAAAGATTGGTCTTTCGGATAAAAGAAATTAAGAGGGCTAATACATGGGATAGCGTCAGGATTTAAAGTATCATGCTTATGCCTAGTGCAACCAATTTCAAAGGCATGTAATGGCATGAGAGTTTCATTATAGCCATGTAATAGTGACAGCTGGAATTAAGGTCACCTAAGTATTCCCATTCCTACTCCCTGCTTTCAATTGTCCATAATTAGCTTCCTAAAACTTTCACACTGCCATTGAAATTTTGTCCACTAAGGGAGGAGATTTTCCAGCTTTTGGAGAGAAAATCAAGTTTGGAGAGAAAACCATCTGGGCCGATATCCAGGGCTTTTGTGTGTTGGTTTCAGCCCCCCACCCCACCCCAAAAGTATGCTTTTCCCAGGAAAATGACTTTGCGCACTCTGTTTTTTTTAAGCAATACTTAGAGATAAGGAGCTGAAATACAGAAGCAAATAGCTCTTAGGAAAAGAATAGTTTTACGAAATCTAAGGAAGTTCAACAGTGATGTATTCAGGTTACAAGTGCCCATATACCATCAACCACGCAAGTTCAGTATTGAATTTGGATTCTCTCTTTTGACAACACCATGTTCTAAACAACCACTCTCTTGACCGGCCAGATTTTGATCTCAGTGACACCAGTTCACATCTTGAATCACTTCATTGATTTAATTACCTGCAATCAATGCAGTAATTCTGGATTGTGGGTCTATAATTAAGATAAGATTCTACCCTTAATCACACACACTACCAATAACTGCCCTTTATTTCATTTTGAATTCCTTTTTCCAGCTCAGGTTCACATCCATTTTCCTTGTGCACATTTTATAGCTTTTCTTGCCACATGCTGGATCTGAATTAGAGTTATTTATTTTTGGGGGGTGGGGGGTGGTGTGTCTTCTTATGATTTTTCTGGCTTTGTACATGCTTATTAGACCTTCTGTCTTGATGAACCAAGAAAAAAATGAAAAAGAATAATCAGCTTCTGTGCCTATTACTTGAGAAAATTACGTTGTATTAATAAGTCAAAGAATCAACGAAGTTGAAGGATCGTTGAATTTAAGTTAGAGAAAAAGTTGGATATTAGGCACATTGTTGACAACTAACCATTTCATCCTGGAAATTCATGCTATTTAGGTAGAGCACACTGATGGTTTGAGATCTTACAGCTGAGGAAAAACACTAAGCTACAGCTTCAAGCACTACACTCCATCAACTCACACTAGCATTTAAAAGTATTTCGTATTTTCTTCAATATTTGTTAGTTCCCTGTGCTACTGTGACCTGTGGAAACAAGGAAAAACGGAAACGAAAGTTAAAGCAAGAAATTACCTCAATTTTTAAATCAATGCCTATGCCAGTGGTCTTTTTCTTCTTTTGATTTCAATAGGAATTTCTGAAAAAATCATCACAAGTGAGATGCGAGCACTTTCTGTGAGTTATTTCCTCTCTCAGTGTACAGCATTTCGCCTATATCTTTAAGGCCACACCTGTATATATACATACTGACAGTCGAGCGTGCTGTCAACCTCTAATTCCAGAGCTAAATAACAAGTCGCCACACTGTCATCTTGGCCATTGTTACACTGCCATGTTTCCCAGTTGGCTGAATTACCGTGGAAAGATGCTTTCTGCTTTGTTTCTAGCCCCAGCCACCCATAGAGGGCACCCTTATTGTACCATGCTAGTCCAAGGACAATGCTTCCTATTTGCGAGAACCATTCCCTTAAAATAAAGCTTTTAAAGCAGTTGTCAAATGCCCTAAATTTATGTTAGTATTTTTCTCAAAATGCTTCTTAATCTTAAAGATCTTTTTTACATAGATAAAAAATTTTTCTTCCATTTTACAGAACAAGAAAAAAAGGGAGAATATTATTAAAAAGTCTCTAAAAAGCTTCATTTAAAAAGCTTCATTTTCCTGGCTTTTGTACTATAGATGTACTTCTAAATAAAATTGCCTTCGGTGAAGAACCAGAAAAACTTTCAATAAAAGTTCCGTTCTTTTCATATCGGTACTAAGCACGTACTTGAGGGAGCACATACAGAGCCTTGGAATGCTTAGGTTTAAATAAGGACTTAGGTTTTAAATTTTGGGATCCATATCTGAAAACACTACCAAATTTTTTGAAACTTATTACAATCAGGAACATTCTTACTCAGTTTGTTCTGGGTGCTGCAAGACTCTGAAAAGTCCTTGGAAAGATTTGGCTGCTGCAGCTACCGTAAGTTCTCATTCTGTGATTTGTCCAATTTATCTTAAATTTTCTTTTGTTTCAGGGGCTGAGAGGAGAAAAGAAGGGTTTTATGGGAGGGAACAGCACACATACAGCAAATGAAGCTACACGATACTTGTAGATGCTTGTACTTTTCAGCTTGCTGTAAAAAAAAAGAGAGTCATGTTAGACTCCCTTGAACTTCAGCACACTCCCTTTTCTTGGGGCACGTTCAGTTATCACCTCTAAATTAGTCCTCACAGTCTGGCCTCCCAGAGCAAATAGTCTTTAGGAGCGTTTCAAAAACCTGCTGCCTTGGGGATCTGCTCCTACTGAATTAACCTCCCGACCCAAGGACCATAAGGCACTGATCGAGCAAGCCACATGCTTTTGAGCTTTACCTTAACACCCACATGGAAGGGTGACAAGTTTCAGCCTGCTTTGCAGCTAGCTCTTGGCTCTGAAGCGATTTGTATTTCACCTCCCTCTTTCTCCCAAATACACACACACACACACCCCTCTGCTCCCCAGGAAGATTTGAGTCACGTCTGACCCTAAAAAGGCCAAATGTCATAAAACAGCAGTCTCATCTACTCACTCACTGCTGCCGGTCTTTTCAGCTATGCTTCCTTTGAGTTCAGCTCAGGTGGAAACTTTAGCCACTACTAAGGGCTTTGGCCCTGCAGATGTGATAGTAAACTATTCACAACTCAAATGATACAAGGCACTTCCTGATATCGGGATGACTGCAAGCTTATCACTGGGTATAAAGCAGAGTCTTTCAGTTACAAGCATCCTGTTGAAGGCTAACCCATCCACCAAACAAGGTTATCAGGTGTTAAAGGTCTGCTTTCCACAGAAACGTAAGTGTCTACATGGGAGTTATGAGAGAACAAGCACAAAGAAACTCAAGTACTGTGATGAGGGAGAATAAAACCTGAGTGTGCCAAAGGAACTAGGTGGGTCCTTTCCTGACTACCCATAGGCACTTGAAAAATTCTTTCCTATCTCTGGGGATCTCTTCTCAGGTGAAGTGGCTTTATGGATTTGGCCTTTCAACTCTCTCCAACTAAGTTCCCTGTCTGCACAGAGGAGACATCAGTACCCAGGGGTGGGAAACCGTGGGGTGCTTTGTTTGTAATTGAATTGTGCTGAAGCAGCTGAGAATCTGCACCACTGAGGGTGCAGAGGACAAAGTGAACTCCCATTGCACCCCACTGGTGTCCTTTGAGGTGGTGGCCCAGAGGGCAGCTAAGCAGAGGCATTGGACTCAGCTAACAAGTCCTGTTTGTGAGCCACAAAGCAGCAGGGACGGTGCAGAGCTGCAGAGAACTATTGAGTACCAAATGCTGTACTTGACAGTCCTTGGGATCCTCACTCACCTTAGCAGCACAAAGAACAGGAGGTGTGTGTGTGGGGAGGGAGGTGCATGGCACCTGCCCGTTCCCCTGCTTCTCCCCCTCGTAGTGAGAGAAATGTGTTAACAACCCCTAAAATCATCATCTCCCAAGGGAGAAAACTGCCTCCTTCTTTACCAGCTCCAGTACAGGGACTCATCAGTGAGTCCTTAAACTGACCGAGAACAGGCACAGTCATCAGAACTATTCTGCAGCATTTTCCTGTGGTATCACAAGTGCCTCTGCAATACCCAGTAGAGACACTATTTCTAAATTAAATCCACACTAATTCAATTCTATCAGACAGGACAAACTTCAAGAGCTGTATTCATTAAAAACTTTCCCCAACATGTGTATTTAAGGACACAGAAGATTCTCTTATCACTCGAAGTCACTGAAGCAAGATGTCTCTTTCTAAAAGAGAAGTCCTGACACACAACATTGAGTCCTGAGGCAAGAATTGCTTGGTGAAATTCCATGACTTCAATAGAAATGTTGGGATAGGCAGTAGTTTCCCAGGGGAAGTACACAGGTATCCTCTTAATGCAATCCCCAAGCACTCTGCCCAGATCCAGCCAGTTAGTTCTGTGCTGGTTTCAGATGGTGGAAGGACAGGGGAGAGCCCAGGTGCCTTGCAGATGATGAGACAACAGGGGGAATCCATGCCCGTCCATTCCATGGCTCGAGGTACACACAGAGAGAAAACAAACACCTCGCTTCTCCCCCAGCCACCCAATTAGCCAAGGAGGAAGCCAGACTACACTCATACCTGAGGAGCATCCATCCACCCAACCGATGGCCTGGCTTACCATCACATGGGAGCAGGAGAGAGTAGGGGATAACGGACAGGGCATAGCCCCAGAAGCAGGAGGGTACAGTGTGTAACGCAAGAGTCCACAAAGACACATGGACTAGGACAGGGAGAAGCAGCCCGACAGCAGGGCTGGGAAGAGCTCTGGCCAGAGGAGGAGGAGACAGGGAGATACTAGGTGCCTGGGAAAGGAGAAGGGTGGCATAGGCTGTCCTCGAAGAGGGGAAAGCCCACAACATCTAGGAGAAAGTATCAGAAAGTTATTGTAGTGGTAAAAAGCACAGACAGGTACATTTGCAAGTCACTGGTGGGCAGGGTAAAGGCTGGTGTCCATTTCTATTGAGCAACCAGCCATGTACTGAAGGGGTCACATGCTATGGCTGCTTGGTATCCACTACTCTCTCACAGCTAAACACTTGCCAGCCTTCAGCTGAGACAATTCTCATTAAGATGGGCTTGATGAGGTACTCATTTCAAGTTCTCCTGAATGCACACCTCCTTCCCTTGGGGTCAAAGATGACTTTCCACACTGGACACAAAGCCCCTCCACCCTTCTCCCTGCACACAGGGCAGTTAGTGCTGCTGCCCAGAGTAGGCAAATGGGATCATCCCAGTCACCCAGGTGTATCTAGAGCTGGCTGTCTCAGCTCCCTCCACACTTCAGGGTGCCAGAGGGGCTGAAGAAGTCAAGCTTAGAGCAGGGTCTTGGAAATCTCCCCCGGGATGCTGCTAGTAAGAGGGTAGTTAGGGCCTCCAAAGCATTCTTGGGAAATCCAAAAGAATGAATACATTTTGTAGGAGAAGAAAAAAATCCAAGTCTGGTGTAGGAGTCGGAGAAAAACAGTGGGTGAAAGTTGTGCAGATCAGCCAAGCACTAAGCGAACCCACTATAAAATAGAGGCTCCTTGAGGAAGGAGCCATTAAGGCTGTGACTGTGCCCTTTTTATCCAGCGCAAGAGGGGATGGTCTGGCATAGTGCATTTTAGCTTGGCAAGGGAAGAACGACTGGTCCAGCTAGAAAAACAAGGAGGCTCTGGTGAGCTGGAACATCTTTTTCCACAATGGCATTCAGTCAGGTCTGCTTTTTCAAGAGAGCACAAAAGGAACCCTCACAGCCACTTGCAGGAAGCCAGGCAAGGAGCAAAGACCTTTCATCATCTGTTCCTCAGTCCCCCCTGCTCCACCCCACAAGACATTTTCCAGACTTTCCAGTCAGCCCTGAGATGTTGACTGGTGCACCAGCTTCATCAGCTCTCTGGCACGATCTTGCTGCATTCCCTCCCACCTTCAATGAGATAAGAGAGTCGGGGAATGTCATTCACACAAAGGGTGTTACTACTCAACTCTGGAAACCAAAGCAAACATCAGGAGTCCCAAGGAAGGCATGGGATGACTTCCCTATGGGAGCAAAAACATTTTTCCTGGTGAAACATCAGCTCTGAAAAGAGGTCTTTTCAGGGTTGTTATGGGGACAAATGAAGGAGGCTTCATCAGGGAGGGATCAGAGAAGGGAGCACTTGGCAGGGAGTTGCACTAACTCGGGTAATTTGAATGCTTCTGATTATCAGAGATGATTCACTTCTGTTCACTTCGCACCAAGTATTGTGAAAGACATTGCATTTATCTGCATTGACTCACTGTTTCACAACATGAGCCTAAGGTATCGTTACTACTATGACAATGGGAAGGCTTGGACATCCAAAACCCTGACACCAGCTGGGGAAAGACTGCAAAGGATTTTGGTAAATCCAGACAAATCAGGAAATGCGATAATAATATCAACTCTCTCCTCCTCTATTAAAGAGATGGTGTGAAAACCCTGAAAATAAAAATGCAGATGTTCTGAGACATTTGTCTGTCAAGAAGTCAAGAGAATATTTCTGTCTCCGGAAAGATTGCTTTGATTTTTATCACCACAAGCTGAGTTTTGTTTGTAGAGAATCAGAGTTACAAGGAATATACCGTTCTTCATTAGTGTATGGAGTCACTTTAAATAAGCTTATGGACAATTCTCAATCTTATACATCCTTGTTAGATGGAACACCTGGAGCTAAAACCACAAAAAGTCAAAGTTTATGACAGGGACTATTTATATCAGCTGATCTAAAATTACAGCAAAGAACTCACCAAATTTGAGAGAGAGAGGTAGAAGTTCATGGCTAGATTAAAGACAGCTCTTAAGAAAAGTCACAGGAATGAAGGAAAGGCAACAGAGCGCTCTGTATGTTTGTTATGGTGTTACTTATCAGGTACAATTAACATGCTCGAAAATAATGGTTCTCACTGCTTAACCAGCACTGGTATTTACTGTCACCACTGTCAGAAGTGCTCAACACCCATCAAGGAGAGAGGGTTTCTAAAGCATTGGCTTCCATTCAAGCATCTAAATTAATAGCCATCTTCAGAGGAAATCTGACTGCATTGAACACTGTCTGAAAGAAATTCTTAGCTAAAATAAGTGTTTCTTTACCAAAGGAGCCACTTTTTTTAAAAAAAATGAAGAGGGAATGGAGTGGAAGAAAGGGGTACAACTTTACTCAATGAAGCGTTATTCCTCAGACTTCTCCCCAGCCCCTGCCTTCCTCCCGTCTCAGCAATACACAATGTCTTCTTGGTCAGGGAGAACATTCCCTCTCCAAGGTCCTATATCACAAGGTTAAAAGCCTGCAATTATTAGGTAATAGTTGTAAAGTGGTAGCACCTAAGTAATTGTAGCTTATGTAAGACTCTATACATACAGAAATGCACTAGGAGCAGATCTTGGGAAATATGGTACGGTCCCTGGTAGGCAAAGAGGGCAGAAAGGAAGCAAGTACAGTAAAGAGGACAACTTGACTAAGATCTCCAAGGCCCTCAGCAGCGGAGCCAGGAAGAGATGCTAGCACTGCCAAATCCCTATATAGCACCCTACTTCTCCAGATCAATGTTCATCACAGACAAGTGGCATGGCCCTAAATTAAATGACACTGGGGAGCAAAGCATTGATTGTCCTATTAACTAAGTATCTGTGCAAGGTTGCTAAACAGGAGGTAGGAGATACGCATCGGACTCTGATGAATGAAACACAAAAAGATACAAGCACAATCACCTGCTTATTGCTGTAAAGAGCTGAACTCTGTAATTATCATCCGTGGGGAAGTGTCTCAAAGAGAAAACAAGAAAGGAAATTGCAATGTGTCTATTTATTTCCATAGCTACTGTATCACTGAGAGCCACTCAAGCAGCCTCTGCTATTTGTAGGAGGGTTTCCCAACAAAACATACCAGAGGTGCAGGAAAAAGGCTTGTGTATCGTTTTCTCAACACACAGCAACAGCCTGACAGGTAGAGTTCCCCACGCCGTAAAGGAGAGGGTGTAAAAGCATGCTTTCCTTAGAGACAGTGGGGCATAAATCACAAAGCCAGGCACAGGGGAGGGAAAGAGAAGACACGCACAAATTATTAGTGATATAGGAGGAAGATGAGATTATTGTCAATATCTACTTCACCACTGCAAGGACAAAGAGAGGTGACATGCTAGAACAAGCAGACTGGCAAGTGCCTGGTCTGCGAGGTACGATCTGCTATCTCTCATGCTATCCATTTCCCAGGTCTGCTAACCATGGGGGCTCAGGGTACACCAGACACCTGTGGTCTAAGAGTGTGCTGTTCACTTTAATGACTCTTGTATTATCACACAGTCCTTAATAATGGAAAGGCACAACAGTCCAAACTTACCAGTCTCTCAACCCTCTCGCTCAGGTCTCTAAACCTTCCTGAGGACTGTCTGGACAACTCATTATTGTACCGGATGTTGGTGATTTTTACGTTGCCACTGTAATAGAACAGCTTCTGATCTGTAAGGGAAAGAAGAGGAACAGGCAATACTCAAAGACCAAGACGAATGAACTTTAGAGAAACACCTGGGCCTGACTGATATCCAGACATCTAGGGTGTGGATTAGACTTCACCTGTGTCCAACCCATTCAAATACAGCTTCCAAAAGCTAGGAGCCCAGGAGTGAGAACTCAACTGAGTTAGGTGATCTAAGCCAAGTAGTGACAAAAAGCCCAGTTTCCCCAACAGTTACATTTGTGGCCAATCAACAGCACTTTGGGCTCACACGGGATCACAAGCTGCATCTTGCTGGTCAGCTACCTTCCTTCCTGGCCTGTATGCCCACTCAACACCAAGCACTGGCAGGCGGCTGCTGGTGATCAGGGCAAGGGAACAGAGAAACACCACAGGTAGAGACAAGCGGAAGGCTCTGTTTGTCACTCGCGTAAGGGAGACCAGAAGACTTGTGTGTTGACCTCATCACAGAAGGAGATCATGAGGAAGATGTGAAGGGAGTGAAAGCAAGTGAAAGCCAACAGAAACCGCAGCCCTAAACCACCCTGCATAGCAGGAAATGTTCTTAAGAAATCTGCAAAGATGTTAAATGAGGAAGGAAAGAGAGCTCTAGAGAAGCCAGTGGTTTTTCCCCAAACGAGCTTTGGACAGACTGATGAAAAGCAAACTCCCAGCATTGTGTGGCACAACAAGCACAAAGGAAATGCACTAAACATAGGAACAGTGGTATGTAAAACTTACCATACGCCAGAAAATAAACTAGGAGACCAATGGTGATAGCTGCTGCCACTGCTGTTCCAATAACAATTAGAGCAATTTTCCAGGGCTCAAGATGTCTTATTTTGATGGCTGGCTGATGAATTCTGGGGGAAAATGAGAAGAACAGAGGGAGAAGATTAGCAAGAGATACTTTTCTATTTAAACCCCCCCAAAAATGAAGCTAAAGTTTTCTCTCTCGACATCAGCTGATTCTTCCCAGCAGTATTAATTGAATCCTCACCCAACACCCTTGAAAATGAAACCATGACTCAAGACTATTTTGAAATAGATGTTGGGATATGCTAGAAGTCACGGAACACAGACAGGGTTTGAGGGTTTGGGTTTTTTTATTTATTATTAGGGCCAAATTAAATAGGAGCCCCACTAAGCACTTTCTTATGTGACCCCCAACTGGAAATTTGCAAGAATAAAACTTATTTTTCAGCTAGGTGAACTTTCACACAGCAATGTAGGCAGTTTTCAATTGGTTAAGAAAATCAGTTATCACAGACATAGTGGCACCTTTGCTCTCAAAACTGCTTTGTGCAATAAAATTGGTAAAAAGCATCCTATGCTTTGTACAGTACATATCTATACATTATCCAAGCTGCTCAGTGCATTTCAGCCCGCAAAGCAGGGCTGGACAAAAAAAGAGAAAGAGATTTCAGAGGGCCAACCTGTGCTTCCTGTTTTACTCAGACTAAATCTAAAAGCAAAAGGCAAGCACCACTTAAAGCAGTATTTGCTGAAGTGATGGAATGACAGGGAAGGGCAAGGACACGTGAGCAGACCAGGGAACATGGGTAGGAAGCCTCGCCAGATACTTCTGTCTGCCATGCTCTTAATTACACAGGTGCTAATCCAAATTAACTCAAGGAAAGTCAACAGTCAGTAGGTCAGTATTATAGTTAGACAAAAAACTGCCTGAAAAAGCTTACTTAACAGCAAATTCTGCCTTTGGCTATAAACTCAAAGACATCTGAAGATCCTTAAAGCCATTTTTCTATTATGTTATCAGCCATTACAAAACACAGAACAGGAAGCCACAATTTTTGGCAGTCTTTCATTCTAGAGCCAGCTACTTCACTCATGCAAACAGGCACATCTTCAGGTTAAGGTACAGCCTCCCCCAGGAAAGCAGGCTGCAGGGATCCTCTCCTGAGGGTATGAGGCATCTCAGTGAGTTCCCACATTCATAACAAAGTACATACAGCTCACTGCCGGAATACATACCTCATGAGCCATAAGTTTAAATACATTAAAATAAGTTGAAAATAATTGCCATCAACCACTGCAGCTGCGTGCAGGAATGAGGCAGCAAGCACACTGTGCACGGTACATAAATATCAAAGCAGGTTCTGATATTTCATTCTAATGTCATTGTAAAGCCTTACAGTTACAGCCTTATTACTTTGGCTTGGAAAACAACTGACTCAGGCTAAATATCGTGACATTTCATTGAGTGAAAATGGGAATACTCATTTGTCACTCATATCTGTTCTGACTTGTCCTGGATCTCCTATCTAGTGTTTCCTTCACTCCTGCTATCCTCTAAAACAGCTATCAATTAACCTCTCATCTCATTTGGTTTACTTCAAAATGCATCTGTGAATCCATAGCAGGAACAAAAAAAAAGACGGAAATTAAACAGTCCTGTTAAGAGTTCAGAGATGAGCAGCTCCAAAGTTATTTCTGAGACTACTGTATTGAAGTTGCTTTAAAAGTTTAACTGGAGAAATGAAAGCTATGCAGGTATAAATAGTCAGGACTCTACTTCATTAAGAATATTTCTAAATAGTAGCTCTTAGGTGAAACCATAGTCAGTGGCAAGTTCAGCTTTAATTTGTCATGTTGGTTTGTTGGGGTTTTTTTTCCTCATCACTACAGCTAGTAGTCCCTTGCATGGCTTACATACTTTGCAAATGTTTCTACTATGTTTGAAGTGAGACTAAGTTACAAGAAAAGCCAACAAAACAAACAAAAAAAACACATTTAACTTGACGCAACCTACTCATTCATTCTTGCAGATACTCTCATTTAAAAAGCAGTTGTCTTGATTAAGCTGCAGGGAAGGAAAAACACTCAAAGTCTTTCAGCTATAATGATCCTGGCATAGCCCCAAACCAAAATGCTGGGTTTGAGAAGCCCATTTGAAAGGCTGAATGCCATCTCCAGACCACAGCAGGTGAGCATGAAGAAATTACTGCCTATCATATCAGTGAAAGAGCTGTTTCAGACCAGAAGTAACATGGCTGGGAAACAGTTAAATATCGAGTACTAGATTTGAAACCTTTTCAGCATTCTTTTGTACATAGCATAACATTTTTTATAACTCTTATTCTTTATTTCTTCCCTTCCAAGTTCCATGTTATCTTTTAACAAACAGAAACCCCAGTCCACAACAGTTACTCACACGTGTAATTTTACTCACACATGTGATTTTCACTTCATTCATGAAACCTGTTTGAGAGCATCATTTCAAAGAGGTGCAGAGGGGATTCAGCATCAGCTTCAAATAAACTGAATTTCCTCAGACAAGAAGCTGTCTGATAAATACATTTTAGAAAGTCACTTAAAAGAGGGAGGGGGCTGTTTTGGGACGTCTTTTTTTTTCTTCCTTTTTTTCTGAATAAACCTTCCCCCTTCCTTTTAAATAACAACATGAAACGACTGTTAAGGTTTACTCTCCACTCCTAATTTGTTTTAAAAACAAAAATTGGTTTCAAAAACAAAAGGTATTTTAGAGTAAAATGTCCTTGGTTAGGCTGTGCCATCTGGGTACTTCTCCATTTGAACAGAAGTGCAGATTGAGCACACCAGGAGGGTTTCAAATCCAGGTTTTCAAAGATATCTGTGAGACAAAAACACGAAGATTGCTGGGCTGATACTTTTCCGTTCCCATTTATTGCTTTACTGCTGCTTTGCTCTGTCTACTGAGGTTCATTCCTCAAAGATCAATTATTTCATCTGGCAACATGTCCCATTGTGTAAAGTTGGACAGTACTTACAGGGATTCAATACACACAAGAGAAGTAACTATCCCAGAACTGAAACAGTTTTGATCCACATGATGACCCATCAGAGCTTGAATACTCTGCAGAGAGCTGATAGAAGTTCAACAGTGGGAATTTATTTTCTTACATCAAGAGCCAAGCAGTCCCTGCTAACTCCTTGGGAACTATCTGCTCAACAGAGAGGGAACTGGGAGCATAATTTAGAAATGCACAGCAGGATTAAAAACACTCCAGCTGAGAAGGTCACTGAAATCGTCCAGAGCAGAAACAGAGATTTTAAGCCTGAACCAAATACCAGCTGAAAGCCTCCCACTGACCTCAGTGGGCTTTCTGTTGGGGTCCCTTCTGCCTGCAGCATACATGGTCCTCCCCTTTACCCCAGAGACTCTGCTCTTTCCCAGACAACCATGCCCGCACAGTAATCTTAAATACACTTCAATCAGGGATTGGATTTCATCTCTTGGCAGAAGACTGCCAAGTCTGAGATTAAGATTCGTCCGACTGGGAAGGAGTGAAATATTTGCTGGCAAAGAGAAACAACAAAAACTGATATAAAATTGCCCACACTGACATAACAATTTTACATGGTTGTCCTGTCTTTGTTTCCTAATAATTCCTAACACTGTCTTGGCTTTTTCAACTGGCATTCAGCTGGCATTTTCCTAGAAATACCCACTGAGACCTTTCCTGAGTGGTGATTTGGAGCCCTGCATTCTGTACTTGGGTTCCCCCCCATCATGAGCACAAAGAAGCCCCCAGGAACCCCTTCCTCAACAAGGAGCTCACAGAGCCAGAGGGATCCCTCCCCTTATGCATTTTACAAAGCAGACATAAGGAGGACACAGCTAATTATGTCTGCTGATTGTTAGTAACAGAGGAGTATCAGGGGAAAAAAGTCAGTCTCAAAGAAAAATTAAAAATCTTACCTAATATCCTAACTTTTTTTTTTTAAGGGTGCCATTCAATAAACGTATCATAAACATCACTTCAAATAAATCATGCGTGCACTTGCCCCACTGCAGCCTGAAACTGTTAGTTCACAAAAGAAATAAGAGTATCTTTTACCTACTGGAATTTAGGTTCACTTCTTGCAAAGAAGCAGAATTAAAACTGCTTTCTACAAGTCAAACCACTTCAGAGTGAAAAGCCTCAAAAGTCTTCCTCACCAGGGCAGAAAGCACGCTCTGACACCTGTGGGAACCCCTCCATTTCCTGCAGTGAGCTTCATATCAGAGACAGTGTCTAGCTAAGTCAGCATGCACCATGAAAGAGAGCACAGGCTCTGCTTTGGCATGCATACACTGACAGTGTCTGCTCAGGAAAGGTGCTGACAGGACAGCCTAACAGCCAAACCCAAACCAGTCACCTAGCGATGATCTCTTGTGGGCTATTAAATGTCCTTTCTTTTTAGTCCTGTAAGAGAGGCATGCTTAGACAGACAAATTTTCTCCACCATTTTAGAATACGTGCGGTACTTCTCTCTTATTAAGGTGCTTTGAGAAAAAAATTGATAAAAAACACTATATCAGCCTTAGCAATAATTGTAATATACAAATACACACATAATAGGACAGTGATGGTGTTTTAATCTGTTTACTGAAATAAATCTCTTTACTGGTTTATGAAATGTCACTGTAAAACAACTATACTTGCATCACTCCTGAAGAGTTCTGCAAGTCTGATACAACAGACCAGCCCCTCTGCTTTCATGACAGTTTGCATGCATCTGTGACAGCTTATAACCACTGAGAATCTGACCCAAAGTATCCAGCTTTTCCTGTAGTTTGGAAGCTTACGTTTCCGGCTGAATAATAAGTTTTCCTGTATTTTATACTTTATGTATAATAACCAATTGCTAGGCTGGGTAGATAAACAGTGAGATGCTGTAATCTAGCAATGTATTTTCACTGAACAGAGATGGACAAATTTCTTCATGGCAGAAATGCTGCTGAAATTAGAGAAGGCTCCTTAGACAAGAGGTTCAACTGAGACTCTGAAACCCCAGGCAATTCTCCAGCGGCAGAGAAACTGGCCAGTTCCCATGTTCAGTTCTGTATGAAATCTGTCCCCCTGTTATGACCAAATCTGTCCCCAGACCACATGAAGTTTTCAGATTGCGTTGTATCAGAAGCATGTCAAATTAAGCCATCCCAAGATTTGTGTTAGTTTGACTTTGTTCAGAATGAAGATGTCTGTGTAACCAGAAATACAGACATGGAAAAAGTATATGAAGGAAGCAGAATTGCTTGATTTTAAAAGCTTATGCTAACCCAAAATGCCCAATCATAAAACTGTATGTGAGAAACATTAATAAAGTGAGGCACTTCTGCAACACCCCCAAGCAGGAACAGCAGAGGCCAGAAAAGCTGCTGGGTTTACACTGGGGCTTGGTCAGTTAATGAAGATGACTAGATTTTAATGCTCAGGAGGAGGTTCTTTCTCATTCTGGTTTTCCCATCTAAAATGGTCAGAAACTGAGTGAATGTGGCAAGGAAACACAAATGGTACCAATTCCATACGAGTCAAATCAGGTGCGGTGCGTACCAGAAACAAAGGTATTTCACTGGGGTTTCCTGGAATCAGGATCTACTCTAGGGCAAACTGAGCAGAATAGGTTTCTGTTTGGTACAGTGCAGGAACCACATCTGCCTCTTGCAATAATCAAGGTTAACTCCCACTAATGCCAATGGGACATGAGCGTCCTTGCACCAGGGCTGGTATCCATTTCCTGTTACACCTCAGCAGTCTGTAATTTACACTCATTTTGCCCACCTACTGCATGACAAATTGGTGCAAGTGGCACTGCATTTCCACCTACATATTCACTTTTAGACTACCATATACAACACCAGTTACTCTTGTACCTCAACCGGCCAGGGCTCAAGATCTTCACAAGCAAGTTGCAGGTAGGACACTGCATTTGCTCCCCAGACTGCAGGACACAGCACAACAGAGGAGGGATAAGACCAGCAAGGCTGTCTCCTCCACCCAGTTCTCCTTAGCAGCTTTGCTTCCAGAAGGATTTTATGGATCACACGTTCCAACTTAGCTTGCAATGTTGTGAAAAGAGGCATCTTGGAACTGGATAAAGCTAATACTGAAGCACCGCTCTTATAAGAGACTAAGGCACAGCATGATGAGCTCAAATAGCAAGGCTTACAGCTCCACGCTCAGATCTACATCCCTGCCCAGCAAAGGACTCTGGACATTTAACAGGCTACACAGGGTCTTTGATTAAGACCAGGCAGTCTCCATCCCTTCCAAAATGTGTAAATATTTAATTATCCAATACAGATTTCCCCTAACATACTTTAGATTTTATAATAATCTAAACAACTATTTAAACAACTAAATCCTTTCCTAACTAGGAGGCAACTAAACTGGACTCAGACGTTGTTTAACTACCCTCTAGCACACTGTTATTAAAATTATTTACACCACTGTTGGTATCAACAAGGCATGGAAATTATATTTACATCTAACTAGAAAAAGGAATGGCTTTTCAATTCTGCTAGGCAGACAACTCTCACTTAGTTTTCCCTCTTTATGTAACATGCACAAACTGGTATTCACAGCTGATGGGGATTTCTTCCTCACCTGACAGTTAGAGCAGCATAGCTTTTAAGGTATGGATATTAAACAGGGCAGAGGATCTTTGGGTATTGAGCAGGGTACTACTAAGGAGCACAGAACCAAAAGCTGAACTCCGTCTTCTCCTGGCAAAGTCAAGACTGTATTGACTAAATTGATATTGTCCTCACAAAATGAGAAAAACACTTAAGTGGGCATAAAGAATAAGTTTTGTCAGTCCAGAAACAATGTTTCTATTTCAGCATGTCCAGAAATTATTAAAAAAACCCCAATTTTTAAAAATACTGAGGATGGAAAAAAAATAAGTAATATCTTGCAATCATCCACAGCCATTTGCCCAAAGCAATGCCAGAGAGGAGACTAATATTGTCGTCTTTAGCAATCACACACAAAAATTCAGCCATCCAGCCAAATCACTAGGGTGTTAAAAAAAAAAAAAAAATACAGATTCTTTTGGATTTTGTTTCTGAGGTCATACTTTTAAGCTTCATCAATTGCTGAAGCAACAACAAAAAACAAACACAAGGGAGACTGAGCATCTCCTATTGCCACATCAATCCAGGAGCCAGAGCGTTAAACAGAAACAACAAATGCGAGGAGGCTCACTGTACATTTATGACCAGATCCCTGCTCTGACCCAAGAAAGCATAGTAGAGTGTCGCAGCTGGGAGACTTATTTTTGTAAAAATACTCTGAACTTCCCAGCATTGTCTTAAATATTGTTACAGTAAAACAAAGCTATGGATATCCAGTATCTGTGACTGCACAAAATACTTTCAGACACAAAACACCTTGTCATTACTCCCCAGAAATCATGGCTTCTTCCTTAAAAGTATTAGGGTCAAAACTGGGATGATGAACACCTATACTGTTCTCCTTATGTAGTTGTGCTGCTGTCACTGATTTAACTGGGACCTTCTGCAGGGTTTGGGGGAAATAACATTGCAACTAGACCTGACCAAAACCCATGATTTCCCAAAATCGTTATTAACATTTGATTTTGACACAAAAGAGCTTCCTGGATTCTGCACTCCTGCAACAAAAGCCTGCTGGGGGTAGGATAAGACAATCACAGGGAGGACATGTAAGTGTCAACCTAAGCCATCACATCATCTTTCTAAACAGAAAGTAAATCTTTGTGCTCCTTCCCATGCCAAGGAAGGACTTCCTTCTGCATTTCTCACTCTAGCCACATGTTATTCTTTTCATCTAGACCACAACCCCCAAAACCTCCCTTTCAGCCTGCAACTTACTGTTTAGCTTTCCCTCTGTCTATCACCCCTTTTCATGCTGCACATTTCAGACGGATCCATGATGTACCCTAGATCTAAAAGGATGAAAGGGGCAGAGAGAGAGCAATGAGGTCCAAGGTCAGGCAAGAGAATAAACATTTCTTTTCTGGATCTATATATGTCCTTGAAGTCCTAAACCTGTCCCATAAACAATACCCTTTAGCATCATTACACCTCCAAATCAGACCTGCCGAGTTAAAACACGCCACCTACTTTTGAAGATCCCATGGTAGGTCCCGGTAGGTCTGGTAGCCTTTCTGACCGCCAACCAAGGCTTGACTAAAGTCTGGACTGCGTAGCGAATGCTGCTGGAAAACGCAGGAGTCGCATTGACTGGTGAGATGGGAAGGGAAAGGTGCTGAATGAAGATCCTTCATTGAGGCACAGCTGGCGCAACACCCTGTGGGTTATTGCAAAACGAGGGAGCAAACTTCAGAATAAAAACAAACAGAGGTAAGCATGGAGTTGATAAGGAGACTGTAACCTTCGGATCAGCTCTGCATCAAAGAGCTCCCCAGGCAGAGATGGACAGAGCAGATAAACCAGCCCAGGCAAGAAGACTTGTTCTTCACCACAGCAGAACAGGAAGTGCGTGAGATTTCCCTTTTCCAGCACTCTCTTTGTGTCCAACTTGTATCGCTACAGCAGGCCTTCTCCCGAGCAGCAGCACCTTCTACCATATACTCACTGTAAAACCCACATGGGAGAGGCACCACACTGTCCACAAAGCTAAGTCACTTGCCTCCTGAGATAGCCAACACAAAGGCCAAACACAAAACCAAATACAGACATAAATGGCTTGGTCAGCCAAGCCTGATCTCCCTCGGTGCTCACTCCTCCACAGCTGTCCTGGACTCCCTTGGCATCAGGGACATGGCAACTATAAGTATCCAGCCTCCTAATTACATGTTAGTCATGTAATGGTTGGCATAACCCCGCCTGTGGAAAATGCTTACTCTGTGAAAAGGGCCACCAATCTCCTTGGAATTCCCTTCTCCCAGCACAAACATGATTCTTCAGAGCCAGCTGGAAAGGGGAAAAATGGATATTCTCTAGTGAGAAATTCTGCACTTGCATCTTAAATCCCAAACCAAAAAGGAAAGTTACCAGAAACCAAATTTCTGGTTTCTAGTCCTTGATGCACTTGGATTTGTGCCAAAAAGTTTGAAGCACTTGGTTTTCCAATGAAGTCTCAAGATTTCACAGTCATTTTTATGGGAACACTTATCTTCCAGAAAGAACCTCAGCAACAGAGGGAAAAAAAAAACAGCAAGAGGAAAATTTCACCTCATCATACCAAGTCCTTTTCCATCTTTCCCCAAAGATGCCCATTCACAGGCATGTCAATGCAATTATAGAATCAAGTGCCTGGACAGCCCATTTTTGGGACAGTGGCAAAAGCTGAGCACTGCTGCACGGCATCTCCTATTTCTCTAACACTGATTTCTTTCTCTGCTTTGATCAAATCAATTGCTTTTTTTGGCTTCTCCTAGCTCCCTGTAGAAAGGGCATTGTTGCAGTTACCTACCTTACGTGGGGCTTTACTGACTGAATACATAGTTACCTGTAAAGTACTAATATCCTCCCTCGGCATTCCCTTCCCCTTCCCCACCCCCCAGCCCTGTTATTTTCTTTTTCAAGATTAGTAAGACTCAAAATTTTAAGTYTGCACACAAAGGAAATCCCTGCTCCACCCAGAAACACACGGACACCCACAGGAACTCCGACATTTGATGGAGTGCTGGAGATCAATTACAAATCAATTCAATCCAGGAGTCAAGAAAACACCTTAGAATTCCTTGGTTTATTTTTTTTTTTCTTTTTTAATATTGTGATCACAAAACCTGTCATCCTTACAAAACACATTCCTAGAATAGAAAAAGCTTAATTAAGTTTGGGGTGTAACACAAAGAAGCACATAGCAATTTCTGCCCAGACTGGTCAGTCTGAGGCTGTGCATAGTGGTCTGCTCACAGAGATAAAAGTTGGCAGCATTGTTAGTGGGTTATAACACTAGTAGTCTCTAAATACTAATGAAGAAATTAATGAGGTGCCCTGAGTACCCAGGCCAAGCACACTGGGTAAAGGCGGCCCTTGAAGTCTTTACCCTCTAAGATGCACAGAATTTTCCCTGATATGCCCAGGAGTTCAAAGGCCAGCTCTACCCACCTGGGTCAGGTAAAAAACATATTACAGCAAAAGCAGGTTTTAGCAAACAGCTAGAGTTTGAGACAAAAGTTACCTGAGATCTTGGGCTCTGCAACAAGATTTTGTGGAGACAAAGAGCACTCATTAGAAGAATACCAGGCTGCAAAGTGTCTCAGGAGGTAGTGCTAGAAGAAGGGTCTTGGACAACAGATGAATGAACTTCTGGTAACTTTCAGAGCACACTAGGACAGAGCTTCCTGTTGTACTCCAGAGCATGAACAACAGAGATATTCCAAAAATGTGATTTGATTTCCTTAAAATCAAGAATTTTTTGCAATCTGCCTAATAAAAATTGAAGTAGGTCGCTTTTGTTTTCAAATTAATTAACCATTAAAATGAACTGTCCTGGAAAACAAGGAAATACACTTGCCTATGTCAGATTATGCAAAATCAATTTACACATACCTGTCCCCCAGGAACAATGGTACAGACAGGCCAAGAAAAGACAATCATTAAGGAAAAACTTTCCTCACAATAAATTAACAAGTTGCAAAGTGTTTGGTATTATGGGGTTATTCAGTAAGCTAAGGCAGTTATTAACCTTTCTGGTTAATACTAGGGAAGCAGTACGGAAACTAGCTATCAAAGCATGGGGTGGAAATCCGAGAATGTGGGTGCACAGGATTTTGTGAATGAAAGTGTAAAAAGATGTAATGACCATTCTCTCCATTTAACCCTGCAAAGTCAGCTCAGCCGGTCAGACAGACTGCTTGCCTAAGAATGGTAATAATAGGCTACCTTGGTTTATGCTTGCATACTTACATAGGTTCCCTGGCTGTAAAGACAAAGAAAGCCTTTAGAGAAGACCATTGGCCAGCCCCATAGCAATAACATCTTCGGAATTTACAAGCAAAGATGTTTTACATAATTGCCTACCAGTTACTCAACCCAGGCTGTGAATTTTAGACCAAAGACAGCAGTCAGTCATTATTTTTAAACTGAGAATTGAATGTTCTTGCCAGTGATACTAACAGAACTGACTGAAGTGCTGTTAAAACAGCATGGCCTCAAACAACCTGAACTAATTAGACCTACTTTGAGCAGGGGGTTCGACAAGATGACCTCTGTACATCCCTCCCAATCTAAATTATTCTGTGATTCTGTAAGCATCTGATAAGACCAAACTGGTACACTGTGATTAAATCCTTCCCCAGGACAAGTCCGCTCATTTTCCATCAGCACACCTTGACAGCTCACTTAAGGCTTCAAAAAAAGCCATTTTTCCCCTCCTGAAAAATACAACGGCATCTTGCATTTGGCCTTCAAAATTCAAGGGAAGCTCTAAATGCGCTGTGTTTCTTTATACTTTTTAACTTCAGCTCTCGGCATGCTACACAACTTCACTGTTTTGACAAAGAAGGTCACCAGTTTATTACCCCATGCTTTCCTTTGCCACATGAAATTCCCAGCCATGACTTTTAATAACTGCTAAGTAGAAAAAAAAAACCAGAAAATCCACCAAGAGGACAGAATGATTCTCCAGAGCCAATATCAGGGCTGGGAGAGAAGCCAGGTCCTTTATCTTGAGCCTTGAAAAGTCACTCGGGGCCAGATTTTATTACATACCCATGCAGCTTTGTGATACTGAACGTGCGGAGGCTCTCAGATGCTATACCAATGGCCTCAAGCTCTGAAGTATGCTAGATCCTGCCCTGGTTGGTTTCCAAATAGTCCCTCTTTCCAGGCCCTTATAACAGAAACTGCTACACCCGTCTGAGTTGCAGCCAGATAGGCCAGCCCAGAATACTGACAACGCCCCTAGACAACAGAAGTCCCCCGCTGCCAGAGTCATTAAAAAAGAATTCATAGCCCGTCGCCCCATTCGAGGCAAAAAGGTAGCACACATGTACCTGTCCTCTGCAGCTGCTCAGCCAGAGCTGCTACTTGGTACAGTGCAACAGGCCAGCCCGCATTTTCTTCCAGGTGTCACCCAGCAATCAGGCTAACAGCCGCTCTCTACATCCACTGCACAAATCTTCTGCTCCCAGTCAAGATACACAGCATCTCCAAGGAGACAGGAGATCTTTATATGAATTGGACTAGGCCTACAAAGAAATAAGGCATATTAAGATAAAAACAAATCCTTTACAGGCACAGCTCAATTTAAACAAAAGAACAGCGGCATTGTTTCACACATCAGAAGCACTAGAGAGATTTACTGGGAGCACTAACACAGAGCTCTGCAGAAGACAACACACTCAAAGCAAGACTCCTCCTACATCTCTATGTCCCCAGAAAATGGACTGATTTGGATTTGATTTCATATTATTTGTTGGCAGCTAACTTGTCTCGTGGAAGCCAAACGGTGTCTGGCTCTCTGAGATGCTTTCTCCCACAGCTATCATCTGTTCCAGTTTGCTCTGCAGCAGCATGAAAGATCCTAAACATGATTCTTGTGAGCAACAGCCTGATTTCTCATACTCTGCATTAGCCTTCAAGGCTTCATAAATTAAATTAGATGTAATGAAAATCAAGCCCAAGGCCTCCATCCTGCAGCCGTTTCAACTCTGGCTGTCCTTTCAGCCACAGATCAGGAGCTGAGTGACTCTGACAGAAAAATGCAGCATGCTTCAGGCAGGACTGCTCAGTACCAAATGAAGGTCCCACTTCGTTTGCTGCCTCCCTGTGAGACCTTCTGGCTGAGCTCACTCTTGGGTAACCTGCTCTCTACCTAGGTGGCACAGAATGGATTGTTTTCCCTTCTGTGCCCTGCTATTTTCATTGATTACTCAATCAATGGTAACAGTGCCACACAAGTTGGGGATAACAGCGTTGGGTACTGCATCTAAGGATCAAGCTGGTGTCAGTCTTCTTTAGGTTATCTACCAGTGCATTCACCTGTCACAGAAACAGTTGAGGGGCAGCCCGCTGATCTGACACAGTACCCGTCACTTAGCCACGGCTGGGTGCCTTTCCCTGAAGCTGCCAGGCACTTTGGGAGAACAGAATCACAGAGTAGCTTAGGTGGGAAGGGAACTCTGGAGATGGTCTAGCCCAAAATCCCTGGTCAAAACAAGGGCAGCTAGACTAGGGTGCTCAGGATCAYGTCCAATTGGGTTTTGCATATCTCCAAGGACGGAGACTCCATAACCTTTCCTGACAACCTGTTTCAATGTTCAACCACTCTCACAGTACAAAAATTTTTTCTTATGTTCTCACCACCCTCTAGCATGGGAAACATTATTTGCTAGCACAGTCCCTCCATCTGCTCTGTCCACTGGGGAAGGAATGAACCCAGTAACAGCTCCCCTTGGTATGCAGGTCATCTCTGCTGGCCTGGAGAACAGTGCCAGACTGTCTGGGTCACAACTCCAAAGGCTGCAGACTGCAGGTGATCCCAAGAGTCTGGGGAAGGTCAGAGATGTGTGACAATTGCAGGCAGCTGACTGCATTGACTTAGAAAGAATGATCTGTGGTTAAAACAGGCTCTGGATGGGAGGCTGATGGCAAGTCCTTGCTCAAGGAAGGGACTGCCTAGTGGTACAACTGGAAGATGGAAAGCACAGGAGCTGAGGGGACAAACATCACACAGCAAGCACAACCTTACAGGTTTACTGGGAGGAGGAAGGAATTCAGTAGCTAATCAAGTGAATCAGAGACATGCCATGTATTTCTTGGATCTATTCAAGCTTACGTAAAAGAAAATACTTGCATTTTTGGATAACAAGTTCCCAAAAGGCTTTTCTCTGTCTTTATAGAAAGAATTTATTTGCACCTGAGAAAAACCCACCAGCAATGAATGGCAAACAAAATATTCTTCAAAGGGAGTGTCATTTAAGAATGGGTTCAATTAAAAATAAAACTTTACCCTAAGATAAAGCACATTAACCACCGTTTATTATATTTGTTATATTTATTTCTGAACTATTCTAACCAGATGAATTTTGAAGAGTTTTCTTTGCAGCAATAGTAGATCAAAAAACCCAAGCAAGCTGAAATATTGACAGCTATGTTTTATAGAAGGATCCTGGTTCAACCACACATACAGAAGAACATGAGAGTTATTCTTCTGTTCAGTTCATCACTTCAAACCCTTTGACAGAAACTCCACCCACATAGCTCTCCCAGCCAGATACAACCCCACCAGCTGAACATATCCTTGGGTCATGGCACAGTTACAAGCTACTGAATGCTCATAAATTCTTTAAGTGTTACATACACAGCATGTGCTTTGTCAGAAACTCAGCACAAAGCAGTTTTCTCTAAACCATAAAAATAAAAGAAATAAAAAATCAGATTTGTTAAAATGATGTCCTTTAAGAAGTCTGTCTCTAAGACTCCCTTTATTGCACTTGACCCAGTAAAATGTGACAAAAGGACTACTGTTCTTCCAAATGAACCTTCCCATCCATAGCCAACCTGGCATGTCCTGTAATACTGCAATAAAGCTGTTGCACTCCTTTTTACCCTCTCAGATAATCTCAAATTCCAATCCCAGACCTTTGGCTGTTAGGCATTATAGACCAGGATCAATGAATTCCAGCATGTTTCGTTCATCAAGAGCTTGCTCTTCTAGCTTAGAATATGGTGCAATTTGTACCAAGTTTCCCATCCTGACAGGAAAGGGACAAGAAGAAATCTGGTGTCTTCGATCTACCAGAATCATCAAAAGTTATCAAAATGGGAGGTCAAAACAATCAGCAGCTGATGCCACTGCAAACCCCCCATCCTATCAGACTCTCAAAATTACTGCTGCTCTTTGCTATCTTGTTTGCAAGAAGGCTGATGAGCTGACAAAATAGATCCATGATGCCAACAATACCTGACACTGTGCCTTTCCAGTCTACTTTTCCACAGAACAAAGGTCTGGCTATGGTGTGGCAGAGAAGCAGGCAAAACCTGCTCAGCCCATTCCTCACAGCCATAGCACGCCGTACTTAACATACTTCAAGGGGAGCATTTGATGCCARCTTTCTGATGGGGGAAAAGACAAACTCAAAGTGCTGCAGAGGCCTATGCTAAAAGCTGAACGGCCAGTCTCCTCAAACGTTGCAAGACAATCGTGTAGCATCTCTGCATCTTCAAGGCAAAATGGACACGGTGTCTTGTCCTCCAGCTCCTCGCTCTTGRGCTGACACAGAGCACCACCAGCAGCCAAGAGCTTAAGGCTCTTATACAATACCATTCACCCTCTAGTGGCTGACACGAGACCTGTTTGCCAGCACACAATTGGGTAACCTCTGGCCAGGTGGGTAAATTCTGTCCAAGTCCGGATGGCGTTTTGCTCCTCTTCCAGTTATGCTCTTCTTCCAGTTATGCTCTTCTAACAAGTCAATAAAATCAGATGGCTAAGACTACATAAAAGCCAGTACATAAATACATGGTATAGGATCAGTGATCAGTGTAACATTCTAAAACAGAGGAGTCCCCATCTTACAGTTGTTTACCATGACACAGGAAATTAACAAGCACATGAAACAGAAGGCAAGTTTTTAACAGGTTTTATTAAATTTACATATAAATTATGCTCCTATGTGACATGCATGATTGTGTAGTTAGCTACATCCCATTCTGCCTTGAGTGAAGATGTTAATTCCTATGAAAACATGGCTGAGAGAAGATGAAGCTTGTGGCTTCATAAATTGGTGAGACTGCAGCTTAAAAGAAATAAAAGTCTGCTAGGCCACTTAAACCTAATAAAATGTTTTGCCTGCCTGCATTGCTTCAGGTTTCCATAACTTCCCTCAGGAAAAGCCAGACAATGCTGACATCAGTTTTGCCATGAGTAAGGGATTCAGACCCATCACGTCCATCCGCACCAACACTCCCAGTGGATGAAGGGTGTTCTTTCAAGCGCTCTTTCTTGACAGTCCCCATTTATACTGCTTTGCACCACCAAGAGGCCTCAGAGCCTGTAAACTACATTTCTTCCAGAAGAAACTGGATCAGAAGTCTTGTTCCAGCTGCTATCAGGAAAACTCCACACAGCAGTCCATAATAAAGGCTCCCAAAACATACACCACGTAGATGTTAGGTCCTCTTCAGCCCCACTCCTCCTGGCTGCACTGTGCTGGCACTTGGCATTAAGGTGGATCAAGTACTGTAGTTCTCCAAGTAGATGCTCAGAATTGGTAGCTCCTTAAGCAAATGACGAGTTCACTTTTTCAGCCTTGTGTGCACCACTTTGAAGAATGATATTTATTGCAGCCCTTGATTCAGAGCAAAATGCTTAAGGCTTTCTGATTTTGTACCCAAAATAAGCACAACTGGAAAGTTCACAGATGCAAAATAAATTTTTGGACATCTACTTACCTGTTTTGAGGTAGAGCCTCAGAATATTGCAAGCCTAAGAATATTAAGTTTCCAAGTTACAATGAAATCCAGCAGGATGGGGAAACCATTATGCCCTTTGAAAACCCAAGCCTAAAGTGCTTTGGGAACTGGAAATCCATGGCATCTTGTAATGATGCTTTTCTTCATGAACATCAAATTTTATTCACTGTCCCGGTAAGACAATTGCTACCAGCAAGAAAAAAAATCATATGCTTGTCATACCTAATTTTTAAACTTCCTCTACAAGCAATATACTTCAAAGCCATGTTCTGCTTATGTGACTAAAATGAGATTTGATGGGTTTAGACTTCAGAACCAGTCTGACACTTTTTACTCCCTATGTAGAAATTAAGCCACCAAGTTTTGCTTCTGAAGCTCACAACATTCCACAAGAAAAGTTCCCTGAGAAAATTTTTTTTAAGTGCCAGGTTTCCTGATATACACAAGTACAGAACACACAACAGCTGCAGACCCTTGTCTTTCACACAGACCTCCTCTGGGCATCCAAATATTCCAGTACCTCCAGTGAGGCTCTAGAAAAGCACGGTTCTCTGTACTGGCAAGCAGCCAGATCACGGGGTGCATAATCAAAATACTTCTGTTAACTCAATGGATTGCTGCTCTGTTTGGCAGCATTTGCAGCAAGCTGCATAGTCTAGAGGTGATCCTCTGAACTGCCATTGACTACGTCAACTGACTTGTACTCAGTTTGGACAAAACTTTGATCCTAAGACTGTAATCACTGAGGATCTGTTTGCCCCAGATCTTCTAACTAGGAGCATGCCAAAAACCTGCTGTTTGCCTTTTCTAGCCTGGCAAAAGATTCTTGCTTGCTTACCATGCTGGACCAGCTCCAAGTCTTGGCAGTGTGGCTGGTATCTCCTTTGCCGAGTTCTTTCCCTTCTGACCATAGAGGGAAAAGAAAGCAATTGAGTGGCTTATTATCTAGCAACTAAGACTACAGCACTTGCTGTTGTCAGGGTCAGCATCCACACAAAGTGTTGGAAAGCATCTGCAGACACACCAAGGAAAGCATCCTCACCAGGAATAGGCATGTTCTGCTGCTGGGGTGTAGAAAGTGTTTGAGATCTACCCAGCAGACAGAAACATGGACTTCTGAAAACATGAAGTCAAAGAGAATATGAAGTTTGTGTGGTTGAGACCAAATGAGTTAGCTATGATCTGACAGTGAGACACAGGCAAGTCTTACTTCCTAATTAATAGAAAAGAGAGATCTTTACATAAGATTACTGGGTCAGTAATAAGTTCTGCCCTGCTCTGAAGGAGACTGGTATTTCCACCATAACACAAAAGCCTTTTTTTTTTTTTTAGGATGCAGCTGAAGATGCACATAATAAATTATAAAGACTTTAGAACAGCATTCACAAGAATAAGCAGTTTGAGAGGCAATTTTTTGGCAATGGTCATACTGAGATTGCTACAATCCTCCAGCCCGCACAAAAAGCCAAGGACTTTTATTCAGAACAACACAATCTGGAAAGTTAAAAATGGAAATTAATTCAGCCAAATACTCCAATATGACAACAGACTGGTATGAACATAAGGTGGTTTTTGGTCTTAAGTCCAGCAATCACTCTCATAGCAAACACTGTGGTAGGGGCTGTTCATATGAAACGATGAGGGGGCGCACATAAACTTGTTCAAAGAAGGTGGACAGAAGCTGGTGTTTTCCACTGATTCCTTTTTCAGGACAACACAGCAAGGAGAAATTCTCTATTCACCTAAGTAACAGTCTGCCATGATATTAGGAACCAGGACTTCTCTAAGCCATCTTCTGTTCTTCATTAGAGTACGCTCCATGGAATGATGCAGGAAAAAGCTCAAGAAGAATTCAGAAGGGCAGCAGCCTTAAAGTCAAGGGCTGGATTGTAGCTGGTCTACAGATAGATGGGGCCTTGGGAGCACACAGCAAATGGGCGGGCCACGTTTTAGTTATAGTTTGTCTTGGATGCTGGTAAATGATTGTTCGGGCTCAAACGCTTTGCCTGGGTATAAAAGTAGGGGCCAAGACATTTGGCCACGGAGAAAGAAGGGTCAGTATATTGCATATAGACGAAGGCAGTTGTCCCTTTGACAGAGTACTTCCTGAACAAACAGCTGTCACGTGGATCAAGTCCATTCCTGTCTGGCTGTAGGCCAAACCAATTTCAAGTCCTAGACCACTCCGAGCTTGCTGGCACTTGATACATGACCATAAGCTAAGCCAGCAGCTGTTTAGAGGGTAACCACAGAGCAGAATGTGTCAGAGGAATAGCCATACACAGCCCACAGAACTTAACCTGCTGCAGGTTTCAGATGCCCGTTTTGGAGTTGATCCAGTTTCGATAGTAAGTCACTCTCGTGTACACTCCTGGTTTATTTGGCTTGCCACATTCATCTCCCCAGCTCACTATTCCCACAAGATACCAGATTCCTCTGGAGTTCGCATGCACCAGTGGCCCACCAGAGTCACCCTAAGGAGAAAAATGTCAACAGGCAGGAACAAAGTAAACAGTGTTCACCTCGCTAATGCAGCAAGCCTCAAATTGTTCTGTTACAACTGACAGATATTTGTCTATAGACCACAGCTATAATTCAACCTCCACATGGTTTACTGATGAGACAGAGGCTGACAGCCTATGTCTAATTCAGTCTCTCCCACTCTACACCCTCACATCTGTATTCTCTCACATGTGCATTATATATAAACCCCAAGCACCTAAGTGCAGACTTCAGCCCATGAGCCATGAAGCTCTTCATTTACATCTGTCAAGATACTGAACCCCATCAACTTAAAATATACTTTGGGGAATCTTGATTATTTCTAGGAAACATCACCTCCCATCTCCCCTATTTCCTTTTTACTATTACCTATGAAGAGACTTACCTGGCAGGCATCCACCTGCCCCTCCAAGTATCCAGCACACAACATTCCAGGTGTTATCGCTCCACCGTACACTTGTCTTCTATTACAAGTTGCAGTGCTTATAATTTTCACTTCTGCTTGTCGAAGCTGATTAACACTATAGCCTAGAAGAAGTGGCATTAGAATTTGCAGGCAGGGCGTGCAGCTTAGAACACTCAAGGATTAGGAGTAGCCAGATTTTCCTACAGCTTTTCTGCCATTACAGACAATGAAGGGAGATACCCAGACAATGTCTCAGGAAGAAGTTTCCCCCCACCTCCTCTAAAGTCCTTCACTTGTTCCCAAACATAACCCTTCTCCATCTTTCATCCTCACCAGATGCTCTTTAGCATCATGGGCAAAGGGATTTTTGTACATGTTTCAGGGTAGTCAAGCATTGGAACAGGCTGCCCAGGGAAGCGGTGGAGTCACCAACTCTGGAGACATTCAAAAAATGTGTGGATGTGGTACTTCAGGACATGGTTTAGTGGGCATAGGTGCTGGTTGACTGTTGGACTCGATGATCTTAAAGGTCTTTTCCAACCTTAATGATTCTATGATTCTATGATTCAGTGTTGAATTCAATTTAGGCTACAAGATACGTCCTTGATATCATTGGGAAGACCCATTTGGTTAACAGCAATGTAGCTTTGGACAATCACTACACACCCCAAGAGTCTATCATGAAACACAATCTATGTAGTTCAGTGGCTCTCATAAGCAGATTTATAGTCCCATCATCTTAACCTCACTGACATGGACTAATTTGAATGAAGCTCACCCAAGTCATTGGATGAACTGAAGCCTGATTTATGACTGAAGAGAGAGTAACTGATGAAAACTGTCATGATACATCTATGACAAAGCTGAATGGTGAAAGAACTCACGTCAGAGCTGAACCCAGAGGGACTGTGCCAGTGGGAATGGAGAACAGAATGTATTCAAACAACACAATCCATGCAGCAACAAAAAAAATGCCGCTCTTACTCCTGTAAGGCTAACCTGTAGGGTCTTTCCCCCATACTCCAATTCACTGACCAAGCCAGAAAAAAAMCAGCAAACTAAGTCCACAAGTGTCTCATTAGCACATGCACCTATCAAACACCAAGTCTAAGGAACCCAAAATAAACAAAACCCCCATAAAACTAACAGCAGTCTTCTCAGATACATGTGTGACAGGGCACAGGAAGGCAAGAGGCACTCACCATCATTCTCCAAAGCTCCCCAACCTGTGACAAAACAGGAGGTGTTCTCTGGGAAAATGTGAGATGCTTCAGGAAGACAGACACTGTGCACATCACTTGTGAACTCAATAGCAGAGGCAAGTTCCACAACAGCCACGTCATATTCATGATCAAGGACAAAGTCGCTGTATCTTTCATGAATGATAATTCTTCGGATGAATTTTTTCTGTTTTGGAGGTCTCAGCAGAATTCCAAAGCTGGCAGTCCACCTCCGAGGATCTCTTCCTCTGTAAGATATTTGAGGTTATGTCACAGCCACACAAAACAAGATCCCCAAAGGAGCTTAGCCCTCCATTTAAGCATCAAAACACAATGTGGCCAGGTTTGCCTAACAGTACAGAGAAGAGCCAAACTTCACTATCTTTCAGCAGATACAGACGTTAGTGGGCCACGAAAGGTCAGAGCACCCAAGAGTCCTAAGGCCTGTAGGATCAGAAAGGTGCTGATGACTTACCCTCTAAAGCAGTGGGCTGCAGTCACTAGCCACGTATTACTGATCACTGATGCACCACAGCGATGGGTCCCATCAAGCTGAATACTAGCCTGCCATGGCCATTCCCCATCCCTCGCACGCTGCCCGCCAACTATTCTCTCCACTCCTGTGAAGGAGAATGCCTGTCTTCGTATTCCACAGCCTGTGAAAGAAAAAGCAGCTCTGCTTTAGCTTACTGAGGGAAATCAGGGTGTTGCTTTGGGAAAGGCCCACAAGGCTGCAGGCACAGGCACAACAGGGCAGGGGTGTCAAGAGACAGCCTTCACCTAAAGAAGTGCCTCCAATAGCAGGGAAACCAAGTGTCATGGTTACAAGCATCTCAGGATAGGTGTGGGGTAAACAAAGAAGTTTGGTAGAAGAGTCACTACTTTTTCATAGGCCAGTTTTCAGACACACAAGCCCATATGTACTCCCATGGGAACTGAAGGCTGTATATCTGAAACACTGTTTGTTTTCCCCAATTGTAACTGTTTACCTAGTTAAAAAAAATATTCCCTCTATGACCCTTGCTTTGTTTGGTATTTGACCAGAGCTGTACAGAGGGAAAAGTAACATACATAGCCRTTAGTGTGTCTGTGCATACAGATACACACACAAATTATTAGGCACAAAGACATGCACTGATAATTAACCTAAGCATTTAAATTCTTATAGCTTTCATAATAACGGCATGTAAGTTTCATCTAAAGACTAAACCTCTCTTGGTGCTGTATGAAAAAAAGCACATCCTTAGTTTGCTTTTTTTTAAAAAAAAAATACTACTTAAAAATTGAGTATGAAAATACTGAGGAACCCCCACATAAGCAACAGCCACACCAGGGCAGCTCTAAGCTTTAATACACACATCACAAGCAAAATATGCACAAGACAGACACTGCACATCACTTGTGAACTCAGTAGAGGCAATCTTCCCATCATTTGTAATATCCCACCTGTATAACAAAGGCAAGACCAACATAGTCAGTATAGCTTTAAGTGTCACAGAATTGCTGAAGACTAGTTTGCAAAAAAAAAAAAAAAAAAAACACACACCACCAAAAAAAAACCCCCACACCAAAACACGAAACCAAACAAAAAAACCCACCCACAAACTAAGCAAACAAAGAAAGGATTTTGTCAGGTCACCTCCAGGTCAGCCTTGACAACAGCAACAAAAAAATAGTGTCCTCTTCCTCCAACAGTTTACTTATAGCCACTGTGCCAACAGCACAGTCATGTATTACTCAGCTGAAAAAAGTTAGATCCAAACCAGCTAATTCTCAGAGTGCATTTAAAGATGGAAAGCTAACACGCAAAGGCTCCGAGACCATGCAGGGGACTGATGTAGTCCTCTGGGAGGGGACTTGCGCTGTCTCCTTGTTTCCAGAGGAGCTTTAAGACCTCACAGGGGAGGACAGAACAGGAGAGACACTGAGAACCTGCCCCTCTCCAGGGTTATGCCACTGCCTTGCTCTCACTATGGACAGCTCTTCTCCCCCTCCGACCCTCTGGCCTTTCCCTGTATATTGCAAGGTTTAGCTCAAATCTGACAGACGGCTATTGCCAAGCCTTTCTGAAGGGAGGAGGGGGCAGGAGGGAAAATGTTTTTGGAAGGATTCCAGAAAGAATCTTAACCCCCAGCAACCGCAGTCCTTTTGCAAAGCTCACTAACAGCAGATCATCTACATGCCCCTACTTCCCACAACCAACATTAAAGCAAGTGCTTCCCACCACCAAGTCAGAATGTCTGATTCTGCAAACACTACAGAGCCAGCCTGACTGCAAGAAAAGGAGCTGAAGTCTTCCCTGGCTTATGCACTGTCTACTGCTCTAGTATCTTTAACAAGTTATTTTTTCAACTTGCATCTCAACAGCATAAGAATCTTGTAAACATAGCACCTATAGCACCATATCCCCAGACTTTTTCTATAATCCATTTGTACTTACAGTTGTTTAAAAGGTTATCTCCTTTTTCCTTATTCAACTCTGAAATGAAAAGCAGACACCACAGTGAGCGTATCTCATACTTCTACGTGATCTAGCACAGACTTCCTCCCTGTACCCAGCAAACACAAATTAAATGGCTTGCATTACTGCATGGAGTGACAGTACAGTAAAAGGAGTAATTTGCTCTGTTGGAGAAGTTCAATTAAGCCTTTGTTCCTCACTGAAAGTTTAAAGGCCAAAGGATACATCTTTCTTGCCTTAGCTCAAAGCTAACAAAAGCAGAAGATGACTGCAAATACATCCAAGTAACATCCACATGTGCTGGCGGCTGTGCATGATATAAATGCCTACATCCATTTGTTTACATTCAGTATGGCAAGGTGGTCAAAACAGTCTTCACAAATCCTCAGTGCTGGGATTGACTGGAGCTAAAATGTAACATTACTGATTTCTTTCCTACAAAAAACCCTCTGATGGTAACCAGCGACAGATTCATGGCAGAGGATTAGTGCCCAGGGAACCTCAGGATCTTGTTATGAACACTTGCTACAGCAATCTGTCAAATAAGCAAAGGAAATGGCAGGGGGTGGAGAAGGGAACTATCTCAGCCTTGCATTTTTTTAATAGCTTGAGGGCTCTGCATTTCAGTACCTGGTGATACAGGTTCTTGACCAATTCACTGTATGCCTTAAAGTAATCTGTGAATCATGATCACAAAGTTGGGCCTTTTTTGATGAATTGGGGAGGGACTATCTCATTCAACAGAGCTAGCTCACACAGAGAGCGCCTCTGATGCACAGAGGAGAGCTCACACTCATAAATCAGTGCCAGTATGCTTTAGTTCTTTTCATGCTACTTATTCCAAGTTCCCAGGCTGTCAGCCATAACACACAGTTTTGAGAAGGCAAAAGAAGAAAACAAGAATAGCCCATATTTGCATACTGAAGTGAAACTCATTACACTAAGAACAGCAAAGAATGAGGAACAGATTCCAAGCTAAAAACACAAACCTAAGGCACTTGCCTGTGAGTCTAAGGGTAGACTGGTCAACAGCCAAGAACGTGGAGCTTGTTTTCAGCCTTCTGCGTAACACACTGTTGATGTGACCCCAGCTTGTTGCCTTACTGTCAGCCGAGGCAAATTTAAATACCAGAACAACAGATGCAAACACTCCACCAGGATCTGGGCTGCAAACCAACAAAAGCAAAGTGGTGTCATTCTCTTTGCCCACTAATCCTCTTTGCTCTGCTTTGCACCGTCTGCCTTCTTTATACGAGAACAGGTCTGGTCTGCAGACAGCATAGCTGTGCACAAGTAAAAGAAGATGATGACATGTCAGCAGGCAGCAAAAGGCTTGGTTCTCACTATAACAATGATCAGAGGGGAATTTTCTGGGAACTGTTATAAGCAGTACAGCTGAGAAGGAGAGGAGGGATCACTCCCTTTGGCCTCCACGCAGCTCATCATCAGTAGGACACAGATGGCAGTAGGAACAATACAGCAAGTTAAAACCCTTCAACAGATACCCAACAAGCCATTTCTAACAGCTATTCAAAAGACCCAGTTTAGAGCCACAGAAGTTAAAAAGTCTTTTGGCATTTCTTTCCATTTAAGTCACTTGTCCACTTATTGGTCGGTTAGCTCCACTGTATCTAGAGACAAAAATCTCAGTATTTTGAGTTATCAGAGCAAGGCATGATCACTTACTGTCAGTATAAAATATTGGGCCCAACATTTTAGACTAACAGCCTAAAGGAAAACCAACTGAAGCCTAGAAGGAAAGACAGCAGAGATGTGGCTAAGCTGGTCCAGTGCCTAGCTGCACAACAAGGTATCTGTAGTGAAAACAAGCTTGGAAGACATACACTGTTTGGTCACTGTTTAAAAGGTGTAAAGAGGTTGCTTGAAGTCTAGCTCCCAAGTTCTGTAATTTCAGTGGATATAAAGTATGGGAGGCTTGTGGAAGAAACCAGCAGCAGAAAACAATGTAGAACAGTTTAAGGAAATGACTCATTCCATCTAAAGACAGGTAAAAGGGCAAGAAAGCCCAGAAGTGCTGTGAAGGACATTTGTGGGAAGTCTGGTATTCTTTGCTGTCTAGGGAAAAATATTCCACAGCAGAATTAAGCCTTATAGAAATACAAGTCCAAACCAAAGTAATGTGAAGGAGAGGGAGGCAATGGCTCTTATCACTAAGAGTGATAAATASTGCAGAGAGAGGAAAGACTTAAAAGCTCTCACACTGGACCTTTATACCTGTATATCCCACTTGCCTCCTTCCCTCAACTCTGTATCCAGGTATCTCACAGTGGAATCATTTATTCCTTCAGACCTTTTCAGAGAGGGAGGAGAATAGTCACCTCCTGCTGTACACCATGCAGAGGGGTAAACACCAGCTTGAGCTTCTACAGGAAGCATTAAGTGGAATAAAGAACTGCCTCTGCATCTCTCAAGCCCTTAACTAGTAGTGAAGACTGGGATCACCTAGTAATTCAGTTACTGCATCACAGCCACAAACAACTGGTGTTCAGGTAATCAATCTGCAGAAGTACAAGGCCAAATTTCTCTTCCTTGCTGACCTCTGAAGGTAACTGAGCCCTCAAGTGTTGTGAGCACTGAAGGAGAGCGACAACCAGCCAAGACTTAGTCATCCTGCCGGTGTAATCCAAGCATAAATAACCAGGCACGCTCCATATGGTCAAGGGGTAGGAAGAAAGGATATTTATCACATCCCTGCTTATTCCTGACCTTCACATTACTTACCTTAGACTGACAACATGGGACCTGCTGTACCTTTTACTTAGAAAGGACCCCTTGAATACTGCAGATATCTGTTAAAGGAAAAGAGTGTATTAAAATACACCTGTAATATGTACACGCTCTCAAGATATAACAGTCTCATGAGCCTCCAAAACACAAGAAAATGCCTTCAGATCTCCACATCTACACCAACGTTACCGCTAAATTTCCATCAGAGTATGCAGAACCAAAAGAAACAGCCGAGTTGGCCGATTTTGCTGTCCCTTCTGCTCTGGGGGGTGCCTGTTCCAGCACCTGTGCTTACAACCTGCCTGCACACAGTCAGCAATGCATCTTTAACCCACTACAGCAAGATTTGAAAGGTAAGGCCAGCCACATAAGGATGAGGCACAGTCACCTCTGACTCTTTATTTCCAGTCACACAGTTGCAGGACTCTTCACCATAGGTCAGGCAGAAACAGAGAAACATCTTAGCTTACCATTGTTTCAATCTCTTCGCTCAGGTGCCTGAACTCTTCTGTGGTTTGCCTTTCATACTGAGGGTTGTACTTGACATTGGTGATTAGGAAAGATGCATTGTAGTATCGGTCCTGATCTACAGAGGAGAGGAAAAGGAAAGGTGGTTGACCTCCTGCAGTACAATTCAGACATGCACAGCACCTTACAGAGCATGGCACAAGTAAGGCTCTCAGGCTCTGGCTGTGACCCTGTCAGCTATGGAATTACAGCTTTAGCAGCACTTTGGGAAAAGGGGGCTCTGGACCATCCTGTTGCTCCATGGACCAGCTAGGGGCTCCTTTCTACTCTGAGGACAATCCAAGTAGAATCATAGAATCATAGAATCATTAAGGTTGGAAGAGACCTCTAAGATCATCGAGTCCAACCATCAACCCAGTACAAATGCCCACTAAACCATGTCCTGAAGCACCTCATCCACACATTTTTTGAACACCTCCAGGGATGGTGACTCCACCACTTCCCTGGGCAGCCTGTTCCAATGCCTGACTACCCTTTCAGTGAAGAAATTTTTCGTAATATCCAATCTAAACYTCCCCTGGCGCAACTTGAGGCCATTTCCTCTCGTCCTATCGCTTGTTACTTGGGAGAAGAGACCAACACCCACCTCGCTACAGCCTCCTTTCAGATAGTTGTAGAGAGCGATAAGGTCTCCCCTCAGCCTCCTCTTCTCTAGGCTAAACAACCCCAGCTCCCTCAGCCGCTCCTCATAAGACCTGTTCTCTAGACCCTTCACCAGCCTCGTCGCCCGTCTCTGGACACGCTCCAGCACCTCAATGTCCTTCTTGTAGTGAGGGGCCCAAGTAGCTCTAAATTACACCCACTACAACATTTCTCTGGGGACCATCTTCTCATCATCCTGAGGTGAGCACAGGACGAGACATACCAGCCCACATATGTCCCTTCTGACTCAGTACACACGCACACTCCTCCCTACCTGCACTCTGGCATGTCCCTGCCCCTCTGAGAGGCAAGTGGCCCAGAGCTGTTTGCATCCTTTCAGCAGTCAGGTTAAGTTTAAAATCTGTCTCTCAGGTGAATGGCAGAGAGGGACCCCATAATGCAGAGTTAGCAAAAAGCAAAGCTAAGCTGTAGCTCCGCCACTGCTCTGTCTAGTGTCCTAATGCAAGTCACGGCCTTGTTAACTCTCGGTGAGCTGTGACAGCAACATGATTATTTCCATCCCAGCAGGACGGCATTTCAAAATGCCTCATGCTGGTATCTCAGAGACTGGGAACGGAATGGCTTGGTTTCATTCATCTGCTACCAAAACTGGGCCCTTGGCAACCAGGACTGACTCCAAAAAGCCTAAACCTCTGCCCTCTCTCTTTCTGGAATATCCACAGCTAGAGGTGCCAGGTTCAGTTTCTGCAAAAACCCTGTTCAAGACCAAGTTTACTATGCATAGCCTGAGTACGAGACACACCCCTGACATACACAGAAGACTGCTAGCCTTTGGTTAACCATGGATACCAGTGGAGGCACCAGGGCAAGACAAGAAACAAAAAGAGAGACAAAACTTAAATCCCTGCTTCAAGTAAATGACATTTTAAGTATTCTTACAGGTTTTCTAATCAATTCAGATCTTGAATGGGGTCTAGAAAGCTTTCTCATGCAGATTCTATACCAGGGGTGAATTGTAAACCTAAATTATCAGGCAAGACCACAGTAGCAAGTGGAACAACAGATTCCTGAAGACTTGTGACAACAAAAAGAGTGGTGCACTTACCATGGCACAAAATAAATGTAATCAGACCAATGATGAGGGCTAAGCCTACTATCACGGACACAACAATGACTGCTATCTTCCATGGCTCCATACGCCTCGTTGCTCTGTCCATCTGGATCAATATCTGCATTGAAGAAAACAACATGGAGAAATTCAACTCTATTACAAAGACAATAGCGCATCCTGAACCAAATCATACCTGGTACAGCTTAGCTCAGCTGACAAACCTCACAGAATGAGGTAGGTTGGGAAGGACCTCTGGACCCTGCGGGTCTGACCTTCTGTTCAGACCAGGTCCCACTACAGCAGATTGCTCCAGGCTTTGTCCAGTCAAGTTTTTAGTATCTCCAAGGACAGAGATCCCCCCGTCTTTCAGGACTCCTGGTCCAGTCTCTGATCACCCTCACGACAAAAGCTTTTTCTTTATATGTAGTCAGAATTTCCTGTGTTCTAACTTGCCTCCATTGCCTCACATGTACCCCTGAGAAAAGCCTAGAGCTGTGCAGGTATTGCTAGTAGAGACAATTTCCCACCAAGAAATACTACACAGATTTCAAGTGCAGCTGACTGCCCACTCAGGTGCTTAAACTGAACATAAATGTAATAATTCATAACTGATGAAATAACTTCTGCACCAAGGATATTCTAGGCTACCAGAGATGCCATATAACATGCAGCTTTGAGTTATTTTTAGTTGGTATATGTAGTAACATTTATTGATCCTCTACAGAGTTTGGGTTTTATTGCATCAAAACCACACACACACACACACTGTAAGAGACCACATCCCGTCCCCTGCCAAACAGTCTGTCAGAGGGGAAAGAAATAGCCACTCGTGTAAATGTGATATGGCAACAAAACCCAGACTTAGTGACTCGCTGAAAGCCAACAGCAGACCTGTAAAAGGGTTGGGAACTTGACTCACACATGGACAAAGGCACATAAGCCTTTCTCCTCCACTTATGTCCTCCTGTGCAGCATTAAGCAAGAGAACATTAGGAAAACTGCATTTTTGCGCATGTCCTCAGTAGCTTTGTTATAGGATGATGCAAAGCCTTAAGCACAATTATTTCAGATCCCCAGTAATGCCACAGCACACTATGTAGTAATTGTTGTCATGCCACGCACTGAGTCTCTACATCATGGTTGGCATTAGTACAGGGTATCAAAAACATGTGGGATAATCTCTCAAAGGTGCCTGGAGTGACAAATGGCAGCAACCAGCTCTGGGGAGGAAGGACTTAGCTGGCTAGTCACCACGCTGTTTTTACACCCACTGATCCATGTTTGTACTGCTGTGGACTAGACATAGTAAATGCTATTTTCCCCTTTTCAGGCCTATGGCACAGCCATTTCTGAGCAACATCTGAGGAAAAAGGAGCAGGAAGGGGCAGAAAGGCAGGCAGAGAGTAAGTCTTTGCAGGTTTTCTGACTACAAGGTGGCAAAGAAGAAATCACAGTGAAAGCAGAGCAGGATATCAGCAGAGGCTCCATCTTAGGAAATGAGCTGAGGGGGCAGATGAGCAGTGAAGGCAAGGGTATGATGCACAAATCCAAGACAGCAAGACAGTGAAGTGGTGGGAGAGCAGAAGGGGGTTACACACTCTGCCCTGAAGGCAAGAAAGCTGAGCAAAGCTACAAGGAAGAGATGGTAAGCATGGCAAACTAGAAAAAAAAAAAAAAAAAAGATAGAGCCACAGAGGAAGCAGCTGAGAGGTCTGCACACAGTGATGGTGTACTCAGCAACTGACAGGGAAGTTCGAAGCAACTCAGAGTTTAATCTCCTCACATAAAACCTTGGTTTTGGCTAGTGAGAGTGCTGGCAGGTATCCCAGTCCATTGCTTAAGAAGGGAAGCAGGCAAGTTTTTACCCACTCAAAACAGGTGGCATACTGGAAAGAAAAAAAGTTAAACAGGGTAGCTTCAGCCAGCACCACAACTGCAGGTGGTCACAAGCAGCAGCTTAGTGTTATCACAATACACAGGACAGGTGACCAGGACCAAGCCTTTTGCTTCAAAGACACATTACAGAGAAGCCTAGAACCTCTCCTGTTATGACTGCTTTATTGGGGCAAAGCTATGTTCTGGCAATGCACAGTCCAAGTTTTCCCCAAATCCAGCTGTCTCCCCACTAGACTGGCTCAGTTCCCTGATGGCAAGGCTCTGCAAAACAGACTGTAAGGCAGGAGGAGTCTGAAAGGCCAGGCTGGCCAAATTTACTTTCTTTGGAAACTGCAAGTTGCAGTAAGCACATAATATACATATACTAGAACTCAACTGCTTCCATGGAGGCCTTGACTTCTCACCATCTAGACCTTCACTGTATATGCTATCCATTACCCCTGAGGGTTTAACAGATGCAGAGATTCAGATAGAAACCTAAGACCAGTGGGACTGTCCTGCCTCAGTTTCTTTAACACGCTGCAGCCTCCCATGGAGCATTCCCATCCTCATAGCTCAGTCTTTCACAGTCCCAGCTCATGGAATTGCAGCATAACTCATGGGCAGCCAGTTACTGCCCTTGAGGGCAAGGCCCTTGGCTAACCAGAACAGCCCACTATGGCAATATGCCTCTGCCCCTCCTCAGCTACCCACCTCTCATGTTTTTAAAGATTCTGCTTTAGCATCTGACTTTGCTCTCCTCACTGGAGAGCTTTTGCTCTCCAGCCTGAGGCCCTGCCATCAGTCTCGATCAGACTGGTTCCCTGTGCTTCAGCTGTCCCCACCCCAGTGTGCTTCCACTTGAACAGCAATCAGAGCAACATCCCTCCATTGCTCTTGACGCAGAGAACACGCGGCACAGCCCTGATGGCGTACGGCTGACTCTGCAGATACTGAGGCAACAGTACTCTTGTTTCATAACCACCGGCTTTCTTGAACTGTATACAGACAGATTTCCTCAAGACGTGGCCTTATGCCTAAGCTACAAAAGCTTAAGACTCACACTTGAGAAACGAGCATCTCGCTGCCTGTGGGACTCATGCTCTGACAGGCAGCACTGTCCTTCATTTCAATCTGCCTCTATTTCCTTTTTGCACAAATACCAGCTACATTGACAAATGCTGGCAGCACAGACCCCCTTCTCCTCCAACATTTCAGAACTGCTTGCTCTCCACAGGTCACACAGATTAGCAAAGGGAAAGAGATACCTTAGAAACTGCTCCAGTGCTGGGGGAAATGGAAACATGGGAGATGAGGAATAATAACCTCCTCCACTTCTGATACTGATTTCACTTTAAAATTTTTTAAGAAAACAGTTTAAAGGAAGCACTTCCATATATTTCTACATTCATATAGGTAATTAATTTGTATATAGGATATACAAATTAAAGTGGAAATACCTCTTCAAACCCAAAACAGTTTCCTCCCTTTAGCAGGATGCTCTCTACTTCCATCTTGCTAAGACAAGTACCAGAACAGGAAAAAAAAAATCTCTTGTGCAATGGAAGCAGCAAGCCTCATCACCTCCCACAGTGTACAACTGCCAGTATGTATCCTTCAACTGTGATGCCCATGGCAGGACCCAGCTCAGCAGCCCCCATTTTTTTTTTGGGGGTCTATTTTATCAGCAGACATGCTAGTCACCAGTTGTGCAGAAGGGTTGGGAAAGAAAAACTCTCCTGTTTTCAGCTTTTTAGGAAATAGCTAATCTTTTGCCACTCATTTCAGGAATCAGCACGAATGCAGAAACAGATGGTCTTATTTGGCCCAAAATCAGCTATCCTTTACTCTTTGAAAAACAGCTCAAGTGCAGGCAACACCAAGTGCGTATTGCTTGTATTAGAGTAGCATATATTTCCAGTAGTGACCAGGAGTTCTAGCCTTTGACACTGTCATGCTAGGGTGTGTATTCACAAACCAAAACACGACTAGGTCTGGTTTTGAGCCTGCCTCTGCTGAGACCTACTAGCATGTTTAGTGAAAGACAGTTCTTGTTCAGGTTATGTCCACTCAATGCATTCAGTCATTAATCACACACATTACACCTCTAACCAGCTCCTTCGCTCCCCTAGGATTTTTGCTATTATGCCAGGACTGTTATGCTCTACCAGAATAACCACCTGACAGGGATTCCTGTGCCTGGGACATCCATCTCTGTAGTTAAGTAGTTCAGTGGCAGGTGTATCCCCCTGTTTAGGAATTAGACTTCTGTATGCTCTTCTCTGCACTCTAGTAACCAAGAAAACTCTGCTCCACCCAGCAACACTCACTGGCTAGAGAAACACTGATCCTCTGCAGTGCTGATGAATGCAGAGGCAGAGATGATCTCACTGCTTTCAACCATAGATGCATCCTTTCTTTCTTCTTGTGGCAAAGAGGCACTGCTTAATAGATAGGCGTTCTCCTCAGAAGACCCCCAATACCACAGCTGTCTGTGTAGATGCCTTCCAGAGTCAGGTGTTTTGTACAGCCTCACATTTCTTGCTTCCTTATATCACATGCTTTGATTTTTTTACTGCCCAAACTCCAGTAATCTGCGAATTAACTCTCAGGGGGGCAGAGAGGGGAATTCAGGTAACACCAGTGCATTCATCCTCCAGCAGGGATGAGGATAACTTTCATTCTTCAAGAGCAAACCTTAACAAGCGATCAGAAGCCAGGCTCCACTGGGAAATCTCGAAGGCTGAGTCCGCTCTGCTCTGAAAACCACCTCCTCACGGTCTGTGTCTGGCAGCTTTCAGTCTGCAGTGAATTAGCAAGAAGTTTCAAACCTAAGATCTTTTAGTTCAGTACAAAACTGCTTATCTTTGCAGTATATGGATGAACATTAGACCTCCTCCAGCAATCCCTGTTCTCATTTAGAAACACGTTTCATTCCCAAGGAGCCCAAGACAATCCATGGAGACAGCAGCATCTGACAATTTCGTATCACAGTTCATTTGGGTCTGGAAATGCAAACTATTAAGTCTCCTAGTTTACACACCTTGGCTCTGAGCCAAAGAATGTGTTTTGATCACTAAAAAGTTACTCCATACTGAAAAAAAATTAATCTGAATGAACTATCTTGGAAATAGCTATGTTTGTATAGAATTACATTATTTTAAACACAGTAAAGTTGTCTTTAGAGAGAGATATATTAAATCAACCCTCAATACAGAATATTTTAATAAGTGAAATACAGCAAAAAATAAAGCTACATTAATGGTTATTGGCACATTAGGAAGAAGATTTGTACCGAAATTTTATGGAGCTAAAATTGTCTGGTCTTCCTTGTGAAACCAGGTAGGATTTCAGGCTGGGTTTCTGATCAACCCCAAATTAATTCTTCATCTTCCAATTTGGAACATTGACCCAAAAGCACAAGACAAGCACGATACACAGGTGACAAGCTGTTTTTCCTCTCTCATCCTTGTACCAAACTCCCTAAAAGGTTACTGTGTTCATTCACAATGCAAGTGATGAAAGTTCAGCTCCCACTTCTGCCTGACAGGATTTGATTCACTATATTGAGCTTATCCATCTCTTCCAGTTGAGCTACTGTGCATTACCAAAAGTCTCAATAAGAACAATACCAGAAAACTGATCAGAAAATGTCTGTTCAGGCAAGAAAAGGAAGTATAACTTTATCATCTGTGTCCTAAGAAAAGGCCCTAGTCACTAAGCTGCTGGATACGCAGGGAACAGCTACCCTGTTCTGTTTTACAGATCTGCCCTTGACATTTTTTGACTTCTTAAGCTAAGCCCTCATAGCACCCCAACCTAGATTTGCTTTTAGATGAATCTAAATGATGTTTTCTGACACCAGCTGTTTACTGAAGGTGTTTTGCCGTGCTCTGCATAGAAGAAAACATGCAACCTCTTCTATCTGATCTGCTGCTGTCTTCCTATAATAAATTTATTATTATATTTTTTATTATTATACCCCTGCTCACTGATATTCCAATACTCTCAGAAGAGCCAGTGGCAGAGCTTTGGTGGCACATCTGCTGATGAGGGTCTCTCCACATTTATAGCCATGACCAGTTTTTCCATTTGAAGATGGATTCAGGCACATCCCTACAATCACTCTTCCTAGAAATGGGACCTTTCACAAGACAAAAGAACAGACTAATCTTCTGGCCTGGTGAGTGCAATTTGAAAATCCAGACTAGGTCCCTGAAGCTATCTACCTTGGCAAGGTGGTTGGGAATAGGAACAACTGAAATACATCTGGCTTAGTCCAGGAGTCCTGTAGCAAAAGCACAGGGCCACAAAGCAAGACATGCTAATTCCACTCCCACCTTTGCCACAAGCAATCACACCAACCTAACGCTTCTCCTCCACTCTTGTGGCATATTCGGGGGACACACTTCTAAGAACGGGACAACAACCTCTACTACTTTGGGCATTGAAACAGAAGCAGCTAGTGCCTGCCTAAGTACTGCAAGACCCTTGTTTGGATGAGGTCAGTTACCTATCAGCATCAATCACTCAATGTTTGATATCTAGCTAAAGCAATTCTGATACAATGGAAGACTTCCAAACATTGAAGGGATCTGCTGAGGGAAACAAAGTGTGTGTGTCCTTCTATGCGTCATGCTGAATCAGCTTGATCTTCCCACACCCTCAAACATCCCACAAAAACAGTAGGTGCTGCATGCCACCCCTCTGCAGTCAGATAAAGCATCACTAATATATTTACCATTTACTAATTGATCTCCCCTTAACCATCCAATTCTACCAAGGTCTCGCTGCTTCCCAGGAGCACACTTCAGTTGGGCAAAGACAACAGTTCCAAATACTGTTCTTGTCATTTGCATCAAGATTCAAGGGCAGCATTCAGTCTTTGGGATGTGTTAACTCAGAGTTTACCAATAACTATATCCATAATGACAAAATGCTGCTCATACAGGCTTCCCTGATTATTTGATCACTTTTGCAATCAGCACAAAAGGTTTGTTGTTCCTTACTCATCCATTTTGCATACAGCTTTTTGGAGGTTATGAGTTCTTTAATTGTTGGGATAGAGCTAGCCTCCCATCCTACTACAACAGTCTGTGGGACATAGCTGTAATGCGGACAACTAAAATATCATTCATCAATAACACATCTTCCTACAGTTGACTGCCACAGCCAACATCTTGAGAAAGACCCCCATTCTGAAATAAGCTTTAGTAGAACTAGGAGGGCTATTCACTACATAAGGACTTTACAATCTGCATGAACATGTGAGAGGCCATCCCAGTGTAAAGGAAACATTAAGTACATGGCCACTGATTGCAATCAGTTTAGGATAAGGTTCTCCAACTTCTACATCATCTTTACCTCTCAGATTTCCACTTCTAGCTGTGCTGGTCATAGACAAGTATCTTATTCTGTTAGTTCAGCAGTCCCAGAATATAGCAGTAGGTCTCTGCTTTTCAGCCTTTGAAAATAGCTCTGCCTGCCCTCCTCTGTCCTGCTCTGACTGGTTGAAATCTGCTCCAGAAGCGAGACACCGAGTCTTTATGCGTTCTTGGTTTGATTTTCATTCCAATGCAGGGTGGGTGAAATGGTCTGATGCCAGATTTGGTGCGTTTACGAGCTGATTCTGCACACAAAGCCCGTGAAAATAAACAAGAGCATAAGAAGCTACTTTTACCTACTTTACTCCCCTCACCCTCTTGTACCATGCTATTAGCTCAGCAGTTGTGACTGCAAGATATTCTAACTGCACTAGTACAAACGGCAGATCAGGGTCTGGGCACAGTGAGATGACTCTCACCTGCTCCCCCACTGCTACCTTCGGTGGCCATAGGCCACCTTGATTTGTCACCACACCACGCTGTAGAGGAGCTGCGGAATTCTCAGAAAACAAATGCATTTTGGGTGAGGAGAAAGGGCGAAATGTCAGAAGGATTACTGATGCATGGAAGGCAGCTCAAATCAGAAGCAAGCTCAGAGCTAGTGCCATTCTCCCCACGCCCTCAGTCAAAGCTCAAACTGCCCTATAAATCTATGCATGATATAGCTATGCTGCCCAAACTACCAAGGAGCAAGTCAGAAGGCTGTGGCACTCACCTCTGGGTACCACTGAGAGGTCAGCAAGAAGCTCTTCTGTCTGGGAAATGCACTGTCCCGAACGCCACAACGCACTATGCAGCATCTCAGCATAGACTTGAGGCTTTATCTCCCAAATTAGGAAAGAAAGGAGTCATAGGCAAGTCAGAACAAACAAGTCCAGCAAGTCTCAGTGACAGAGGCTTACCCAGTAGCATGATTCCTCCCCTAAAAGAATAACAATACACTTCTTTCATCACACCTTTCATCCAGGAATCCCGAAGCCTTTTCAGAGCATTAACTACACCCTGCAACACCCCGAATCAGAAGAGCCATGAAAATTTTGCAAGGATGCAGAGTTTATTTCCTTCTTTGGTATAATTAAAAACAAATCAGAAATTGTGGGCAGGACCAATGCAGAAAATTTGCATGTTCTAAAGAGACAATGTTCAGTCCCAGGCCAGACACGGAACTGACATAAATTGATGTAGATTCAGTGGCACGTGCCTCTTAACTCCCTTGAATTTCCTTGAAATTGGTCATTTGGCCAGACAAGAACTTGCCCCCATAACAACAGCTACATTCAAGTTTGTCATTCTTCTTTAACTCCTTAGATGTTAATTTTAATTGTGGCCACATAGACACACACACACATTTCTGTCCTGGAAAAATTCTTCTAGGTCATAAACATTTGTGATAGAAATATTTGCAGGTTGTCTAGATAAGCATTTCTACTTGTGCTAGGTACAGCAAGTTAACTGGCAAGTCAATTAGCACAAGCACAAATTCTAACCAAAAGTAGCATTTCTCAATCTTTTCTTGGGAACTCTTTCTTCAATTTTAAGTATTCTCAGTTCCACCAAACCTACTAGAAGATATATATGCCCACATAGCCTTACACACAGATTTGTTTCAGAAAGCAAATGAAGAAGACAGAACATCGCAAGATACGCATGTGGCACATTTTCTTTGCTTTGCTGCAATAAATTTTCTAACATCTAGGGACTCTTTTCCTCCACCTTAATGACCTTCATTTGACCCCTCTACAGCTCAGGGATCACCAGCTTAGTAACACACTTACGCAAATACATCTTACATGGCTAGAGCTCTTCCTTCCACCTTATATCAAGTCCATAGCCAAGTAACAGGAAGACTGCCTTTCTGGGAAGGCCAGCTTCTTTTGAATGAAGCATAGGCTAAAGATAAGCCACAGCTTCTCATAATTTGGGTTCAGTCAATGTCTCAGCATAATTTGTTACGAAACACAATGAATAGAGTTGCTAATGATGCACATAACATAATTCCTTCTCAATACTTTAACTGGAAGCTACATTGCCATCCCATATAGGAAAACTTCTATTGAGTCAGTCCAGATGTGCAAGAGAAATGCAGTTAGAAGCCTAGCTAGAGGGTGATACTTTACCCTTGGAAGTTGTCAAGTGTCATATGATTACCTGACCCGTGTGTAGGTGGTGAGAAGACACATTCATTCCAGGCAGCCCATGATCCTCAGAGATAGAGCCCTTTCTTGTGGCTTGATCGTGGCATAGGTGGAGGAATGCATGACACACAGGCTTCATGGCAATCTCTGAACAGTCTCACCTGCAGGCAAAAAAAAAAAAAAAAAATCTATTGCTGCTCAAAGAAAGAGGTTAAACTGAGGAGGCTTTTTAGGGCACTGAAAAGCTTTTCCAGCCCTAGTTTCATGGCAGAAAGGCACCAAACTGATAAAGGATATAATAATCCTGGTCAATGGTCCCCTCTCCGCACAAGGTGTCTGTGTATCTTTTTGTACTGGCAATACTTCCCTGGGGCAGAAACCCCAGCTGAGAAAAAGGGACAGGCAATAGCCATCAGTGGGTCAGTTACCAGGTACCTAACAGGTTTGGCTCCTGATTCCAGAGACGGTGTACTGACGTGCCTGCTGGTGCTACACTGACAAGCTTCAAAAAAAGTCTGGACAAGTTGGGAAGGAGGCAGGGGTTATGGTCCACCTGGGTACCACATTAAAGAAAGAAGAGAGATTCTGGAGGCAGAACGTAGATCCCAAAGACCAGGAACCCCACCATAACACAGCTGGTGAGGAGGCAAAGTCTCAATGCATAACTAAAGCAATGGAGTAAGGAAGAGCGGCTCAGGTTCATCAGGGACTGGGGAAGCTTCTAGAGTAGATTAAGCATACCAAAGGATTACCAGATTTCCACCTGACCTGAGAGGGAAACGGGATCTGCACTTCACATCAGGAAGATCATACAGAAATTTCAAACTGACAAGTAGGAGAAAGCAGACTGGTGTACACAGGATGAACTGTTCTGAATCCTATAGCAGACACCGTAACCTCAAGTAAAGAATAGGATAGAAGTTGACAAAACTCAAATAGTAAACAAAGGGAATAAAAAAAAAAGTCTGATATGAACAGAATACAGCAACAGAAAGCCAAAACAATGCTTTCCATGTTTCAAAGAATTCTCTGAGAAGATAGTGATGGCACAGACCCAGAATGCTTACCTTAAACAAGGAGGTGGACACAGCAGGTATAAAGGAAACATGGTGGCAGGAAGGCAATAGAATGTGGAAATCCCAGGGAACTATTATTTCCAATTATTTTCATTACTCTGAAGTAAAATGTGAAATCTTTCCATTGACCACTCAGATAATACTAGATTTCTAGATGCTGTGAATAACTGTTTCAGGAACAGGCAGCTAGGAAACTCACAAAATGGGAAGCAACCCTTGATTCAGTCCTGACTAGTACACACAATTGGTTTATCATATTTCTGCCATGTACCTAAACTATGAGTATCAGATTCAGCACTTCTACAGACCCTCAAACCCTCTACAGACCCTCTACTGCCATGCTCAATTTCAAAGACAGGAACCACACAAAAGTAGAAAAATCAATGAACCTAAAAGGGGAATCTTAAAGAACTGCATGTTTTCTGGAGACAGAGAGACTATTTCAAGACATCATGTTAGTCTCAGAGCAAATGCATCTTGCCTGCCAAAGAAAAAAAAGCCTTGAGAAAGCCTAAAGCTAAACATAATGGTATTAAAAAAAAACCACCAACATTGGGAGCAAGAAAGAATACTTCAGAAAAGCTGAAAAAAATGAAAGGGTTATAAACTCAGGCACAAACAGGGGGGGGAACCACATCCAAAGTTAGGCAGAAGCATACCAGAACCATCTAGCTGATATTTCTCGGGAGCAGAGTACCAGTATAAGAAACTGGAGGAAAAGCCAACAAAGTGACCAAGATCAGGTAGCACTCTTCCAGGGTGAAGGATGGAAAAGCTGTGTGGAGTAGTGAAAGTGAACAGGAAAACACTACTCACTGTTTCTCCTCATACAATAACTAGGGGACTTCAAACAAGAGCGGCAGGTTTAAAACAAGCACAAGAAGATACTGTCATATAATATACAGGTAAGGTATGTGACTTCTTGCTGCAAGGTATGTAAAATGTCAAATATTTTGCACATTTAAAATGAATAGTCACTTTTCTGGAAAAAAAATCCATATAGAGCTCCAAATATGATGATTTCACCTTTGTGATCTAAGAATTTCCTGACTCAAATCACTGGAAGTTTAAAAAACACTCTCAGGAAGCACCATAATCTCACTGCTGTGTTCTCATCTTCCCTAGGTGTCCTCCGTTGACTACTCCACAAGTCTCTAGTTCATTTAGCTGCCAGGCATTCCTTCATAATAATAATGAAGTATTATTAATCCTGTGATAGAACAACTGCCAGCTTGGGATCAATGTTTTCCCTATCTGTCTCCCGAGCAAAATGTGGTCTGACCTGCCTAGCTAGATCAGTAGCCCCATGAAGGATGTATTGGTGTCTTTGCTCTTAGGCAGTTAAGGAACCCATGGCAGCCCTCTCATCAGAATAGTTCAGCTGGAAGAGTCCTACAGTGATCATCTAGTCCAACTGCCAAGAAACTATAGGCACCATGTTTCTCAGCACTCAACAGTGCATTCAGCTCATGTTATGGAGGAAGCCTGTGCTTTGCAGCAGCACGCATTCCTGGCTACAGATCACCCTACCCGTATGGTATCTGTATCTGATGACACATCAGACTCCAGAAAGGGGCTGTGGCCCCCCAGGTAAGCTGAATGGTGGGTGTTCCTCTGATCTGAGAGAGCCTAAAGCAGTGTCACAAAAGCAACAGACACTGTCTTTTTGGAGATTAATTTCAGACATGCACTGTCATTTTCCTAGATTCCTCCAAAGCTTGGCAAGTGAGGTATGGTATACAACAGGCACTTACCTGAAGTCAAGGTAGAAAATTACTTTTTCTTTCACATGTGGACACTGGGATGCCATCAGTTCATTAGTGATCGATGAGCCAAGCATGTTCTTCATCTTTTCCCCTCCAAAGGTGTCCAGTTACCAAGGCACCTGCCAAGGAAACAAAAACCATTTTATTCATAACAATCCTAAATTAATATTAGGATAGAAGACTCCCGAGAGGATATTTGCATTTACAAAGGTTCTTGACAGACAAATTGCTTAGCACTTTTGTTGGGACAAGAGCTCTTCCTTCAAGAAGTAGTCAATACTGATCCAGTGCTGCCACCCCAAATACAGCTCTTGAGGCAGGCAGCTACCAGGCAGCCTTCCTGAAGAGAAAAGCTGAAGGAAACTCAGGCTACACCTTTGTAGCCACAAGTTTAAGAGAGTCCAGTCCTCAATGCAGGACACTGACTCTTTCACAGTTGTGATCTGCAGCCACATTTGGGAAAGAAAGGAAGGCTGCCTATGGGCTGTGCAAGTTGGAATGGAAAAGCCTAGGCCTGTAAAATTAAAGTCACAAAAAAGTTTGCAATGCAGCTATGTTGTTACCCATTACGAACGCAAGTCCAAATTTCATAGCTTATGCTTTTCCTCATGGTTACACACAAGTATCTTCCAATATATTAGCAATATTTTAAATATTCAGCACAAATATATTTTAAAATAGTTCTTTCAAAGTATTCAGGAAAGGCATATTCAAACTTTTGTATGAGGAAAAAGCACAGTATGCACCCAACACACCTTACAACTTGACTTGTCCCTAAGTTTGAGTGTCCTTTCCCACAAGAGGCATGTGGCTCAAGTATATGTGCCACTGGATTTCAGTCACATTCATTTGCCTTTACAAACACCAATTATTAGACTGCACAAACTGGCACACAAAGCTTATCTTGGCTCATCTCTGTACAAGTGGGTTTCTGAAGAGAAAATCTGCATATTCAAAAAACCCAAAATTTCCTAACAAAGGACTCAAAACCAGGGTTCCAGATCATAATTCTTTAAACCAGATATTTAGGAGCAGGAAACTTTTAAAGATGTGGAATTTCCCGGGATAAACTCTAGTTAGACAAACTTCCCTCAGCACAAAATGGCAGCCCAGAAGACCGTGTGCCTGCAGCCTGGCACACTGACCAGCGCTCAGGTTCCTCTGCCCGGGCTAGCAGTTAGGCCGTGTGAGCACAACGCCTCTGCACGGCAGGTGCTGAACTACCCCCGTACAGACCTGCCTGTGCTTCTCTGAAGACCTAGTTCCAAATCCTCACCTAGTAGTTAAAGTAAAGCTCCTGAAAAAACAAAATCCAGTCACTTTTCCGGAAGCCGTGAACATCCTTTATCAGGCCCGCACAAACAATAGCTACTAAACCTTCACTTTCCTTTCTGATTTTATTGAGGGAGTATCTTTCATTATGAAACTTCAGGAAACAAGAGAAGCTTTCAATACACAAGGACCTTCATCCACTTTTTGCTTTTTTTCTTGGTAGCGCCACTGCAGCTGAGACTATCGTAGGGCTGTGTTTGATTACAGTTGCCAGAGGATTTGCTGCCAAGTTTATTTTATTAATAGTCTGTTTAATTCAAGTCAAAATATGCTTGGAACTTGAAGCCTTCAGTCCAACTTTGGAGCCTGCTCTAGCCTGACACTTGTCTACCTGGTATGTTCAAACCGGATCATCTTGCTGGTAACAGGTCCCCCTGAACATGCGAATCAAAGTAATACTCAGGCAAAATAACTGCAGGAACTGGAGCTGGAGGAAACTTGACACAAAGCTAGACTATTTTTTTTTTTTTGGATGGTGTCTGACACCCTATGGCAGCAAGGCATGTATATCACTTAATTAACTCTGGTTCTGTTATTAAAGAGAAAGAAAAAAATCCATGAAGGGGTAGACATGTAGCTGACTCCCAGAGTAGGTTCACAGCTTCATCTTAATCACCGAAGTTTCCTACATGGTGCGCACAGAGAGCAGTTTCCCCACAGAGAGCTCACCATCCCATCTGGTCCACAAATGCTCTGGTACCTTTAGTGTCACCCAAATAATGCCAACATCCTATGACTTCAGTCTCATTCCTTGCATAAAGGATACAGTAAGAAAGCCACAAGTAAAGGGAAGTGCTGTTCCAGCCTTTGGAAAGGCATTTGCTAACTACCTCCTTTTAGCACACTGCTTCGATTTGTCAGTAATGAAACACTAACAGGATTAGGTTTGCTCTGCTAGAACTGTATCAGCACAAGCTACAGAATATCCAGGATTCTGTTCAGCAGCAGCCAGTCCAAATAGCATGTGTACAAGCTGGAAATTACTTAAAGCAGAGCTTACTGCACAAGCAAACTTAAGTCTTCAGCTGTCCTTTTTTATTGCTGTACTACTAACTTAACTGAACTCATGCATATTGCAAGCAGATGGGGGAGAGCGCCAAAGCCAGTGGATACAGAAGTAATTTTTTATGCCTGTGACCCTTCACTTTCTTCATCTTGTTTTGCTTCCTGTGCCCTTAAGAGCAAGCTGTATAGTTTCACCTAGGGCTCTGAGTCAAGCAGCATTTACTCAGTCTCTCACTTAGGATAATCCTGAAAAAACTCCTCCTTATTAAACTACTGTGAAGTAATTTTCTGGTTGGAGCCTCCTGCTGCCTTGTCAATCTCTTCCCTAATTGAGAAATGTACATTATCCAGAACTGCCCTGACTTGCAGAATGCTGAAGAATTGTCTTAAACAGCCATTAAGAAGATCTTGCTATACTAATGTGTCATCAGAATTGCTTCAACAACCCTTGCGACTCCTCCCCATCATATTTGCCACGACAGCTCTCGTTTTCTTCCTTTAATGATATTGAGACATATATATGCCTACAGTACATGCTGTCACCATAGTATTTAACCTCTCCTTGGGCAGTTCTTCTTGAAACACAGAGAAGCAAGAACAATCATCTGCTGTTGTAATGAATTGCCCACATAGGAGTTAGTGCAAAAATAGAAACTGATATGCAGGCACAGGTCTATAGCTGACTCAAATCACCTTCAGTGGGTGACCCGATACTGAGCTGTGCTAATACCCACTAGCTGAAGCTCTCTTCCCATTACTTCAGGGATGGCTATTCAGGTACAGGCAATAATGCATGTGCTTGGAGACTAAGCTACAAGTCTTGTTAAAGGCAAAGTAAAAAAGAGGAGAAGGAACAGAGAGATTAAGAAAAAAATATCCCTCCTTCTAATTTGTTTTTGGATTTATGTTCATCTCTAGGGGACGAAAGACAACTCCAAAGACTATAAGCAATTTTATATTTGTGTTTTCTGTTTAACACAATTGTTCTACAGAGCTAGTATTAAGATAAAGATAAATTTAATTACCATATTCCTATTGTGAAGGATGAAATTAACAATATGTCCATGACAGGACAAAGTATTTCCACGTTATCAATCAGTCTGTATGAAGAAAGAGACTCAAGGAAATGGAAGTGGATATGTTCGTGAGCACAGCTCTGGTTTCTAAATCAGGAAAGGGAAGGTGGTGGTAAGGAACAGTAAGATAAGAATCAAAAATACTGTAAATTACACCTGGAACATTTGCCCATGAAGGCTGAGGCTGCCATGAATGACAAGGATCTAAACTCAGCTAAGAAGGGGAAAAAAACATTAAATTTGTGTCATTCTCATGCCCACTTTTAGCCTCCAGAAAGGAGTCAGGAAAATTTGAGGCTACAGCAACAAATAAAGCAATATCAGAGTTTGAAATGCTGGACAGCAAAAAGGAACAGCTCTTCAATACTAGCCCAGTGGACCCTGCAGTCTCATGGATCCAGAAATCTCCCTGCCACAGAGGGGCATGTCACAGTCGCACTACAGAGACACCAGACTTGGGGAATACAGGGCAAAGATACCATGCAAGTAGGGACACCATGTGAGGGACACCACCCATGACCTGTTGCATTTCATTGCTCCTGCCCATGCTGTGCAGAGATGCACTAGACCACCACCAGCAAGAACACAGTGTTGTCCCTGGCTGTACACAACTGCCTGCACCTCCCAGCTGCAGTACTCAAGAGGGCTTATTCTTGCAGACTGATCCAAATTCCCTCCTGTACCCAAACTGTCCCAGCAGCGAAGACTAGCAGCAACCACAGACGACTCCTCTAGTAAGCCTGGAGCTTCATCCCCTACAGGAAACAGAGCAAGGTACAGACCATGCTTAGGGTACCCTGTAACACTCAATACTATAGATAGTGCACACAGTGGTGGGAGACAATCTTTCTATAACCAGCAACCTTCCACTGCAAACACTGAGTCACAGTGCTTCAAGATTTTTTACTAGCTGGAACATGCCATTTTAAGGATTTTTTTTTTTTTCTTTCTTTCTTTTAAATATAAGAGGACCATCCCCACTCTGGTGCCAGTACTTTCACATATTTACACTAAAACAGAAGGACACATACATATGGAACGCTTAGCTGTAACAGGGCTGCAATAACAACACAGCAACATCTTTGTGCTGAGCATATGGGTGATCTCCCTGCAGACAGGCAGGGTTCTCGGGATGTTCCACCCTTCCTGCTTGCTGAGACTGGGTGGGCCAGACCCTGGTCTGGATTGCTAAAAAAAGAGAAGGCTGGTACAGGGAGCCAGGCTTACAAAGCATTTGGGTGGGGAGATGGAATCAGTGCTGGTGACAGCTGAGTTTCTCAGGCTGTTTCTGCATACTACAAACAGTCTGGGTACCTCCCTTACTTGTGGAGAGATGAGGCTCTTGGACTTAAGGGGAAGGAGCCTCCATCTCTCCCAAATCATCTCTGCTGTGCAGACACTGCCAGGCAGCACTGGTTCAGGGAGCCAGGCCAGCGCACAGCAACTGCAAGGGGAGAAGTTTTGGCAGTGATAAGCCAGCTTCTGTGTTGCACCTGTGCAGGGTCAAGTCAGCAAGATCATTTCCAAGACCATCTAGGTAAGGTTGGAGACCTTGGTGAAATAATACTCTGACATTTGCAAGGGATGCAGGGACAACAGCTCTGAGCCAAATGGGCACAAGTCATCCCTTGCTCCAGGTTGACAGGGGAGCAGAGCTGGACTGAGTGGATAGTGAAGGGCCTGCTGAAGGACCTGTTGCTGCTGCAGTCATTAACCCATGTCCTCCATTGACAGGGAGCAAAGATGATATTCACAGTGTGAAAGACACTGAACCCACCCTCCCTTCTAGAGGCACAGCCCTCAGTTGTCTGCTTGTAAGCTAATATCCTAAAGATCTTAAAGGGGTGATACAACTAACTGTATGACCTCATCAAAATAGTTACTACAAGTAAGGACAGAGAAGAAAAAAAGTCAGCTCTGAAAGCTGTCATAGACTAACGTGAGAGTACACTGAGACTGAAGTGTGTCCTAGGTATCTGGAAACAAATCAGGATTTAATTCAGAAGTAAATCAAGTAACAAATACAATAGTATGCAATAGGCTGAAGTGCAAGATCAAATGCTTGGAGACTAAACAACAACTCTTAAATTCTGGAAGGCCATCCACTGAAAAAGGGGAAATACTTGACCATGCTGTAGGCAATCCAGAAACGGCTTGGAGCCAAAATTGTGATTCAGCCATCAAAGAGGAAAATACAATCTAGTCAGTATTGCAAATGAGCTACTCTGCGACAGAAGTAGTATGCCATGCACAGCAACACAGACTCCCTTTGGAGCATCATGTACAATTCTACTGCCACAGATGAACTATACCTAGAGCAGACATGAAGAGAGTTGTCAAGAGAATGAAAACAATGGAAAGCTATTCTTACAAGAGGAGGGTAAAAACTAGACAAGACGGAGGTCAAAAAATTTATTTTAAAAGGACACGGAGGACAAGAGCTAAACAACCAAAATCTGCTTGGGCTGTTATTCCACTATGAGACTTGGATGGAATTAGAAACAGCTGCACTGTTGCAAATACCAAGCCACCCAGTGGAATAACAGCCATCAACTACATGCCAAGCCATGCATTTTTCCTGGAAACAGCCATACTTTGACATTGCACCTGATGCAATCATTCTGTTTATGACACTTTAAGTGCTCTTTTGCATGGCATTACTCACATTCTGAAAGACAAAAGTCTTCAATGGCAGGGGGAAAACACTCCTTGGCTGGTTTCAGGGGATTAGAGGGAGGAGATGGTCATCCTGGATCGTCGCTCATCCTTAAACTGTCAGCTGCCTCTTGACTAGTCCTTTTTCCCCAAAAAAACTCTCTGGACTTGAGTGAAGGGAGCAGAGGAAGCAGAGGAAAAGAACTACATTTGGAAGGGAACAGAAATGGATACAACATGTTTGAAGAAAACTAACTGCATGGTTTCTAATATGTAAACTATCTTTCCGCACACAGCTGATAGCTTGAAACCAAAGGGCAGGAAGAAATCACTCCATATAAACCCATCTCAGCTCATCCAGAAGTTTTCATTGCCGGGCCACAGATAAAAGTGCTCTAAGCTTTGCCAGACTAACTACAGTGCTTTTCAGGAAAGGAAAACATACACAAAGGGTGACTTTTCACCCTTCATCTGTAGGCTGCCTCTCCAAAAGGCTGGCTTCCCTGTAGGATGGCACACAGAACAAGTCAATTTTGCTGCAAGGTTTGCTCAGGCCATCACACAGCCTCACAGCCAGCTGATCAACAGGAACACCTGTGAAGCCCTCTCTCAAAAGTTTTTACATACTGAGTTAGAGCCTCAAAGTGAACATAAAGGATTTGTCAGGGTCAGTGCATAATATTCATTAAAAACTGGTCTTGCACCCATTCTAGAAGAAATGCTTTGTAAGAACAAGTGTTGCAAGACATGTTCTAGTTAAGAGCATTCATGACTGTATGACTTAGTTACTAATATAAACAGGAAATCTCTTTCCCTCCACACTGAATGATGCTTAGTAAAGATAGCCGATATTGTTACAATTTGAAGACATGCAAATGCCCTCCGTGCTTGATCCAAAGCTCATCTAGCACAGGTGTTAGCACTAGCAGAATGCAAAAGTCTAAAGTTTGCATTATTTCTAATTCAGGAAGTCAGTAAGACTCACTCATACTGACATAGTCCACCAAACAAATGCTTTGCAATGATGGTAACTCTACAAGAGTTTGGCAGTTGACTTTGCACAGACTAGTGCTCATTCATTGTAAACAGTGTTTTAGTTCAAATACTCACAAACTTCCCCAGGCCAAACCCTTGCTTGACAACCCTAAATCTTATGCTGGAGATGAGGAACATGTATTCAAGATGTTCAGCCATACATAACATTCCCACAGGAGTCAGCAAGACGTGGGTTTTGGAGAAAGAAAAGTCTTCAACTAAAAGTCTTCAATAAAAAAATCACATCTTTTCAAAGATGTCTTAACTGAAGTTGTCTCTGCCACCAGCAAGACTAGAGTGAGTCCTAATCCGTTTGAAAAGGAAAACTGACGTTTCCAACATCTCTGGTCACAGAGGGAGGGAGAAACTCTCTTACTATTAGCCATACTACAAACACTGACAGACTCACAGCAAAACTACTAGTAGTTGACACTCATAAGTATCAACTCCCCCCTGTGCCCCCTTAGCCTAGCAGTCAGGCACTGCTGGACTGGCTCTTCTGCCTCTTTCTTCAAGACAATGGAGCCAACAGCAGGCAGCTCTATGCCTGTGCCAACATCTGTATCATGCACAGGCTCCAACTGCTGCTCAGGAAGGGTGAGGGTCTGCCCAAGTCCTACGTGCCAGACCCAGGAGGACATCTCAGATAGCCCAAGGTGTCTCAGATAGTGTTAGAAGCCAATATGACAACAACTGAATCAAACCCAAGGGGACACTGCTCTTTCCAGTGCAGGGACATAGATCTCCATTACACTGACAGTATAACGCACTTCAAGTATTCTCCCTGAAAGTTCAGCACTGCTGAAGGAAAATTAATTCCCAGACATGATCAGGTAGGAAAATGCTGTTTATACCTTAAATAATCCAGGATCCTTACATTGAGAGCAACTGGGGGGGGACACTGCTAAAATGATTCAGGCTTAAATTTGCACCAAAACCAAAAGCTTTCACCTGGTAGGCATTTAAGTACACATTTCTATTTACCTACACAAACAGCTCCAAGGATTTTTGAAAGAAGCAGCTAGCTCTATGTCTAGCACCTTTGAGAGTCCTATGTTTGAACACACAAGCTTGCCCTTCAAAGCTACCCATCTTTAAGCCAGTATGTTGGCAGTTAGGATCACAAGGGACGAGTGTTGTGAGATGGTCCTATAAGGAGTTGAGGCTAAGGAGAGATGACTGCTAAGTCACCGCATGTTAGCTAGCTACAAATTATTTGCTAAACTGTATTAACTAGTCAACTGCCAATTGCAGAGTAACCTGAACTTACTTCCAGTTGACATGTTAAGCTAATATAATTTTGCTTTGTGCTGTGATGGGATAGAAACAAGCATTCAGTCAACATGACTCAGCTGAGCTGTACTGTTGAACAAAAGCAATCTAAAGGTCACCCCTTTTTCCGGCGTCCCCAACCATCCTTCCTGTAACACTGGGGTGCGGCACCTTCGCAGCATTACCAGTAGTTCATTATTAACCCCTTCCCTTATCCTGAAGGAAAATACATGAAATCAGTAGAACCTAAAACACCTGTTAACCATGAGTCTTTTCTTCTCTCCCTCTCTGCTCCACATCCTGTATCTTTGTGGTCATCCTCACAAATAGCCCCAGGACTAGTTTACTTAAATTGCATGTAACCTCCCCTAATTAATGTTGGAAAGAGGTGGAGCTGCTGTTGTAACAGCAAGAGGCAGTCTGTCACTAGCCACAAGATTTAAGATAAAAACCTAACAGGCAGAATTCTCCCACACAGTCTACCAAGGCCTGACAAAAATCTAAATATAATCAGTTCGAGGAAATGTAAGCTCATATTACTCTATTCCAAGTGTAATGTTTGCCAATGACATGGAAAACTTAATTGTGTGAGGAGTGAAGACTCATTTATACCATTTAAGCTACTAGGTCTTCATTAGACATTCCTAACGGTTAAGTACAGCAGCCTGCTTTATTCTAACCATAACCCATGACTGGGATAGCATGTTACACTGTTTTATATTCCAGATAAAGGTCTCCACCTTTCTGTCTTGAAGACCAGTCTTCCTTGACCTTCACCCTACCTCCACTTCCGGTAACAACTGCATTTCTTTCCTCTGTAGATTGCAGGTTTTAAAATCACAGCTTGATTACCAGCTACATTCAGTTGCACCTCCATGATGGAGAGGACTAATTGCTACTGCCTGAACATACGTCTAAGACAGGGGTCAAGAAAAAGCCCGCTGAAAGTGAAATGGAAAATCAAAATATGCTTTGGTTGAAAGGTGCTTCACTAGGACCTAGATTCTGATCACCTAAAACTTTAATCAATTTCTATATGGAAAGGAAAACCAGAATCAGTTTGCTGCTTGCAATGGCATGTTACCAAGGCATGATATATATTATATCTATACATATTTAATAAGTAAAATAATAAATAACTCTGTTACTTTACTTCTTTTCAGTTCTTCATTCTCCTTCAAGAAAGCCAAGCCAAACAACGCAAATCTGTCATGAACAAGAAGCCACTTGGCTCCAGCTGGGAAAACACCAGGGCTTACTGTTGCTAAAGCATATAACCCCAACACCTGAACTGGTCTCTGACTGGAAGTGGCTCTGACCGCCAGTCTCTTCCCAGGACCCCTGTGTACTGGTATTGAACACTTGGAACAGGGAGATGATCTGTCTGGAGTTTACAGATTTATACTGTGGATAGCTAGGCAACTCATATTCAGCTGTTACATCCTATTAATAAACAAAGGTTTTTAAAGCTGTTGGTTTTGTCCTCTCAATTTCATGCTCTACTTCCTGGGATGAATCTTAGTGCTCCCCTACTGCACTCCAGTATCGCTGTCCACAATACCCACAATTTAACAGGGACAAGTTGAACTCTGAGCCCCTCCTCGTGACAGCTTACAAACATCACCCAGGTCTGTCACTGCCAAGCACGTGCCAAGCATTAGCCAACTACCTCCCAGCTCTGCAGGAGGGGAGAAAGGACAGCGAAACCCAGCTAGAGCAACTGCAATACCTGCATCCCCTTCCTTACCCTGCAGTCCTCTGCTTCCACCACACACGTTTAATGACCTACGTCTCCTCAATGTACAACAGAAACCAGAAATAGTGAGGTCTAGCATGGGAACACAGGCAAGCTTTGCTTATGCTTTATAGCTTCCACCTGTACTTACCTGTCCTCAGCCACTCTAGCTGGGTATAAACCCTGAACCCACACAACAGCTCTGCAAAGGATTAAGAAAGGCCACATTTGCTGCTGACACAGCTCACACTTACTGTTGCCCAGTCACAGCTTATGGTAGCAAGAACTGTTCGTCCTCCTTGGTCTGAGCATCTTATGCATAAGGCAGAGATGCTTTCACATGAGCAAAAAACCAGTTTAGACATATTGTCAGTCTCACCTGCACCTAAATGAATATGTTAACTTTTTCCTTCCCAACACAATAGACATAAGGCAGTTTCCTTGCTCAAATTCTCTAGTGCCACACCAGCCACACTCTTCCTGTTTCCTCCAAGAATCACCCCTGCCTCTCGCACATGGGCTACCACCAGTCATTCCTTCCACACCCTTATGAAGCAACCAAGGTTGTCCATGGCCATCTTTCACAATAGTCTTCCACAGCGAGGATGCTGCAAAACTGGCTGAAAGGCTAAATCAACCTTTGACTCTTCCTGATAAAGCAGGAAAGAAACAACAAAAAGACAGTGCTGGAGGCAAACCCCTACACCTCCATGAGGACTTTTCCAGACATGAGACAGTGACTGTACAGACAGAACATGTACCCATGTGCATGCAAAACTTTCTCTAGGTAGCTACTGGTACCTAAACCAAACCACCTTAAAACATGCCACAGTGGCTGAACCCAAACAAGAAGAGAAGCAGATATGTAGCACCATTGCAGGTTAACTGCTCAGTTTAGTCCCTCAGCCTCTCAGGCAGCTCTGGCAGCCTCTACTGAGCTTAGCCAGTCAGACATCTTCCAGAATGCAGTTTAATCAATTTAACGCTACCTGCACAATGTCTGCCACACATCTGGTTCCATCAGTGACAGCAGCATGGGTGTGTTGGATCTATTCTTAGTGTCTCCCATCAGGTCTCGACAACTAAACAGGTTAAACATTTGTAAGAAATATGCAGGTTGTTTAAGGTCACCATGCTGGAAGCCTGGACTAAGTTTATTCTCTTGTGACACAAACAAGGGAAGAAAGAGACAACACAGAGCAGAGGAAGGGAGTCTATTAAGAAGATGCCCTTCAAGAAGCTGGAGATATGTCCAAATGCAGATGACAAAAATAAACTCTGGTTCATAAAATGCCAACACGACATAACAAAGGCTCAGGTAAAGATTCAAAGAACAGCGTGATCAAGGCATAATCTGATTAATAAATCCTCTTCCAGCATGTCAGAGCAGGAAGTCCATAGGATCAACAGACTATCAGACTATTAAAGAAGTATTGACAGAAGATGCATTTAAAACAAAGTTAAGGAAATTCTTCACGCCAGCCTGGGGAAGTTCATACTCTGGAACCTCTCTTTAGAAATAGATTATCTCCTATGTTCTCCCCAAAGGAAGTGTCAGCAGAACATAATTTGATTTTATTCATTCTTCCATTACCACTTGCTAAGGTCAGGTAATATTCACACAAACATTCGAAAAGAACTCCTTCAAAGAGGAGTAGGAGGAAGGGGAGAACAGAAGCTTCCCCTCCTGAAGACTGAGACTTAAGGGCAGCTAGGAGGGAGAGTTACTATATGAAAACTTGAGCTCGTTCTCAGGATGCTACTTCCATGCATATAAGGTAGCTAGCAAAGCAAACAGAGACCATCAGCACATGGCAATAAACGCAGAAGCAGGACAGGCATCAAAATGTCTGTCAGGTTCTTAGCTAAACCTCAAAAGGGAACGGGGTGAAAAACCAGAGGCCTGAAAACCTCAGCAGTCCACCTAGCAAAGTGGCAAGCAAACAAACATGCCTCCAATACAGCAGGGGACCATGTAGTGTGATAGTCTTAATCAGTCTGTATTTTCTGATTTCTCTGCCAACATTTCTCAGCACCTGTAGTCAGAACAAGCCTCACCCTTTCTCAAGAAAAAAAGGAAGTACCTCTTCTCAGATTCTTCTCCTTAAGATAGCATGTCACACAGGCAGAGATATCACACTGGAGAGGAGCTGGGGGAAATCCAGTGGAGCTAACTCCACTAGGTCAGAAACTGCACTGATCTACACAAGACTGTACAGCATCTGGCCTTTCCCCAGAGCACTGAAGAGGCTGCTTCAACCTACTGCAGTATGTCCAGCCACAGACTTGCCTTGCCCAGGATAGGGCTGGATGGCAGAATCTCAGAACAAGGTCAGCATGGAAACACTGTCAACTACGTACACAACCTAACTATCTCATGCCTAGCATCATTCAGAAGAGCTAGTAATGACCAAAGGATTATTACCATCATTCTCATTTTTAACTCTCATGCCCCAAAATGAACAGAGCCAATATGAATTCTCACAGTAACACTAGCTGTGTGGAAAAGGGGAAAACAGTTTGCCTGCTCTTTTACATCCTTTAATCTTTTTAGAGGGTGATTACAGAGCTGCAGTGTGACAGAATCACTCTCTCTGGCTTTAATTGGCTGAACTGTTTAGACTGAGTTTACCTCAAACATATTACTGGTATTAAAAGCAGAAATGGAAATAAATCACCTCCAAAACTGGAAAACAAGTGACTGAATATAGGTGTTTACAACAATTGTAAAAGTGCTTTTATCTAAAACACTAAACACTCTGCTTCGTCTCCGCATACTAGTGAGACACATGACTTAACTATCTACAGACCAGGTTTAAGCTCCAGCACTTGGAAAATTATCAGACAATGCAAATGCTACAGGCATTTAGTAAAATGAAAAGTAATGAGTTTACAGTGAGTTTTTACACATTATGCAATTACTACCTTGCTGCAGGATATGAATGTGACAAACAGCTTTGTAATATTTATGAAAAATATAAAGCAGTTGACTATCCGGCTTTAAATAACAGGCCAGTTCTGGGCTGACATCACTCTTTCTTGTAACTGGAGGGAATTTGTCTCCAGCTATGGTAACACTGCAGAAGTCCTCACTTAGCATGTTGCAAAGCAATCAGCAAATGGGTCATAAAGACAAGGATCTCCCAAGGACATAACCTCCTGCACAGCTGGCATGGGCCACTAAAAGACAAGATACCACATTAGTTAAACCTGAATCACTGTAAGGTACAATTGTTCTGATCTATCCAACTTGCACTTAGATGACTGCATTACAAAGCTGTAGAGGAAAAGAGAAAGAACAAGCAACAAGCATATCCTTACAGTATCTCCCACAGCATTACTCCCAAAATGACCTCGTCATCAGACTATATCCACTTCTAGTATTTCCATTTTCCTTTTGAACTACAAGTAGCAGATCTGGTTTTGGATCTGTACCAGACTGGTATCATACCCATCCTATGTGGTATGGCAAGACAAAAATTCCACAGCCTGGTTTCTTATGGGAAAAAGTCTTCCGCAATCACACTTTCTCTGTATTTACCCTCAATAGTTCGATGCCACCACATGTTAATGAAAGGGAGATGATATTTACACCCCTATTGAAAGAAAGGCTGGAGTTTGAAGTCAGGTCTTCTAGACACCAGGGAACCCTCATGAGTGAGGTGATCAATGACACAGCCAACACCACTGACCAAAAGCCAGTCGGATAAAGATCCATACAAACCTAGCTTCCTCAGTCTCACTGCACACAGCTGGTGTTTTGAGAAGGCAGCAAAAATGCTGACCTTGGCTCTGTGAGCAGTGCTAGCCATCTGGACAGACAGACAGCAGGAGCTAGGACAGGCATGGAGGTATTGCTAAAGCCTCTGATCCAAGAATTAAGCAAAAGCCCCTCATCTGTTAATCCACTAATAGTGCCTAGCTCCTAATTTGGAAGAAAGCCAAGTCCTACTCTCCCATACAATAGCAGAAGGGAAAGCCATCACAATGCACAATTCCTTGCCAGTAGGTTCTCAAGAAGCCCGCATCTATGCGCCCCAGGCTAGCTGGGGCTGCCAAGCAGCCTGCCTGCACACTGTCTGCTGCCATCTGTAACCGGTCTCACCTGGTGAGATGGCCTCCCTAGCTGCATCTGTCTAGACATCTGTTGAGTAGCAAGCTCTGCAGAAATTTAAGAGACTTTTCAACTCAGAAAGACAAGTTTTACTAGAACCTGAATTAACTTTTTAAGTAGGAAAAGCGAAGCGCCTATGCAAAACACAACAGAAATAAAACAGATCTATAGACAGGTCTCTCCTAAGAGACTTCYCCCCTTCTGCAGGTTTGATTCTGGTCACTCTAGTGGGTTTCTGGATTGCAGCAAACCCTGTACAATCCCTCCCCCAGGGAAGTTGCTCCTTCCATCACAAGTCTGCCCACCTGCTCCCCAACTCTATAGCATCTCCCCATCAGTGGCAGGCTCCCAGGGTTCTGACATCCCTTTTGCCACTTATCAAGCAGAGATTATGTCCTAAGCATCAGGCTTCATGACCTTGTACTGTTCCCCTCTTTCTTTTGGGAAAACCAAACTTCATGTTGTCCGGGTTGCCTTGATACTGCCTGTATTTGTGTACACAGTCTAACTCCATCCATTTAAGAATTTTTAATTCACTGCCCAAGTTAAATTACCCGGATGTGATGTGATCTGCTTGGTAACACAGGAACTGAAACCAGTACCTCTCGCAAACAATCCCATAAGCACTGTAAGATGACTGAGCCACAGAATAGGGCCCATGCGCTCTCCCGCAGAAAAAGGGCAGCTGAGGACCAAGGGGTCCCCAAAAACTAGGAATGTCTATTCCAAGGAGGGACAGCTGTCATCCAGCCTTCCAAGATGAGGTGACAACATTGATCAGACACCAAGTCTGAAGGTTCCTGGCTTCCTCAGTGTCAAAGCCTCCTTGTCAGACTGAAGACTAGGAGATAGTTACTTAAATTGAGCAAAATAACCTGCGGCTACATCTCAAAATTATATTCCACAATAAGTGGAATTGATTAAGTTGGAGTAGCTCAGATATTGAAATTTTTTTAATGCTTTTGCCCTATAGAACAGCTTGAAAAAATAAAATTCAGTTTAAGTTTATTGTTTTTAAGAAAAAATACAGAAGCCTTACAATTGAAGTAATCTAGCATTGTCAGAATGACCTTGAGCAAAAAAAAAAAAAAACTTTTTTGTTCCCAAAGCAAAGTTATTTTTGCTGTTCTTTGGATTGTCAAGTTTTTATCTAATATATCCACATTTGAAGCTATATATATATGAAACTATAATATCCAAGGAAGCCATAATTAAGATAATTAACCTATCATATACCCATAATTAATATTTCTACTTCAATACTCTGAGGAAGAACTAACACGTTGTTACATGACACAAATTTAAAGAGAACTTCAAAAGTAGTAGTTAGTATGCTATAAAATAAAATAGGAGGCAATTAAAACAGTTTAACTCCTTGCAGAGACTACCATCACAGAAGAGTATACTTGGTCTGGTTGGGATGGAGTTAAAATTTTCTTCACAGCAGCCCATATGGTGCTGAGTTTTGGATGTGTGACCAAAACAGTGTTGATAACACACCAATATATTAGCTGTTGCTGAACAGTGCTTGCACAGCAACAAGGCCTTCTCTGTTTCTCACTCTACTCTTCCCCTCCCTGCCAGCAAGTAGGCTAAAGGTAGGCAAAAGATTGGGAGGGGTCACAGACAGGACAGCTGACCCAAATTGATCAAAGAGATAGTCCACACACCAGAAAGAAAAACTACAAGTGAACAGAAAATTTATTGTAATAGCTGGGGATTTCAAGAGCAGAGAACAAAAAGGGCATGTAGTTTTTCCATTACATCAGAAGCCAGCTAGCTGAATGGTTTCTAAACTACCAGGACAAGGATAAAGCAGATAAAGTCAGTGCAGTGACACTACATTTTTCTGCATCTGCTTTCACTTTAGGAGATGCTGAACAGAAGATCCTCAGGCTTGTGTTAACTGTTTTCAGGAAAATGCAAGGTACTTCTGAAAAAAGAGGCAAAACTCAAAGTACCAAAACCCACAAATATGCTCATTTGGGTCCCACAGTCCATGCCTGAGGAGTCCAAGACCTGCAAAAGTGTCCTATAAATGAAACATTAAATCCTACGTAAGAAACAAGCAGACAAGTGGAGCTTGTGACCCAACGGTGCTGACAAACTCAAAAAAACCCTGCAGATTAAATTAGACCTACGTATTATGACTCATCTGAATAATTGCCCAGCAAGCTGTGCCTGAAAACAATATCTCAGCATGCAAGAATTTCTACACCTGGGTCAGAGAAGGTGAGCTGTACTTAGTTGCCTTGCTTTGCAGCAAAACTTCAGTGCCTTGCAGAGAAAGCCAGGTGGCAGAGGAGGAGCAGAAAGGAGACAGAACAAATGACAGTTCACAGTACAGCTGCAATGAGCTGCAGAAGCAGATTAGTCCAACAACCAACGGATAGAGAACCAAGGTTGAGGAGAAGAGAATAAGCAATATTGCATATGCATCAACACAGAGCTGTATGAAGGAGTTTGATGAGTAGATGCTCCCAGAGAATATCTGAGAGGCCAAGTCAAATTCTTAGGCTTTTCTGGAGCAAACCACCATTGCCTGCGTCTCAAATCTCTTCTATTCTATTTCATTACCTGCTCCCACAATAACTCCTCTCTGGGACAAACCCTTTGAAGGCACAGGAGTTGCCTAAGCCCCCTCCTGCTACCTCTGATAGATGTGCTGTCTCCCTGAAAATCACTGCTTTTCAGCAAGGCTTATCAAGCCGCACAGGAAGCCTTGCCACACAACTGATATCACGGCTTCTAGCAGCAGGACTCAGTCATTAAGAGTTACCTCACATACATTATCTAGGCAAAGCACTGTACCACAAACACACACTGTACAAGGAGGTGGGGTGGTTTACAATGCTGTTTTTTTTGGGAGGGAGGTGGGGAGGCATATGCGTAATTGGGGGAAACGTAAAAGCTCCAAGTGTGCAGAAGCCCTTCAGGACATAATTTAAAATATTATTAGTTTAAATGATTGTAGAGGGACATACGCACAGGCTGAGAAGTGCCATCTCAAATAAGAGACACTTCTTAAATCCAGTTCATGGACAATTTCCTGAGAAAGATGAATAATTTCTTTAAGCTTCAACTTTTTCAGTGCTATACCGAAACCTACTATATGAGATCAAGGCTTCAAACACATGCAATTCTGTCAATACTGATTCTGATCACTGATTCAGCGTCTAATGTTTTCCTTCCACCATTCCACCTCTTCCCACTTGTCTACTATAGACAAGATACTTCCTGGTAATTTAGTTTCATTCCTTTAACACTTATGGTGAGGCAAAGCACAAGTATGAATCTTACTTCTAAAACTCAAAGGCAATAGAATACCCACCCTCACGGTATTTGAGCACTTAATAATTGTCCAACCTGTTCTTCCAAGCTTCAGTTACAGATATTCTAAAGCTTCTGTAAATAAACAACCAGGAGCACTTAAACTGTAGTTGGTCATGCCTGTGRTGGAGGAGGAATCAGAAGACCCACAAATATCCTTTCAGCCCCAGCTTCTATTATAGCTCTACTGTTTATTTATGAAACATCATAGTTTTGCTATCTGACTCATGATTCTAAGCATCTGAAGAGGGCACCACAGATAGCCATTTGATAAACAAGCAAACTCACACAGAAAAAACAAAACAAAACTTAAAATAATTGAAACAGGACACAGAATGAGCAAGTTTAAACTCCAATCCTGTGAAGCACAAGTATTCCAGTGGCCCTAGAAACAGAAAAGCATTGTGGTTTAAAAATAGGGTGTGATACCAGATAACAGCGGTGATTCACCTGGAAGACAAGAGGAGTTCAAAGCAAGAGACAAGCCAAAACCTGCACTGTAATGACAACACACAGAGTCACAGCCTTAACAGCTCCTTTAGTGCTGGAATGAGAGGTTAAGAACAGGGCAACCTGGCTTTCATGAGAACAGATCATAGGAAAAACTATATCCATCACAGAAGCAAAAGCCACCACAAACGGCTATTACCAGCTTATCTACCGATAGTGATGCACACTGCAGCCATCTGCAATCAAATACAGTAAGCCACTTTTTAAATCAGCACAGCGTTTCTAATTTGAACAAAGACATTTATTCACAACCAAGAGTCTGTCCATAAAGACTGCAGATGCACCGAGGGAACAATATTGGGAGCAAAGGAATTTCCTGCCACAGTAGAACATGCATATATGTCTCAACCTGACCATTATCCACATGCTTATATGCGCAGAATGAGATAGTAACTCCTTCTGCAATTGCTAATGTCTATTTGCATACTGCCCCTTTTTTACGAACAACATAACATTTGGTCCCATTCTGCTGGGGTTCATGCTTTTGGGGTCAAGAGATGGATACATACATAACCTCTACCCAAAAACACAGACATGCATTCTAAACAAACATTTCTACAATTATGAGATGGATGGCATTCTTTCTTAGCTGCTTCCTGCCCTTCAATTCCCCTCATATATTGCTTCTAATAGTCTAAACTTCTGAGCAGCTGCTACTTTGAACCTGGTTTCCTAAAGACAGACCATTTTAATGCAGACAGTGTCTGCCAACAAACTCAACAGGCTCTGAAATTTTAAGAACTTGAAGGGGTGGGAGGATAGGGTAAGAAAAGAGGCTACTGACCCTATTGAGAGAGACACATTTATGCTCACACTTTGTTAGACACCAGAAACTCTGCTAAGACAGATGGGTAACTGGGTTTTGCTTTGGTTAGGCTTCCCAAAGAACTACTTATTAACAGAAAACCCCCTCCAAACTCACCAAACACAAGCTTCCTTCCTTCTCTAAAGACGACTTCCCAGCAACATTATCCCAATGATTATATTCAGTCTTTAATCAGACCTCCAACCCTGAACAGCCCTCTGCAGCCAGAAACCAAGCAGAAGATGTTCAGAACTGTCAGCATGCTGAAGGCCTCACTCTACTTGGCTCCAACAGCGAGAGCTGGAAAGGTGACCTTTACAGTCTGGTACCTAAGCAGCACATGGTGCTGCCTCTCTTGCAATTCTTGTTTGAAAGTCTGTACTATCAGAAAGGAAAACCCTCTGCATTTCTTCCTCAGAGAGGACAGAATGGAGGAAAAATATGCTGGCACGAGACAGGGAAACTTGACGTGTTCTCTCCATTATGTTATTGAAAGCTATCTTTCCATCATGTACAGCTTTAAACTACGCTGCTGCCAATGGGTGTGTATGCTTACTGTGCGCAGAGCACTGGACACTATTTTTGTGACCAAAAAAATTCCTTGGTTCACATCAGGGTGCTATTCATCTATTTCAGGATAAGCTAAGGCAGGGCTATCTAGCTAATGATAGGGTCTATCATAGTACCATGTAGACACCTAGTCTTGTCAAACCTGTTCTTTAAACCCCTGTCTAATTGGGCTAGACAGTTTGTACCACACAGTAATTGTTCATACACTTCCAGTGAGATGACAACTAAGAAGAGAGCTGTACTTTTCAGCAACTATAAATCACAGCAGACAGAGGGGAGTGAGTAGAGAATACCAAATACATTCCTCATCCCTTCAGTGGAGCATAGCATATAAGCTGAACTCCTAGTATAGGGCTCATTGGCAATATAAGAGCTAACTGTAACACAATTCAGCCAGGAGCACAAGGCCATGCTTAAGTTCAAGTATCTGGTTAGGACCTCGTGGCTTCCATAAGGCAGGAGCTCTCATAGTTCTCTAAATGCCCGGCTGAATTCAGGCCAAGCAAATGCAAATGTATTTCTCGGATCTGTTTTTGACATCTCAGGGATGACCTTAATTGCAACCTTACACCCTCTCTTGTTTCCCAGGAAAACAGACACAGCACAAGGAACAAAAATTTACCACTTAAAATATCACCCAGAACAAATCCTGCCATCTCCAGACAAGGTCTAGTTAGGCCAAGCAGCACTTTCATGCCAGTGATCTGGAGTGGACCCTTTATTTCCTTTCCTCTAGTCATAACCACTGTAGATCACTTTCCTGCAGCAAAGAAAATAAAATAGTTAACATTGGTCTGGGATCAAAATATGCACCAAACACAAGATACTGCCACCTCCTGATTCAGTAGGGGACTGACCTAGAAAACCCACAAAGCTGTACTGAGTTGCAGCTGGCCTGGGGGTATCTAAACACTACTCACTCCTGCCAAAAGGGGACAGTCGCCTTTTCTCTGTGTTCATCCTGCCTCTTGAAAAGCCACTTCAACTCACATTCTGGAAAGTTAACCCAGAAAGAAAAATGAAACTGTTTTCTTTCAGATTAGCAATTTAAATCAGGTCAGTGATGACTATGAGAACTGGGAGCAGCACAACTGAAAGCAAGGGACAGGAGAGATAGAGGAGAGGGTCACCACATCCTGCAGCAGAAATACATTGACCACCTCAGCTATATCATATAATCCTACTTTAGGGGATTTGAAAAGGCAAGTGATAGAAAAATAGTCTACTCTTTAAAGTGGAAGTGCTCAAACAAGGGAAAACTGCGGCGATGATTGTGAAATGCAGATTCTTCAGGTCTCTCTGCAAATACAGAACCAATAGGGCCACCCAACAAATTCAGCTTTGTCCTAACTTGCTTGTCACTGAAATGACTATTCAAAAGCACTTCTCAGGTTTTATTTATTCAGAAATATCTCATCCTCCTTGAAACCCAGTGCAAATAAATAGATATCACCCTTACATTATCAGCACGAGAATCACATTACCTAAGGGGAGAAGCAGGAGGAGGAAGAAGCCCGAGGGAAAGAAAACAGCCGACGAACACAAACAGGAACAACGACGGAAAAAAGCAGCCAAACCTGTATCTTTTGGGAAACAGGGGAAAAACTTGTTTGCTTCCAAGAACTTAAGTTTCGGGGTTTTTCCCCCCCCCCCTCCTTCATCTTATTAACTTACTAATTAAAAATATATTTTTGAGTAATACCTATAGGGAGTTTCCTGTTTACACAACAGTAACTCAGTGATCCAATAAACTCAGCAGCCTGAAGTACCTGGCCTTGACACACACCTCAGTCCAGAATATAGTAATTACSTTGTAAACAGGAAGCACGCTACTGCCAATGCACCGAGATGCAGGAACAAAAGGCACATAGAAGTTGTATTTCTGCACTAGCATCTCCTGCAGCTTACTTAAAGTGCAAATCACAAATTAAATCAAATACAAACAATACTGTATGGCTATCTAGGCCAACAAGTGTTTGCCAGCACTCTCTGGAGCTTTCTTTAAAAAGATTTTTTTTTTTAATTGTAAACATCTTTCATGGGCTGACATAGCCAAAATACTTTCAGGCATTGCAGGTTAGCTTTAGAAAGGCTTTTAGGCATAAGCAGATTAAAGTAGAGGAAATTACTGTTGCAGAGTTGTAAGCAGATGACAAGGGTTAGTGTGCATACATTCTGAAAGGTATCAGACTTTATGGGAATCATACATATGGTAACACCAGCCGAATGTATGGGTGTATCAGCAGAGACTTATATACCAGGATGCAGCTACATGAATGGCTCCCCGCTGACTTGCGTATTAGAAGTCTGCCTTTTGAGAAGAGCAGGAGCAGTAATAAGTCTTATCCTCCAATCTGGAAGACAATGAATCAGTGGATTTTGCATTTTAATCTAATTTAGATAAGTTAATCTACTTTACAAAAGTGACATCCCCACCTCATCTTGGTTCTCCACAGTTCCAAGTTATACAGGCTGCAACAGGCCTACAAAGAACTAATTTTCAAAAATATACCTCTTGAGCAGTCAGCAACCATCCCCACTCAGTCCCTTGATAGACAGCAGAAGGCCTGGACATAAAAGCAGGCCCAAATCTTGTCTCTAATGTAGGACACGATTATTCTCAGTCACCCTAGTCATTCCTCAACAGTGGCCCATCTCTAATACGCAGCCTTCAGAAAATGCCCATCAGCAGTCACTTGCACAAAAAACATGGACAAATGGGCTAACACTAAGATGTTATAAAGACCATTTTAAAGGGAGAACTTCCAAGCAGCTGTTGTAACCTGGTTCTGACAGGTGTTCTGCAGACACCAAGGGAATTCTTCAACATTCCTTTTAAAACAGGTTTGGGCAAAGCAATTATCTGTCACTTAAAATAAAAGTATATCTATCAAATCACTGGCACAGCAAGAACTAAAAGGAAACCCACTACCAAGCTTAGCACCCTTTTTTCCTCCCTCCTTTCCATTGGGATTAGCTATATTGTAATGTATGTGGGAAGCCACAGCTACTAGCTGCTTTGCTGCACTTAAGGAGTGTCTCTTATAATTCTTGAACAAGAGCCCATCAATAACAGAACAGAAGACTGGTTAAGGTTGGAAGGGACCTCTGGAGATGGTTTAGTCCAGCTAGAGCCACTACGCCCTTGAGAAAAGGATCAGCAGCTATCCTCACTCGCAGACTCYCCCCCACCCCCAAAACATACTACAGCAAAGGTGCTAGACTCGTGCTACCAATATTTGAACTTTGTGCCACATGAAAGGCATGAAACCCACCACAAGGACCACACTTGGCTTTAAAGCACAGCCTTCTCCAAAGCTGTCTTGGTGCACCTGCAGATTCAAAGAGAAGTATAGAAAATGACAYAAACTACAGCTCCCTTTAAGTGCTCATCCATTTAACTCACGTTAACGACACCATCTAGTGGATTACACACAGATAGACAAGTTTGGGGTTTTTTTGATGTGTAACAAAATACCCAGTAAAGTAATACCACAGGGTAATTTCTGGTAAAATCAGAGAATGCAAATATTGCTTATAAATAATGCATGCTAAATAAACTTGTGTGCRTGCCCGTCGCTGAAAGCTCACTCCACAAGCAGCTTACCCAATTGATAAGATACGAACACAGACACACAAGAATTGCTTCAGCCTTTGACTACAGAATCAAGAAGTGCGAGTAAAACTACTAGTGTCAAGTCCTGCATATTTAACAAAATAAAACTCCAAAGACTCATGGGATGAGCAAATGTTGAATCAGTTGTAGCAATAATAATAAACTTTAATCAGATCAAGAAGTCAATACAAAGTTCAAGAACAGGTATCTATCTCTTTCTGTAAGCTTCACAATAACCTTGTCCTTTTTGCTTCTTCACATAATTCCAACTTCTATCATCTCTCTGCAGAAATATTTCAGTTCTTCAGGGGTTGCTTTTATCCTCTTCTCAGGCTTTGCTTTCACAGTTTTGAAGTGAGATGGACAATATCAACCAGTGCTATAGAGTGCCTTTTGCACTCCAGCTTTCATCACTGGAAAGGTGCTTCCTCAAGCTAACCAACAGCTACTGTGCTGACCAGACATTTTTACTAACTTGCCCATTCTGCGARCGCAGGCTAACACACTGAATATGATGAATGAAGCATCCTGGAACTGCACTGTTCTGGAAGGAGGAATTTGAGGCATTGAGTGGACTGGCTGTACCCATCAGGCTACTCTAGCTAATATCTGCAGCCCTAAAACAGGAATTATCATTTAGTCTACAGCATTAATTGCCTTACTGTGCATCTACTCCAGTCAAAAAGAAAAAAAAAAGGCAGGTAGAGCTTTTCTAACAGTAGCATGCCACATAATAGGATTTAAAACACCATAGTGGACAAAATAAGCTCTTACTTCCTAATTGCAAGTTACACACAGCCCTCATCAACTCCTGAAGRCCACTCAAGTGGCCAGCCCTCTTCACAAGCTGCCTAAAAGGGTAACCAAGATGAGGTGGTAAGTTTTCACCTAGGTTATGGTAAGAAAGCAGCATAACCCAATCCCAAGTTTCTTTAAAAAATAACTTGATAAAGCGCACTTATATTTTAACAGGTACATTACAAAACAAGCTGAAGCAAGAAAAAACGATTTTGCTTGAGAAAAAAAAAAAAAAAACAACAGCCAAAGGAAACCCGTGGAACAGCAATGCCTAACACTGGGGAACGCCATGGTTACTTTGCCCCACTCAAGACCGACGGCAAGAGCTCCAGCAGCTCCCACAGCTCTCACCACAGGGCAGGAACACCGAGASATGGGGGCTTCCCCACAGCTTCCCTCACTTTGAGGGCAGAAACCTCTTCCCTTCCCTACAGTTCTTCTCCCAGCAGAGGAAACAGCTCAGGGCCGCGCCCTCGGACGAGCCCACCACGCAGTAACACCGCGCAGCAGCCCCCCGCACCGCCATCGCACAAAAATGACGCCCGCACCGCCATCGCACAAAAATGACGCGCCAGCCCCCAACGCCCGGCAGCACGCATGCGCAAGGGGGGAGCAGCGCGGGACCATTTTACATGCCCGCCCTCGCCCCGCCTCCTTCTGCTGCGCATGCGCCTCCCGTTCTCTCCCCGCCCCTCCGCGCGCGGCGCCCTGTGACGCGCGGAGCGTAAACAAAGCGGTGCATTCTGGGAAGAGGGAATCGTTACGTGCAGGAAGAGGGAGCCTCCATCTTAGGCGCTCGACGCGTCGCGGCGGCGGCGGGATGGCGGCTGATAGCCGGGAGGAAAAAGGTACCCGGTGGTAGGGGTGGGGGCAATGGCTAGGCCCCGGGGAGGAGGGATGGCTCGGGCGGGGGGGATCCGAGCCATCCCCCCTCCCCGGGGCCTGCTTGGTTGCTGGTGCTGGGCCTTCACTCTGAGAGGCGTCCGTGAGGAGAGCGGAGGGGCGGCGGGGCCCTCTTCGAGGACGATTTTCGTAGTCTTTAGACGTGGTGTGTGGGGAAGMGCTCCCTGTTGTGCCCTGGGATGCTGTAGGTGACGGGGCCATCGTGCCGTCGTGTGGTGCCCCGACGGCAGTGGGCTCAGGGCAAGGTGACTTGAGCAGCGGGAATAGGAGTAAGTTCGTGGGTCATAAGTTTAACATTATTGGCAGCGAGATACTGCTAGTTRTTTTCTCGCAGAAGGTATCTGCTTTTCTTTATTTCTGCTTGGATCCCTAGCCGTATTTTTTGCAGGATTTTCTGCCGAGGGACATAGTTACTTTAGCAAGTAGGAGCTGACGTTGGAATATTGTTTTGGCCGATTTTTGCTCGGCTTTTTGCAATCAGTTTTGCATTTTGGGCACTGTAGGTAAATAAGTTTGAATTAAAGGAATTGAACGTTTCCCGGGTAATGTATATTCACAACTGCCCATCACTGAAGCGGAAACTGAAGTGATCTGCATGTGGTCTGTGAGGTTATATGAGTCAGTTCTCACAAAATAGTCCATTTAGGAAGTAAAAACAAAGTTTAGATGTAGAAGATTGCTGTTTGGTGGTTAGTGCAGATAATAGCAGTGTTATAAAAAAGGTGAAGGAACACTGGTGTTGTGGTTTGGTTTGCATTGTTTTGGATTTCTGTGGAATACATTTCATATAACGTTTTTTGCAGGATAGATGTCCATTAAATGTCTTTTGTCAGAGTGGTGAAAGTTTGCTGTCTCTAATATTTATTGTGAAATTACATCATGTGGAAAATTCCCACTAGATTTTTTTTAGAACTGATATGTAAAATTATTTCTGGTGCTTGATTCTTAGCGGTATTATTGTRAGACTGGTGGGATAGGATACGATCAGGTTGTGTTGAAACAGATGTGAGCTGCCGCTGTGGATGAGCCRTGAAATTAAAATTTTTACTGTTGTCATCTATAAATTTCGACTGATATAATCATTTATCCAAATGAGCTTGAATTTTTTTATTCTTTGGTTTTTTTGTCCTTTTTTTTTTAATCACTGACAGTGGTCAAGTCATGAGTAGCGGACAAGGAATGTTTTTATGTTTCATATTTTAATTTGCTTTTAATTTTTTGTCCTATGGAAGGGGTGATTCTGACTGAATAGCGGGCGTTAATGTACATTTGTTTGTAACTGAACTTATTTCTACTGTAAATACGACATTATCCTCCATTTGGAAGAAAAATGCTGTTTCACTGCTTTAAAAAAGTGGAAATAAATCTCGCATACCCTTTTAGTTTGAAATCGCCTGGTTTTATCTCCTCTGTTTGCCAAATCAGATTTTTGCTTGGACCCTTCCTTGAATAGATCTAACACTCATGGCCGGCAGAGGAAAAATGGCCTCCCCAGGTAACTTTCCTGCTGTTTCAGGTGAGTTAAATTTGTTCATGGAAGGATCCAACACACCCCCGAGTCAACAAAAGATGAATTGCAGGAGAGCCCAGTTGGGAGTGTCTGTAATGAAAAGGACTCATTTGGACCTTCCCCCTTCAGCAGTGATGAACTGTAAGAAATCTGTCCTCTACTGTCTTTCTATTTCTTTTTTTTGTGCTTTTCCTATGCTTATCTTAATCTGCCTGAGATAATTTAGCTCATCAGGTTGAACACTGACAGTGACAGTTCAGTGAGTGGAATCATCTTGTGGAAGTAAGTTGAGCAGTATACCTGATGCAAGTGAGAGACGGGAACTGTGTATTCAGATTGCCCTTTTTGCATCACCAGACTGCTAAATAAATTTGGAAATTTATTTTTAAATAAACCAGATAGATCTATCTACAGAAGGGGGYGGGGGGAACTCATCCTGCTCCTGTCTTTTGCGTACTTGGTTAAGGTTCCAACTATAAATCAGGCCCACCTAACCTGGAGGGGATTTATCAGAGGGTATGTGTCAGACTTGCTTATTCCATAAATTTTCCTTATCTTCTCATTTCTTTCTGAACCAGCTGATACGTGAGTCTTTTAGCACCTCTGAATGCTCCTGCAGTAGCTAGGTTAAATGTAGTTTACTCAAGTATGCTATTGCCTCACCAAAATGGAAACAAAGCCAAGGTTCAGTATGTGTGATCTGAGAYGGGTGATATGTTTAATATTCTAATCGTAGTGCACCTCTTCTTCATTAGTCTCCAGTGAAAAAAATCTGGTGCACTGAACTTGCCTAGTCTTCTGTGGGGAAGCAGAACGCAAGCCAGGAAATTGCAGCCCATGTTTAGCAGTTGCACAGCCATGAATCTGAGCCTTACATATCTCATCAGTAAGGGCAAGAATATTTGCTGTGGATATATAGGTATCTACAAACATAAAGGGCTGTTCCCAAGAGAATTACGATGCAGCTTCGTGTTTATATTTAAATGCCCTCTAACTGTAAACTGCCAGGGAAAGGCTTGATCTCTCTGTGCCTGCTTCCTTTGCATCAGCTACAGCAATTGTGGAGTTCAGGGGCCACTTCTGCATTCCCCTACCACAGAAAATATGGAGAAATGCCAGCAGGAAAGCTAGCACACATGCTGACTTCAGAATCAGTAGTATATAGTGGAGATACAATTATAATACTAACTTTTTTTCTGGTGTGGATTTTGTCTTTTTTTTTAATATCAAGCTGTAAARCTTCTCTTGTGGTGCAGCTCAAGATTTTGAAATAGACAAGTTGCCAAACTCTGGAGGACTTCGTTTGCTGCCTTACTCCGATTTCRTCCAGTACAGGGGTCCTTACCTGCTACTTTATAACATTGTACAATGCGTCTTCTACAGATAACTGTCAACTAGCTGAATCCTTGGAGTTTGCTTTGCTTTCCTTTTCCTGAACACAGAAAATAAAATCAATCATAGTAATATAAAGTGGAAAGAGCTAAGAATTCCAGCATTTAGGAAAAGAAATGTGAGATTCCAAAATTAATACCTTTTCTATTCTTTTTCCCTTTGCATGCTTAGGCGTAGTTCACTCTTATTTTTAAAGTGCTTGGAATATAGATCGGCTGTCTTAAAGCTGCTGAATCCTTCTACCAGAATCACCATACATCCCCGTCGGTTTCAGGCAAAGTGAAACAGAGTTGGAAACAATGACAAATTTTARAAGTTGTGTGGTCATTTACTGCCTCTAGCATGAATTTTCTTAAACTTTTGCCCTTTTGATCAAGGTGAATTAGTTGTAGCGRTGTTTTTCAGTGCAGCTCAGAATTAATTATGCAGCAAGTAAGTCCTACTTTCCCCTTCTTCAGTGGGGTGACCTAGCTTATGTTCTTGTTGTTGACTTGCCCTGTTGCGTTTTGTCTACTTGTAGCTGAACCACAAAATTCACCCTCCTAACACAGCAACGACAACAAAAACAGCRGGATAGGAAGGGAGATAATTTAAGGTGCAAGTTCTTCAGGTTTTTGAGCAGAGAGGTCCCTCCTCTTTGCTTATGGCACTCAGACTAACTCTCCCAGTCTCCTGTTTCTCAAATTTTATACAGGCTTTTTTGTTAAGCTTTCACTTGTAGGTCAGCTTTTCTGCAAAGCTTGTGTGACATGAGGAGCCAACTTGAACCTTATTCAGAGGCCTAAATGCATCCTGTGATGTATTTTAAATCTTTTATTGGCTTTGCTTGATCCTTCCAACTGAAATTGTGGAAATAAATCCAAAAGACGTTAAGTTTTGCCTTGTGGCAGATCTGTAACCTTAAAGGAAATGTTTGGGTTTTCAAATACTAGTTCTACTGTAGTTTACATATCCAGACTTTTTATAGTTGTTTTTAACTTCTGTTTTGTTTTGKTTTTAGATGGTGAACTGAATGTTCTGGATGACATTTTGACTGATGCTCCTGACCAAGATGATGAGTTGTATAACCCCGACAGCGAGCAAGATAAAAGTGAGAAAAAGGGTAGGTGACTTTGGCAGTGGATGTCCTACAGGAATGCAAATGGTAAAAACCGTCTTTCTTATTAGGGTTAAAATCTTTGAAGTAGTGGCTCTTATAACCTGATTCAAAGAGTGAAAGAGTTCCAAAAGTCATTATTTCACCTGACCTTCCAAGCTAMCAGTTAACTAGGTTTCCTTTTGTCTCAAAAGCAATTGCTGAGTCTGGCTTGTTGTGAATTCATTTGCTGTTAGAAAATGACTGTCCTTTTTGGTTCAATGAAGTGCAATGGAAATGGAGCAAGGGGGTCCCAAAATCTGGTTCCAGCTCAGTTCTTGATTTGGCTTTAGGCCAATCCCATAAGCATTTAATTTAGCATTCCCATATATAAAATTTAGAAAACACCTGCCAAAGCTTAAAGGATTGCTCTTTTAAAGTAAAATATATGKTTTAGAACATGAGCTGTTCCTAACAAGCAGTTTAGAGTGTTGCAAAGCCTACAACTGGAAGATGTTACCYATGGCTGCAACAGGGGAATTACCCAAAGTAGAGAAAGTAGGTGCCTCTGCACAGTTTTTGGTCTGATATTCAAAATAACATTGAACTTGATATCTCTTTCTATTTAAGGATCAAAAAGAAAAACTGACAGGATGGAAAACGCTGAAAGCAAGAGACAAAAACCTTCTGTGCATTCATCAAGGCAGATGATGCCAAAGCCTCCTAGTTCATCAGTTAGCAATAACAAGAGAATAGTGAGTACGAAAGGAAAACCAGTATCAGAATACAAGAATGAGGAGTATCAGAGGTCTGATAGAAACAAGCGCCCAGATGGTGATCGAAAGACACGCATGTCGAGCAGTTCCAGGGAACCTTATAAAGGACAACTGGAAAAAACTTGCATGAGGAAGAGGGATATTGACAGAAGGGCAAAGTCTTCTACACCAGATGGTTCAGAGGTATTAAATATTCTTGCTGCCTTATAAATAAAGCAATTACATGAGACCTTTRTAAGGCACATTCTCTTAAGACTGTGTGTGCATCCTGACAATGTTATATGACTGCTGATTCACTTTTTCTTTAAACATCAGAGAATCAGGCATGATGTGGATAGAAGACCAAGCAGATCCAGCCATTCTTCTAAAGAAGAGGTGAACTCTGAGGAATATTGTTCAGATCACGAGACTGGCAGTAGTGGTTCTTCTGACCAAGGCAATACAGAGAATGAGGAGGAAGGAATGGAAGAAGAGGAAGATGATGAAGGGGAGGAGGACGAAGAGGTGGAAGAAGATGGGGARGAGGATGAAGAAGAGTATGAACAGGATGAGAGAGATCAGAAGGAAGGAAATGACTATGACACACGAAGTGAAGCCAGCGATTCTGATTCTGAATCTGCCTCTTTCACAGATGGGTCAGTCAGATCTGGGACTGGTTCAGATGCATCAGGTAGGTACCATCTAGCATGCTAATCTGAAATACCTTGCCATTGAAAGTTTGGCTGCTTTTAAAAATAACCACTTCCTGACTATGTCGAAAGTAAGCCTTAGTAGCACAAGGCTACTAAGTAARATGTTAGTTATGAAATACCATAGGCAAGGAAAAAATGTACTGGAAAGTGGTATTTCCTTACACCAAAACTTGTGGATATCAGGATTACCATGCTGAGGATTCATAGTGTTCTCGATTGCTTTGGCCTTGCTGTTCAATACTTTGAAACATTAGAATTAGTATTTTCTTAGGTATCTGATGGCTTAGTTTCCCATACAATTCATTTTAAGTTGGTGGTGTATTCATCTAGATGAGTGGTAAAAGCACCATCTCCCCAGGGAAGGATAGTTAAATAGTGGCTGCCTTCAGCATAGGAAATCTAAACCTAAGTTGAAATGATTAGCTATTAGGGCAAACTTAGAAAGAGAAATGTTTTAAGCAGAAACTAGAAGCAAATGTTTCACAGTTGTATATTATAACTGGTCCTAACTTACAGATGTGAAGTGTTAATGATGTAAATACTTTTGGTTTTGGCTGGTTTTTTTGTGATTTTTTTTTTCCTCCGATCCTGTTAAGATTCTTCTTGTGTATCTTCCTTGTCTGAAGTCTCCATAAGTGGTCATCCTCCTTAACATAATAACTTTTTTGGCTCAGCTCTGCTGTTTGGAATTAGAGAACAGAAAGGTGTAACTAAAAGACAAGTGAAGCTGTAATAACTGTTCTAAAAAGCTCCGTAGTATAGCATAACACTTTTCAGAGTGGAAATGGTTGTCTGTGTGCTACAGTGTTTTGTTTTCAKACCTCTTTCCATTTTGTTGAGCTCTGAGCGGATGAGCCCGTATCACTATCACAACACAGTTTGTGCTCTGTGTTGCAAATTTGGCTGAAGGCTGGAGAGAAGAGCTAAACCACCTTTACTAAAACACCTAGAGATAAATTCTGTCCCTAAACTTTGCACAGAATTACTAGATTTGTGGCATTTGCCTTCCTTTTGTGAATTAAAAGCTTGAGTAATTAGCATTTGCTTCTTTTGTGCGTGATAGTTTTGAGGCAGCAACCACAATTTTCACGTGCAAGCCAAATGCTAACTTCACTATTGCAGATGTTATTTTCCTGTCTTAGTACTTTTTATCTCAATTTTGCCTGCCACTTGATGTTTAAAATATTCTTTTATTTGTTATGGGGGTTTTTTTAGATGAGAAAAAGAAGGAGAGGAAGAGAGCTAGAGGTATCTCTCCAATTGTTTTTGACAGAAGTGGAAGTTCTGCATCAGAATCATATGCAGGTATTCTTTCCTTTTGTTGCTTGTCATCCTGACTTGCATCAAATCTTAATRTGTAATCTAAAATAAATGTAACTGGCTGTAGAGATTTATGGGTATGTAGCTTTGTATAATTTGGTATTGACTTCTGGCATGTTGTGTGTGGATACCTTTGGGGGGAAGTAGGCTTTCTTGTTACTTTAATGCTATTCTGTTGCTTAAGTGGAATTTTCACTTTTTTTTAAAACTTGGAAGATGATGATTCAGTGACTAGTTTTCTGAGTAGGAAATTGTTCAAATAACTGTTTTAAAAAAACAAACCCAAACCAAACAACCCAAAAACAAAACCAAAAAAAAAAAAAACCAAAACAAAACACTCGTGCACATTGAATAGTATTTTTTGTGTGTGTGGGTGCGCGCCAGAAAGCATAATTTGTCATGAATGAAAATTGTATGTGACAAGGCTGTAGAAATTGTATATTATCTCTATTAAGGCTCAATCTGAACAAATGTACTTTGGCTAAACACAGGTTCAGAAAAGAAGCATGAGAAATTATCATCTTCCGTTCGTGCTGTCCAAAAAGGTATCATTTAAATTTGAATTTTTAATGCATGCCCCATAGCAAGCCATTGTCTCTTCATTAAATTACCTATAAGTAGTAATGTTCCGATATAAATCAGTTTGAGCGCATAATTGTTGTGAGCATAACAAATGAATCTTGAGCTACTTTTGCATGTGTTGAGCGATATGCAGAAAGTTCAGTCACTTTGCTCCTTGCAGAGGCGGCAAAGCAAAAAATTAAGTGCTTACATCTGAAAAGAGGAACATTTCAGCATTCTCTATTGGACGATCATGCTGTTACGAATGTTTCCCAGTATTTATCCAAAGATTCTTAAGCAAGGAAATAAGTCCTGTATATCGGAACATCACTGAATCATGCTGATTTTATTTTATTTTTTCTTTACCTGAGTATCTAAGTTTTAGTTTTAATTTCGTTTCCCCTGGCATTTTGTGCTCTGCAGCTTAGACTTCAATTTTCAAGTTGGGTGGTTGACTGTGATAATGCATAGGTAGGAACTGGGTGGGATACAGTGTATTTTGAAGGAAAGAAACAACTATCTACACTCAAAGCAACACTTTTGACAACTGTAAATATTTACAGTTCAGCTTATTTGACACTTTGTTTTTTCAGACCAAACAAGTAAACTTAAATACATTCTCCAAGATGCAAGATTCTTTCTCATCAAGAGTAATAACCATGAAAATGTATCGCTTGCTAAAGCRAAGGTATGTTGAATTTTCTTCAAACTGATCACTTTGTCTATTTTCAAACACACCCACCTTTCTATAGAAAAGCATATAGATAGACGCATTCTTTTTTCCATCACTCAGATCTTGGTAGAGGCAAGGATGAAAGCTACTGYTCCTTGATCTTGTTCTTGCTTCCACTGTAACCTAGAAAAGTTTCTAGACCAGCAGTCATTAATCTTGATAAGAGTAGGGTTAAAAAGGGGCTTCAAGGTCTGTTTGGTAACATCCTAAGCCAGCCTCTGTTAGGAATGCTGTGATGGTATTTTCTCCCTTTCATCAGCACCTGTGTTCATACTGCTGTACTGTGAGGAGGTTCAGAARGTTGTTTGGCTTTTGTTTAGTGCTATAAAAGTAATTTATTTCAGTTGATTCAGGCATCTGAAGCCTTACTGCAGAAATGTATGCCTGGCAGTGCTSGTGTAAGGGAGTTCTTCAGGAGGAATTCCACTGCACTGGACTTCAGCTGCTTAGCAATGGCACTAGGCCGTTCTGGTGGTTTTGTATTTGCATGTGTTATTTGCAATAGCTTGTAGAGAAAATAGCTGATTTGCTGTTACACAATATACACAGAGTAGGTGATTCTATTAATGAAGATCATCTAAAATAGAATAGCATTAAAACGATTAAATCAATCTTAAAATTCCTGGACAGGTTTGGCTCCCCCCACCAGCTTTGGATCTGATCCGTGCAGTGAACACCATTCTGACTGGTGTTTGCTTTAGCTCTTTCTGTGTCCCATCTGTGTCCTTTCTGTGTCCCATCCACACTTGGGGCTGCAACAGTATCCTTGTTCCTAAAGTTCTTGGAGTGGATGCTTTGTCTCTCAGTGTATAGGCATCAGCGCTTTGCCACTGTACTTCCATGAAACTGGCTTTTGTGGTGCCAATGCAATACGTTGTTTTAGTTCACAGCAGGCCTTCACAAGCAGCCTGAAGCCATATACATCTGACTGATGTAAAACCAAATAGTTCTCTGATAACTCTAATGAATTGTCAGAGTCAGGCAAGCACTAATCTGAGCACAGAGTAGGACATGAGAACATATCTTCAGTAAAAAAGGAAGGGGAGGAACATTTTCTTTGGTAGATCCTAGATCATATCCTGAGGCTGAAGTTTGAACATAGTAAACCAGCGTAAGGTTCTCCTCTGAGTTTGCCTAGAGAATGGACTGGGGAGGTGATCTTGCTGAAAAGTAATACAGCAAACTGGTATTCTATAATTACAAGTGAAACCTTACAGATGGTCTAGATGCATCTGCAGTGCTCAAAAAAAGATTGAAAAGCCAGTGTTTTAAAAGTTTTATCATGGGGCAGGCTATAAATATTTTTCTGAAGGAACTGAATTTAGCAATACCTTTCTCTTTCCATTATCTTCTATCCCAGAACACTAGTTTGGTCTTGTTTTCCTCATCTGCACTATACACTTTTCTTAGCTAAATCACTTGAGTTGAACTCTTAYATTTTTGTGGTGGGGTGGGGGTTGTTTTGTTTTAGGGAGTATGGTCGACACTTCCAGTGAATGAAAAGAAGCTTAATGCTGCATTTAGATCAGCGAGGAGTGTTATTTTGATATTTTCTGTAAGAGAGAGTGGCAAATTCCAAGGTAAGGGAAAGTGAGCTATTATCAAGGTAAGTGAAAGTTTTATGTGCAATAGCTTTTCTGTTGTGTCTTTGTTACAATTCATGTGAAATCCTCTAGGATTTGCAAGGCTGTCTTCAGAGTCTCATCATGGAGGATCACCGATACACTGGGTGCTGCCTGCAGGAATGAATGCAAAAATGTTGGGAGGTGTCTTTAAAATTGACTGGATTTGCAGGTAAATAATTGTTCATTTATGTTGCTGTTTAATAACAAGGCATTATAATAGCTTTTCTGTATATTACTTGCATGCTGACAGCATCCTTTTGAAAACTCGATTCAACCAGAGATCTGTCCTCCAATCTCCCCAAATCCATGCCTCCATGGTACTGAGCTTGGGACTCAGGTCTGTACTTGACATGCACTGTAGAAAATATTTTTTTTTTTTTTTTTTATGTAGACAATTAACACTTGATTGTGTTCCTTCACTGATCCACTGAAACCAGAAAACTATTCTGAAATCTTTGAGTAAAAACAGCTGCTCACTTGAATAGACAGCTGTAGATAAAAGGAAGAAAATCCTGTAAGGACAGATCTGTCTTCATCTGACATCTTGGCATCTGACTGAACAAAGAAAATGCTACTGCTCTAAAATAATATATGAATGAGTACAGATATTTTGCATAATGTATAGGTTGTGAGCAGTATGTTCATTGATTTAACTGAGTATGTCTTACAGAAAAGGTTTTAAACCTCTCTTAAGAAAAAGAGCTAGATCAGTCCTGTGAGATACATTGTGTGGTTGTACAAGCACTTCAGGCTGCCAGAAAGACTAAATAGAGGGAAGGTGAGACTTCGAATTAGAGAAAAATCTAGGTCGGAAAGGTCCTCTGGAAGTTAGTGTCTCCCACCTCCAGCTCAAAGTGGTTCTAGCTTCATAGTTAGGTCAGGTGCTCAGGCATTTCTTTCAGTGGGTACCATGAGCTACCACCTCACGTAGAGACTGGTCAGCGTATTCAGATGGTGAGATAATAAGCAAGCACAATCTCGATATTGTACAAAGACCAAAAGAAATTTCTTTAATAAGATAGGCTGTCATAGGATGGACTATACTAGTTAATATTGGAATAAGTCAAAGTGAAATCTTCAGTTATTAATACTTAATATGTGCTAATACGTTCATTCGGAGACCTGAGAGTGCAAAGGGTAACAGGATTATTTTGTATGTAATGTCCTGCTGTATGCATTTTTAAATTTAAATTTAAACAGAGGCAAAACTATAAATGATGCCACTTGCATATTTAGGCGTGAATTGCCGTTCACTAAGTCTGCTCACCTGACCAATCCTTGGAACGAACATAAGCCAGTAAAGATTGGACGCGATGGACAGGTTTGTTAATTTTTTTTTTTCTGTAACCCACATCTTCGAGTGCTTGCTTTCAGCTTTGTATGTACAGAAGATTTGGAATCTCTTTAGATCAGTTATTTGCAGTAGAGTACTGTGACAAAGGCACTCAGCTTATTTCTAATATTGTTGCAGAAGAAGGAAACAGAAAACAATATGGTGCCAATTCTGTTGTCATCTTTGTGATAAACAGTCTTTGATGCTTCAAAACTGTGATATTTTTGGATTTGAAATGTAACGTGCTTTGCATTGTATGGTGTGCAAACCTATATAGCATCAGTTTTTAAGAACAAGTTCTGGTGTTTCCAGCTGTGTTCTGCGTTGCACTTTTTTAATATGCTGTATTGCTTAGGGCATAGACTGTACCATTATAAAGTATATGCTAAGTAAATTTTAACTGGGGTGGCTCTTTGTCTTGTCAGACATACCAGAGTGCAGGTGTGTTGCTTCTGTCATCAAGTAACCCAGCCTTGACTAAAATAACGGGTTCTGCTTTTTTAGAGCAAGATGGGAGTTGAATGATTCCCATATTGTATGGAAAATGTAGACTCTGCATTATTTTGCCCATAGACAAGTTCACTTTGTTGGGTAGCACAAGTAAAACAATATTTTTGGTCTTGTTTTTAATTTAGTGTGAACTTAAAAAAAAAAAAAAAAAAAATTTTTTTTTTTTTTTTTTTTTTTTTTTTTTGTTTTAGGAAATACATATTTTTTTTTTTTTTTTAATGTTTTGTCCACTTCACTGTAGAGTTGCAGTCCGGACATGGGTTTCATCTTTTTTCATAAAATTGCTGTACTGTTAGGTACCTGCTTTTCAACTCGGGTTGTTTCCTGAAGTGGTTGTTGTTTATCCATTTACATTTTGTGTAACCCTGAATGGATCTCTCTTCTGAGGACGTGTACACTGAGCTTCTTGCATTTACGACATCCTTTGGGAAGGCGTTCCACAGGCCTGCTAGTCACCAGGTTGAAGAAGCACTTTTTTGGATTGTTTTGCACCTGGCTCCTGCTAGCTTCATTTGATGGCCCTGAGTTCTTGTACCAGAAGAGGGAGTCAACAAGTTGATTTCTGTCCCTCTGTCCTCCAAACAACTCGTGGTGTCAGACACTCCCATTCTATCTGTCTTGTCCCCCAACCCCACATATTCCTCTTTTTATTTTAGGCTGGAGACCTGACCTGCTCAGTCATTGCATGTAGGAATTGTTGCACTCATTCAGTTATCCTCGGTGCCTTGCTTTGAAGCTTCTCCATTTCTACTGTCCCCGTATTTTTTTGAGATGAAGGGGTCAGAACTGCACCCAATATTTAAGGTGTGGGTGGAACATGGACTTCCAATGTGGTATAATGACTTTCTCATTCTGTGTTCCTTTCCTGATAATCCTGAACACATGATTTGCTTGTTTTATCTGCTGTCAAGCATTGAGCTGGTATTTTCATGGACCTGTCTATCATACACTGAAGAACTCAGTTTTGAGTGGTAATAGTCAACTTCGTCAGGCCATGGCTTTATATGTGAAGCTGGGGTGGATTTTTTTCCTACGTGTGTCACTTTTCTCTCTGTAATAGGTGATCATTTTCTTTGTGATGAAAAACAGTCCTCTGATTTTGTAGCAAAACAGTGATGTGGCCTGTATGTCTCATGGGAAGATATGGTTGCCCCAAATGTTGGACTAGTTTATGAAAATTCTAAGTAGTGCCTAAAGAGTGAAAGGTAATGTAAGTGAATTTTGCTCTGTCTCTAGTGATACTGAAATCTCTTCAAAGTGTCTTTTTTTTTTTTTTTTTAATGTATGTTGTCAGTATATTTGGGGAGAGATTCATTTTTTTCAGTTTATAAACCACTACTGAACTTCTAACTAATTCTAGGAAATTGAGCCGGAATGTGGAACCCAACTTTGTCTTCTCTTCCCTCCTGATGAAAGTATTGACTTGTATCAAGTCATTCATAAAATGAGGCACAAGAGAAGAATGCACTCACAACCCCGATCAAGAGGACGCCCATCCCGTCGAGACCCCGTTCGGGACGTGGGAAGGTTAGAAACGTTCTTTGGACTGATAATAGGCACATGTATCAGAATAACGTGATGGAGGAATGTGATTCGTCAAAGCTTTCCCTGCGATAAAGAAGAGAGAAAATCCTCAAATCAAGCTGCATGGACAAGTTTGTGGCTTCATTGAGGATTTCACATGGTTCCCCGGTCTGTCATTTTTCAAGAGGAAAATGGGGATCTTTGCTTTTGCAGAAAAAAAGCTCTTAAAGTGCTGTCTAGTTTAGACTAGATCGTTTACTGAGATAACGCAACCTGTAATGCTAGCTGTAGGTAAGCTTGGCTTGATTATGAGCAGGCTAGATGGAGAGAAGGAAATATTTATATGCCAAAAATGTGTTAATATCTTGTAAAAGCCTTTTCTTTCAGGTGTGTCTCTGGATAAGCCTTATCAAATATGGGACTTTTATAAGGATCACTTAGAATTTTGCAGAAGATGCCGCCTCATTTTGAGGATAAAATATTTAAGTTATTTTGATATTCAAGAGGAGCATTATTGGAACTGTTTCAAATTGTGTCACCGTGATGTGTTAACCCCATTGCCAAATATTCTCTAACATGTAACCACTGAATTCACACATCTTGCTGAGCTTCTGAAAACAGTAGGTTCTTTCCAAAAGGGATCAAGTGGCCCTTGGAGACCCGGCAACAAACCAAAAAGAATGGCTGTTGCTGTGTCTGTATATACAACCTTTCCAGATGCTGGCAGTACCTGTGGACTTAAAGTATTTTTAGAGGATCGACATGGTTATTGATCACTGCTATATGAACTTAACATCATTTTCCAGAAAAAAAGGGGGTATAACTTGTTACAGAATTGGAGAAGTCTTTGCAAAGAACTGATATTAGCCCTTCTGCCAAACACCTTTTCCCCGTGTAGCCACTTTGCATACAGACTGATGTATGGTTTGGGCTGAAACCTTTGGTTAAGTTTCCTCTTTGTGGAAACATCCTGTGGTAGGTACAGATACCCAACAAGAGTCCCCCTTTCCTTGAGCTTAAAAAAAGGACATTGTAACGAGTAGGTAGGAGGAAACCTGGCAGCGCCCCCCTATTTTTGGCTTTAAAGGACTGAACACCAAGATGGCTTTTGAAGTTAAGCTAAGAGGTTTCCAGTGCAATAAAGTATATACAAGTGAAGGTTTTGCAATGGACTGCAAACTATACATATAACACCACCACACCTTCTCAAGCCTGCCAGGGCCTCCATTTATGTATGTGGCTTACAGCTTAAAGTCAGTAGTTGGACTACTATATGAACTGTTTCTATCATATTTTATACCGGTCGTAAATGCACTCTCAAAACTACAAGAAAGCGGTATGTTTATTCTTTACACCAGCTTTTATTTTCCTTGATCTGATTTTGCTGTAGATGCAACTGCTTTGGTTTTTGGGCTTTTTGCTCATAGTAAAGAACCTGCTTTCATTTTAAAAAGCTTAGTAACTGGGTATGGTGGGCTTTAAAGACTGAAGTCGGGAAGGGGGAGGAGAACTGACTATAAAACTAAAAGCTACATGAGCTTGTTACTCAGTGAGCAAGTTGCACAGTAATTAAGTGACTTAAGAATTTCTTGTCTTGTCATAAGGAATTATATTGCTGGGGTGGGGGGAAGGGAATGGATTTGTAGCTGCTTTGTGTTTAGAAATACTGTTATGTTAGCATTGGAGTCTCCCATTAATGTTGATGTACCTTGATGGAGCAAAATTAGCAGCCAGTTTTCAGTTCTTTATTAAACATAACAGCAACTGGAATGTAACTGTTTTATAATCAAACTTCCTCCCTGAGAGTGAAGTTCTTAAAGATGACATCTCTTCCATAAAAGAGCTGTTTGTATAGAAAGGAGCCCCGATTATTTTAATTATTAGGAAGCTTAAGCGTTCTTAAACTTTCTGTAAAAGGCACCGATGCATTGCTGGTAAATTGCTTAGAACAGAAATTGTTAGAAATAATATCATTGGTCTACCCGGTTAGAAAAGCTACAGTGAAAGAAGCAAATTCACAAAGCATGCACAGTTTTATTTATAAATGTTATGGAAATAGGCCTTTTATAGAATTCTTTACCCCATAGCTAGCAAATACACCAATGTCTATGCCTTCTGACTGTAATGATATATTTTGCCATCTATTTTCACTGTATTTAGTTCTGTAAATTCTTTTGTTATCCAATAGGTTGTTTTAAAATGTAATGTGGAAAGTGTAATGTTAAAGCCTAAATCTGAGTTTGTTTTAGACAAATTTGTTACCCTTTGTTTGGTACGAAGGTACAGTTGGGTAGACTTTCTTCCTTAAATTCCAAAGGTCCTGTAGCCAGAAAGTAACTGTGGAGGGTATTTAATCAGACTGTTGTTCCTGATTATTTGAGTTCAAATTTAAAGCTATAGAACATTTTGAAGCAGCTGGAATTCAGAATGATTAAATTGAGATCCTGGGCAGCTCCAGCTATTCCTGTGAGGTATTCTGCTGTGACGAATGCTCCAAGCAACCTTGTTTAATCTCTGATATCTAATTTGTGTAGGCGTCGACCAGAAGATTATGATATTCATAACAGCAGAAAGAAACCAAGGATTGACTATCCCCCTGAGTTTCACCAAAGACCAGGTTAATATCTTACTATGAAGATTTGTGTGCACCAATTCACAAGTGTTTTCTTTTTTCGTGTATCCTCATTTAGTTCAATAGTAAAATATTTATATGTCTGCGATATAAAAATGGGACTTGTCCCAAGTGCTGGCTGCTGGTTTAACCCACCTCTAGCAGAAGTCAGTGACACTGTTTCACTGGTTTGAGAGAGAGCGCTGAGTTAATCTAGGCTGAGCCCTTTTAAGAGCCTCAGAATTGTGTACATTGTTGTGAATGATCCTCTCGAGCTTTGCTAATACGAGTAGTTGAAATGCCCAACGGGCACAAGAATTGGTTTGACTTACTTGTCAATGCACTAACCATCAAATTAAAATGTTTATCAGAAATTTCCAACTGGGAGGGACAGCTGAGATTGCCTCACTAGCAGCCTGTGTCTAGAAATGACGGTAGACATTCGGTTGTTTTCAGAGAAAATTTTTTTACAAGCTTGACATGAGGAAAGGAGAGGGAAGTTTCACTGCGTTTTACAAGAGGGTCTAATGATGAGTTTGAGAAAGGAATTTTGTTGTTCTCCAGAAAGAAATGTTTGCAGTGGTAATGCAGCAACAACACTGGTACTATTGCAGATTTTTTTTTTCTTCAGAAAGCAATTATTAAGAAATTGTCACTTTTAATCTACTGAATCTTGCTTCACTGCTATTAGAAATACGTATTCCATTATTTCAGTAGTAGATTTCAAAATCTTTCTTAAGAACCTGCTTTTATCTGTCCAGCTTGACTGCAAAGCCTGTGTTCTTTGACGCAAAAAGTGTTGTTGCTGCTCCCTGGCTTTCCAAGACCATTGTTTAGAGTACAGAACAAAATTTTTTAAAATAATGAAGCTCAAAAGCATTATTTTATTAGCATAAGCATGCCTGGTGGTTTGCACCATTTTACTGAGGTCTTTAAAGTTTACTTCCTGGGATTTACTGAAGCTGTAACAATTCTTTGCGCTGAGGGGCTTTTCCAGATGTTTTTTAGGTTGTTAATTTTTTATGTAACATTGTATTCAAAACCTATTAGGAAATCAGCCTTAAGAGTTGCCCAGATGAACACATTCTGCTGAATAGACAGTTAATAAGTAGTAACAGCCATGCGCTGACTGCCAAGGGATAATACCATTGAAACTTGCGGGCATTCCCAATTCGTTTGGCTAAAATTCAAGTCTTTATTTGCAGATACCCCCTTGCATATTTGTTTGTACTGTGTGCAAGTTCCTATGGGTATATCTTTATCATTTTTTTGTTACTACATTATACTACTTTTCTGTACTGCCTACAAGAAGTTGTAAGTTTTTGAGAGTTATTTTGAAAGTGAGGGTAATGGCAGGTAGACACAACTTCATAGCTGGCACAAAATGAAAGGACAGTTTCTAACGAGTATATTTTTTAAGACTGTTATCATGAGATGGTAAATTGAATTAATACTGCTTGATGTTCGAACAGGGTATATAAAGGATCCCAGATATCCCGAAGTAGACAGGTAAGGTGTGTTCATGTTATTCATTTTATGCCCTGCTAACTTGTCTGTATGGATAAATTGGATTTAGTTCTACAAATTTTTATTCCCAACAGACGATTTTCAGGAGTTCGACGAGATGTATTTTTAAATGGGGTAAGTTCATGCATGCAGACTTTTGGGGAACTTTTTATATCAACTTTCAGCGCTTCCAAAGAACACTCATCACAAATGTTAATATTACTGTCTTTCATTTTAGTCCTACAATGATTACGTGAGGGAATTCCACAACATGGGACCACCACCACCATGGCAAGGAATGGTTTGTGTCTTGTTGAATTCAATTTTTCTCTGTAGAATATGGCTTTTTTTGTTCCCCTCTAGAGGAGCCTAGCATATTCGATGTGTGGTCAACTCTTCCCTTTTCCTAAAATATATCTTTGCTGTAACTGTAAAATTTTTAGGGGAAAAAATTATTTGTATCAAGTATTTTGTAATTTACTTAGCTCTCAGCAATAGTCCAGCATTCTAGTAAGCAGTACGGCAGCAGGAATCTGGCTTGGTTTGAACCTACAAGAAACTGAAAGCTCTGAGGAAATAGCAGAACCCTCTTTTAGCCTACAGAAGAGGGTGTGATGAAATTTTGTGCTCTGATAAATATTCATAGTAATTGGCTTTCTCTCAAACAGCAAATGCATCAAAGAGGCGGACTTGCTGCAGAGGCTCATGGAATGAGCTGGTGTGTTCTAGTGTTGCGCAGTGGCTTGCTTTCGGCTGTGGCAGTGAAGCATGCAGGAAAGTAGTAGAATGTGCTGCACATCGTAATCAAAATAAGTCTTGCTGTATTGCAGCCTCCACTGAAATGCACTTTTTTCCCAGTCAGATGAGCATATATATGAGTACACGTATCTATGGGTACGTACATGGAAATTAACTGATAGTTCACTTGTACAGCTGTGGTTTTGCCATCATGTCAGGAGGAATGGTCATTATAACTAGTTATTGTGGTTATATTTAGTAATTCTGGCCCCGAGGGTCCTGATTTTGGATAACTGTAATGAGTCTTTTGGCGCTTGTCTCTACTGTGAATGAGCAAAAGGCAGCACCAGATGTAGAGATGCTACTATAGCCTCTCATTTTTCTCATCTGAAACACAACTCTGGCTTGTCGTAACTGAAGAAAATGAGCAAAGTTGTCAGGCTGGGAGGAAAATGGTTTTTCAAACACAGCTAAGCCTCCAGAAACTCCCATTTCTTTCTCCTCCTCTTCCCTATTCTGCATGCTGTCCAAGCTGTCATTGTAAAATCCAGCACTTCCACCTACATCCTTTGTGACAACAATGCAAGCAAAGATGCTTCAGTAATATGGGAAAGAAAGACCTTGCTGATTGAAGAAATGGAAGAGAACAGCCAAGAGTTGTCTTTTTTTAAAAAAAAATAATCTGCTAGCCTTTTGTCAAATAATTTGTCTTGCAGAGTAAGTTTGTTCATTTAAAATAAGAATATATTCATAAGGAATGGCACTGAAAAGACTCGTTTCTGTAAGAGCTCACTGGTTCGGACAAAATTCACATTCCATATGCACAGATTTAAAAAAACCAACCCACCACATTTTAAGTAGCAGAAGTTTTACGTACAGTATCACTTTGAGGCAGATATGGAAAGAAGGCGTGTTTGGGGTTTGGAGAGAGTGTTTGCCAAACCTCTAAAGAAGCAATGGTAGAGAAGTAGTAAAGCATGCTGACTTAATGAAAAATAGTCTGCCATTCAGTTAGGAGGCTGTGATCGGATATATTAGATGTCGTGTTTTTCATCTGAATGAAAGTAACCTCTGCTCTTAATTCCCAGCGCTCAGCCTTGTGTGCATCCGTTTGTTTTGAAACGCTCAACAAACTTTCTGTAACTTTCTTGTAGCCACCATATCCAGGTATGGAGCAGCCGCCACACCACCCTTACTATCAGCACCATGCACCTCCACCTCAAGCTCACCCTCCATACTCAGGACATCATCCTGTACCACATGAAGCAAGATACAGAGACAAACGAGTAGTAAGTGTCCACAGAGAGAGGGGTACACGAATCTGCAGGCCAGAGTAGGAATGGGAGGAATCTGGGGTACAGATGTAGCCTAATCTGAGATTTGTTGACTTTGATAAACTGCATTTTTAAGACCTGTATTAGTTTTCCTTGGAAAGATCCGTTATTTAGATTGACTAAAGACTTCCAGCATCTTTGAAATGCCTCTCTCTCCCAGGTGATGTAGAAGTGCAAAATTCTCAGAACATACTCTTAAATTGAGGTGTGTGCTTAAAATGGCTTCCAGCTGTCTAGCTCTGAAATTTTCATGCTGAAGCCCAGTTTGATTAAGGACATGCCTGTAACATTGCTTGCGCTCATGCACAACAAATTACTTTATCAGCAGAAAAGTTTGTGTTTTATAACTTTTTACAGGCACATCAAAAACCAGGGCAGCTTGTTAAATAATTTCTGTTAGCTGGCTTTGAAGGCTGCTTAGTTTTCAGGTCTCTTGCTGGTATCTGGCGTTTGAACCCCAGCTTCTGCACAGTGGAAGCACAGACATGGTGCTGCTCTGGAGATGAAAGAAGCAGCTTGTGCTTATGGATGCTGGACATAAATTTTTTTTTTAAATACTGGGCTTTCCCAAGAGTTATGGCTAATCCTATGGATAAGGGAAGGGAGGGGATTTTAATCTGGGAAAGAAAAGGAACAGAGCTGTCCTTTCATCACAGCACGACTACGACATGAGAGTAGATGACTTTCTTCGCCGCACACAAGCAGTTGTCAGCGGTCGGAGAAGCAGGCCTCGGGAGAGGGACCGAGAGCGGGAACGAGACCGTCCTAGAGATAACAGAAGAGACAGAGAACGTGACAGAGGCCGTGATCGAGAAAGGGAGAGAGAGAGGATTTGTGACCGGGACAGAGACAGAGGTGAAAGAGGTAGATACCGAAGATAATCCATCTGGAACCAGTGCTCACTTGAAACAAAAAAAGCTTGTATTTTTTTGTGTGTTTACAAGTAGTACATTTTATTTTCAGCTGTCTACTTAAAGTTCATTGTGTAGAAGGATTTATAATGACCCTCTCTATTCCAAGCATGCAGTGAACTATGAACTGGAAAAACTCAAATCAGCCAAAAATAAAATACGCAAAGCTGACACTCAACTTGGCGTTTCTATTGGAGCAGAACGGGAAACAGCTAAGAATGTAGATATTGATTAATTCTCAATAAGTGTTCATCTACTTAGTGACTTCATTCTAGGTTTTTGAATACTGATGGATAACTGCCATATTTTTTTTTTTGCTTTGATGTTTTCTTCCTGTAGTTTCACATGGTTCAGTGGGAGAATGCTGCTATCAAGTATGCAAATATTGAAGTATGATTTTTTTTTTGACTGTATGGCAGTGTTGTAGCAGCCTTTTTTCCTCCCCCCCACCCCATTTTTTAACCCTATCTGTAAAGTCAAGTGTTTTTTCAGTCTTCAGTAATGAAAGCAATATTAAGAAGACACTATTGATATCTAATTTTTAACCTTTTTTAAAAATCTTCCTGTGTTCAGTAACATTTTGGTCAATTCTCTTGTCTAGTCTCCTTCCAAAATGTACACATTGCTTGGAATGTTCATAACCTGCGTGTGTGGAACCAGAAAATATTGCTGTATTCTACATTGCTACCTTTTTTTTTTTTTTTTTTTATAAAAATAAATTGGTAACTATTGAAATGATTAAAACTCCAGATCGAGTTTCTTGGTCTTCTAAGCTTGCCAGCTTTGATAGATTCTGGCAGTTCTAGGAAAGTATTTGTGTTCAAATATAGTTTAAAGGTTCTTGTGGTAGGTGAAATTAATCTAAACCCTGAATTTAGGAAAAGGACTGCTGAAATAGAAGGTAATTGCTTTTCTGTTTCCACAGTGAAGTAGTCAACTTACAGCTCCTGCATCTAATCAGAGTTATTAAGGCCCTACATGTTCAACTTAATCAAATGATCTTTGAGCTATTGATAGTCTGTCCTCAGCCATAATAATACCTGTCTCCCAGGAGTGTGTTAGTCCTGCAAGATCCAGACTCTCCCCATGTCGTCTTTGTAGTGATTAATGCATCACTTGTTATTTCTCTTAAATAGGAAATAGTTGAATCTAAATACCAATGGTAAAACTGTGAAAAAAGAAAAGTAAAACTTGTAGTGGAAGTTGTTCAGTTTCTCCAGCAATTTCCTAGTTCTCAAAACTTACATGAGTAGCACTGCCTTCATAACCTTTCTTCAGTGTTTTCTCATGTAACAAAAGCCAGATTGTAGCATGTGCTTTAAAGACCTCCAACTCCACAGTGCTGAGTGCTGTAGCTGTTTTTATAAAGTGCAATATAGGATTGGCCACGGTGTGGCGGTTGTGGAGACACGGGGGTTTTAGATCTGACAGTAATTTGGGTTCTGTATATTTTGGTCTACACAGCTATAGTAAACATCTACATGTGCTAAGCAAAAAGTTTGACCTCCAACATGCAAGTATGTTGGGATTTTTTAAACATTCGAAGTTGAACGTATGCTTGGGTTCCTCAAAACAGTTTACTGTGCACTGAGAGGTATGCCTATTAGCAGTAGGATTAGATCAGTCTATCATATTTAGTACACATACTGTGTCTAATTGGAGAAATGCATCATAGACCACCTTCATTCTTTGATATCTTTTCTCTGCTTTATATACAGATTATAGAAAGAAGAGGGAGGTTTAGTTTTGGTTTGTTTTGTTTTTTTTTTTACTTTTTAAATTCAATACTAGATAAGCCAAATTTCTGAGTAAGTTATAGAAAAGGAGCACCTCCTTAAAGTGACTGCAGAGCACTTTCTCTGTCCAACTTTTCCCAGCTATCCTGTTTCCCATGTCCTTTGTTAGCCCTATCTGACTAGTGTCTATGCAGTATGCTAGGAGGCTTGCTGGCCTTCTGGCAACCAAACTGACATCTCGGCAAATCTTCTACTTGCAGAAGCTGGATGATGGGGGCTGTTAGTGATCAAGCTTGGTGGAGCTGTGCCTAGGGACCCAGCTCTATGAACAGTTACAGCAAAACTTTTCAGATCTGGAGCCTGAATGTCATGCTCTTCCACTGTCTGTTCACTATGCGTATTTCAGTATGCATATTCTTCCATATGATCCCATCATGACCATAGGAACAGAAGTTACTATGAGTAGCGCTAGTCTTTTTCTAACCCCTCTTTAGTTTGGAAACAATTCACTTGAGCTTTTGTAAATGTTGTAGTATGAAGAAATTTAAGCAGACGTTGAAACTATTGACAATGCTAATAAAAAAGTTAATGTTGTGTAGGGAATTTTATTATGTGAACAAATGTAACATGTTTTCTCAGCCTGTTCTGTTTGAAAACAATTCTGCAGCATCCAGAATACAGCAAATACCAGTTAAAATTGGGGCAGGTTCTTTCTTGAGTAAGCTGGCACAGCAGTGGAATAACCTTAGCTAGAACAGGAGGCCTGAACTAGCATCATTTTAGTAGGCTTTCATCAGTAAGTGCACCTTGAACAATTTCAGGAGTGCTGCATTTACTACCACTCTTATCTGAGCCAAGAGCAGCATTATTTTCCCTCCAACTTTTCAGGCAAGGCAAGTGACTACTGCACTGCTCCCGCATGTAATGTTACTTCTTTGCAAGTTCCATCTCTAGAGGTTTTCCTGCATTTATCAGTTAGCTTGGCTCAGAGGCACTTGGGGGTTACGATGGGCAAGTTACTGACAGAGGTGGTTTTCACACCCCTGTAGTGTTGCAGTTAGAATGATGGCCTGTGCAGGACTCCAGGCATATACTGAATGTAAAAGAGAAATGGTCCTCAGAAAAGTAATTTCTCTGCTGGTTTTAGGACTCTGGTCTCTCGTCAGCCCCCAAGTAGTCAGTGCATTTGTAAAAATGTGATGGTACAGGCTTCACCAGCTACTTGCAGCTCCCAGTTTTTCATGATCTTGGCCATTCAGATGGGTGCTTTTTAGGAGCCTGTGATCTTAGCTTCACTGTCCAATCTGGAGAGAGCTATTCTGACAGGAGAGGCATTTTGGTTATGAATCATCAAGCCTGGGTGACATTATAGGAGAGGACAGAATTAAGGTAAGGAGACTAGTTGCAGATTGAGGGACCCACAGTACCACATATGGGAAGGCTGAATTTATGAAATATACCAAAATGAATTTGAAAAGTTAGAGCAGCAATTAGCATTCTAGGGACCATGTGTGATCAGCTAACAGGGTCCCATGGGATAAAGCAACTATAATTCAACCTTATTTAGGCCAGAAGGAATTTGCTGGCTAGGCAAGCAGCTCTGGCCCACAACAACTTTTTAGCATGACCCAGTTCAATGCAGTGCTTCATGATATGCCCAGCTTAAAGCATATCCTAATAATTTTATTCACCAAGGAAGATGCATAAATGCCTTGCTGAATCAGCCTAGGAGAAGAAAAAGTGCTGGTGAGACCAGGATGTCTATTCTTTCTTCCTTTTTGCAATCCTGCCACATCTCCTACAGCAAAATAAGCAGCACTTGACAAGAATGAAGACAGCAATGGCTGCACAGGTGAACAAGAATGCCAGGATATCCAGGCAGTGGTACTGGTACCAGGTGAGATGGTGAGCAGCTGGTCTCAAGTGCTTTGCTCCTTTGTGACGCATGACAAATTCAATCCAGAAGACAGCTCTGTCCAGAGGCTTAACTGGCTGGTCGTGGTGTATCTTGGATAACCTTAGAGCATTTGCCTTATAGCTGGGGAAGAAAGAAGAAACCAAGATTTGATTCCTGAAACAACCCATTCAGCACCTGGCAGTCCTCTTGAGGAAGATAGAAAGCACTGCTTTTACTTTCATCAATGTTATTTAAATATATTTGAAACTGGCCCAATTTACTCCTATTTGCATAAAATTGGGTTATGAACAGCAATAGGCAAAGCCAATCTTTTGCAAAGAAAAGCTACTCAAAATTATTCCAGATACTCCTTTAAAAAAAGCAACATGGAAACATTTGCAGCATTTTCTGTTCCAATATAATATAGTGTGCTGGTTTTGGCTGGGATAGAGTTAATTTTCTTCATAGTAGCTAGCATGGGACTGTGTTTTGGATTTGTGCTGGAAACAGTGTTGATAACATAGGGGTGTTTTCGTTATTGCTGAGCAGTGCTTACACAGAGTCAAGGCCTTTTCTGCTTCTCACCCCACCCCACCAGCGAGCAGGCTGGGGGTGCACGAGAAGCTGGGAGGGGACACAGCTGGGACAGCTGACCCCAACTGACCAAAGGGATATTCCGTACCATATGACGTCATGCTCAGCAATAAAGCTATGGGGGAGGTTGGCCGGGAGGGTGTGTGCACTGGATTTCATCCACATGTTCGGATACCTGGTCATCATCCAGGTTGTTACAGATCACCTCCACCATGGCTAATTCCCTCAGATACTCAACACCTCCATCAACGTTGGTCCATTTGCTTCAGCAATTTGCAAGTTCTTCCTTGAAGGGATACCTGGCCTTCAGTCCACTGCCGAAGACTGAGGACTCCTGCCTTTTTTCCAATCCCTTTGTCAGTGGCCTTATCCTTAGCAAGGGATCTCAGCTGCTGTGCTTCCTTACCGTCTAATTCCTGACTGATAGGTACAGTAGCCTAAGGATGTTGGTAACTCAGGGGTAGGAGAAAGAATTGTTGTGGCTACAGACAGAGTAGATATAATACAATTAGAATTGTCACCCAGAGCCCCCAGAGGATTTATACTAGCAGAGAACAAGGAAGAGAGAGAGAGCAGAAAACTGTCTCAGGAGCTGCTCTGGGCTTTCCAAGAACTTTTTCTCAAAGGGATCATAAAATGTAGTATAAGGAAAATCAAATTACTGATCTCCGAAATGAAAGATGGTTTTCACCTGAAACCCAAACTCCAGCTACTCAGTATTTTTGGTTCCCAGAAGAGCCAGCAGAATTTCTCACATCAGCAGCCCAAGATTTTAATAACCTCATCCTACTGTAAGGCAAGAACAAAACTCACGTGGAATTGTTAATGACTGTATTCAGTGCATCAATTATGTCCTGCGTCTTCAGCGTGCTGAAATCCAGCTCAACTGCAGCTCCCTTTGCCTTCATGTGAGCAATGTTGTCAGGCTGGTCAGCAAACATGGGAATCCCAACCATTGGGATCCCATGGTAGATAGCTTCATAGATCCCATTGGTCCCACCATGAGTAATAAAGGCCTTCGTCAAGGGATGTCCTGGAACAGGGAAGGAGAGGCACATGTAACAGCAGCTGTGGCAGACTGCGTTCACTGGGATGTGAGCACTGCAAACTACCCGGGCAAATGCACTGCTAGAGAAGGGAACAGCCCTGACTTCTGGATCAGCATCAGAGCTTGCACGCTTAGCTTTCACATATTCATATTTATTTTAATGCAATGTGTGAATCGGCATGTTCCTTCAGACTACCCCAGAGTTACTTCAGCCATTTTGCTGTTGTGAAGTTCTAGTTTTTACATGGTATTGGGTTCACAACATCTCCCTGCTGCAGCCTTGCTTAGGTCAAGCATTTTGAAGAATGAGCCCTGGAGTTATGTCTACTTTGATATTTACTCCTGCCTACAGGTGGTTCTTAGCCCTTCCAGACAATTGCCACCGAGCTCTGTAAGACAGAGGCTTTTGCTTTAGAGATCCATCTTTATAGCTAAGCTCAGGTTGCTGCCTTCTTGAGCCACTTCTCCCTACTCCCTTCGCAGCCTGTCTGTGTCTTCCATGGTTCTTGTACAGCTACTCACCTTGAAGTCAAAAGCAGGCTAGGAAATTAAGGCTCCAAGAGCAAACCTTTGCTGCTTAAGCTGCGAAACTAATTGTAGCCACAAGTGTTATGTGGTTCTTTTGCCTGAATGAGCCATTTTAGTGGAAAAACAAAGAAAGAAACAGTTTTTCCAAGGGTGCAATGAATCCCAGATAGAATCAGTCTCACCAAGCAGGTCATTTTGGGGTATCCAGTCATAAATCCTGGTGTTGGAGCCCAGAGTTTCTGGTTTTTTCCCTTTGTACCGCCAGAGGACCTTGAACAAAGGAGGAATAAGATAAACATAGTGCATGTGACATGCCCTTCTGTATACATGTAATGCAGGGCTTTATCTCAAACCCATGTACATTTTCCCATTGATTCAAATAGCTTTGGCTGCAGTTTAGCTCTTTGATTAGTTATTATGTGCTTATTATAAAAATCACATAGAGTGACTTTTATATTTTGGCCTATGGACACACCTCCACATCATTTGGTTCAGAGAAGGGGAAACACCAGAAGTCCCCATGAGGTGACTCAGCAGCCTGCCTCTCTGCAGAGCCCAGCTTGCCGGCTGTGGCACATGCAGCAGAGATGCAGATAAAAACGAGGCCAGTCGAAACATAAAAGGCTCGCTGAAGGCAAAAGAAGTGACAAAAACAAGGCAAGTTGTTTCAGACTCGAAAGGAAATTCACCTTTTGTGGAAGCTGGCTGAGGGCTCTGCCAATCACATTACTTTTTTCATCCGTTAGGTTGTTGACCATCGACCCAAGAGAGAATACCACAATGCCGTGTTCCCCTGAGCTCTGAACAAATTCTTCCATTTCCTAGGAGAGGCAGAAAACATACTAAGAGTGATTATGCACTGCAGATTAAACAGATTTCTGTGAACAGAGAGCATAGCCTTTTTAGCTTATCAAGGGGATGATCGTGGTGTATGAGCACCTCCACTGACAGAAGGGCATTACAGAGATAGACCTGGCTCTGTGCAGTTTCTCCCCAAGAAGGAGCAGGACAAGTTGAGACAGGTGACAGAAGCTTTGTCTTTTTGAAAGCGAGTCAAGCAGTTTCAGGACACATTTGTTTCAGAGCACAAGCAGCAGGAATGGATCCTGGCACTGGTCTGTGACACCTTCCATAGCATAGTCAGTCATGGTTCTGGATTTTCCTGCAACAAGCACTTTGCATTTCGTAGCTTTGCAGGAAGGGCCAGTGCTGAAAACTCACCGGGTTTTTCACCATCCTGACCAGAGATTCATCGAGTTGCTGCTGTCACTTTGTTAGTCAGCCAGTTCTCTATTTCTTGCAATACAGCACATGTTGCTAAACAGATTTTCTACAGATCAGACCAATAGGTCTTCCTGTTCCTTTTTTTAGTTAGTGTCATGCGAAATGGAGCAATAGCATCCAAAAGAGAATGGTGATCCATTTCCCCCAGCTCAACCCCTGCTACAGGGGAGTGGGAAGAGAGTTAGAAGGTTTCTTTTAGTAGACAGCTTGCACTGAAAATACCCTACCTCCTCTAAGGCTCCTACAGGAGTGATAATCTAGACCAGAGCTTGTCATGTTGCTGTCATCACTATCTGGGAGTTTCAAATTCCACCTGAATATTGCCAGTCACAGCAGAGCGTAGGCTGGAGATGCTGAGTATTTTACTCCCTTTAAGATGTCTTAAACTAAGCAACAATAGAAAAAGTGTTTATCACTAGTCTCTTTCTGCAAGTCTTGACTCCATTTTGTCTGAAGAATTTGTCCTGTCACAGTGCCTTTTTGCATCAGGTATTTCAATGTTATCATGGGCTGCAAGTCTGTATCTTAGAATTAAATTTTAACTACCCTGAGGTAGCACCCATTTTTCCTAAAACAAACACTATATTCCCTCCTGCTGACCTCAGCTATCCTCTTTTAAGACAGCAGGCTGTAAACCCAACCCTCAGTTTGCACAAGTATGGACAGATTGCTAAATAGCTCCGTGCTCCCCACCAGCAGCAGAGCATCTTCTTTAAGAATGAGCTTTCTCAGGACATGGCTTGCACGGCTGATCAGGGAGAGAAACAGTTTTTGTTCTGCTGGGCAAACAGCCAACCAACGGCAGAAAAAAGTTGGGATACCTTTGGTAACGGCTTTGCAGGCTGGCAATGAAGTCCTCCAACGAACTCAAAGTTGGGCAGGAAAGGGCGTGGAAATTCAATATCCCAGTATGTTCTGATTAGCCATATCTCTGCTTTCCCCATCGTCTCACACAGGGTTGTGGGCCTTCCTATGGACAAGGTACAAGGGGTTTACAACACACACAGGAGCGGTCTTGTTTGCTGTAGATTGCAAAATAGGAGGCTTACCTTTGTCTTTTGGCACTCCCAGTCAGTGTAGTCTATCAAATCATGCATGAAATGAAAACATGGACAAATTCAGGTCTATTCCTTGCCCTGTCCTGTGTTTGGCCTTGGCAGGTTGCCATGAACAAGACAATACGATCTTTAAAAGGGTTTTGAACCTTCAGGATGAATTTAGAGCAGTACAAGGGTAAGTGGGAAGCATTTAGTTTCTGTGACACAGAAATGCAATTCTTGTACCGCTGAAAGACTTTATTACCTGTGCTTGTAATAAAAACGCACTTTGGGGAAGAGAACAATCAYAGAAAATTTAGTTCCAAATAAAAAATAAATGAGTCTCAAAGTAATGATCACCAGTCAGGGAGGAGGAAAGTTTTTAAAGAAAGTTCTGTGGCATTTTTCAAATAGTGACTCAATCAGTGGCTGCTCAGACTACAATAAAAGACGGGTACAGCCATCCCTAGTTCTCTTGGGGACTGGGTCAGCTCCTTCTGACACATATTGGGAAAATTTGGCGAAATCCATAGATGCTTTGAATGTCATTTTACGCAAAATCCAATGTCTCCAGGAATCCATCTATAGAAAAAAGTCCAATGGGTAAAACTGTTTTATAGCTTCCCATTTGGAAAAAGATATGTTCTCAGGTACATGTAGCAAGTTGTCTTTTCAGTATTTTCCCCACAAAGTGGAACTGGAGAGTAAAAGAGAAGTGTTGGTAAATGATTGTCCAAAGCCAGCCTAATGCAAGCAGGAACCAAGCAAGATAAGCAACAAGATAAAAATTATCTGTAGGGCATCTTCTTATACTACTTGATCAGTGTTACAATTCACACCAGTAATTTTTTTTTTATTTTAAGTAAAGAGCAATGAGTCAGTTACAAAGTTACTGGAGTGAAAATTAAGCCTGCATTACAAGTAGAGTGATATAAAGGTGTAATTAAGTCTTATGTGGTATTAAAAAAAAAAAATCAATCCAGAGAAAAGGGACTAGTTTGCAGAGCACAGAGGCGTTCTTGGGAAGCACAGGAAGAGATTGGAGGGCAACAGAATAGATGGCCTTGTGCTTGCTGTTCATTCGTTATCTGCCTAAACATAGATATTCTGTACGAGATTCAAAGTCCATTGAACTGAAAGGTCTCTTTAATAGACTTTGAATCAAGCCTGAGTTGTACCAGGCTGGAACAAAAATTTCAGGTATGTACGTAGTTTAAGGAGACTATTTCAAACTCTAAATGGTGAATGAAAGGGAAAGATGACAGTTCTTAGCATTTATTATTGGAGAATATGAACTCACGCTTAGCATCCTGTACTACACAGGGTTGCAAGATGATACCTCCAGATGATGCATGCAATGTGAATGAAGGGTGCTTTTTGGTCTGCAGTTTTCCAGAGACAGCCAGTGTTCCTAGGTACAACAGGGTTAACTCCATCCCTATGTTGTCAATGGAACTGATTCCAGTGCCTTACASTTAGTTAAGGAATGATTTTGCCCTCCAGCCTTTATCTGCTACCATCTTAATTGTAGAAGTGCCTGTCATCATGATGAAGAGGCAACAACTGTCCTTTGAAAGCACTAAAATGGGCACACAGCTCACTGCAAGAGCTCACCAGCAGTATCATCGTTGACAAAAATTTGAACTATATGTACTCTAAAGATCTTCAAGAGGAACTAGAGCAAAACTGCACTGGTGTCTGTTAGACTAGACCAGAGCAGACCTAAAAGCACAGCCTCCATGTGACCAAAACGGGATTACCATCTCTGCTGACCATTGAGAAAGAGTATTTTGAGACCACAGCATTGAGCTCCCAAAAGATTCAAAAGGCACAACCTATGCAAGAGGAGAAAATATTCAACAGCTGCCTTACCTAAGACATTACTGTAATACCCATCCCATTCGTCTCGCCAAATCTTCAAGAAAAATAAATCCATGTAAAAGTAAAAGAAGAAGTTCTGTAGTCTTTCCATGAAGGGCATCTGGTCTATCAGCCCCCTTGTGCTAGCAGGCACATAAGAAGGTGGGGACGGGAGTCCACCGCACAGCCGCTCTACCACATTCCCGTAAGAGAAGCGGAAGCTGTAGACAAAAGGGATCTCTAGGATTTCTGCTACGAGCTCCCCGCCTACAGACAGGGGGTCAGCGATCAGAACATCAAACTTGGCCTGCTGCAGCTTTGCTATCAGCTGAGGGTTCGTCACCAAGGCATCACAGGTCTGCTTTGACATATTGGTAAAGACCTCCACGTCCTCTTTCATCCTCCACATGATCTCCCAAGAGGAGAGATTAGGGACCTCATTCATCCAGAAGTTGAAGAACTTCTCCATGATAGCATGCAGGGCCTTCTGGGTAAAGGAGACTTGCAGGACCTCAAAGGTGAAGGGGGAGGAGGTGTCTCGGTAGTTGATGAGCAGATTGCTTGAGGGCACCAGCACAGTCACTTCATGACCCCGGTGAACGAGCTCTTCCAGCAGCACTTTCACATTGATCCAGTGACTTGCATCAGTGGGCCAGACCACCACCTTCCCACAAAAGCCAGCACTCCAGCAGCATGCATAGGCCCAGAGCAGCCAGGGGAACCTTGGCCCCATCATCTCAGCGGTCCATGTACAGCTCCGGTCTGACTGAGATGGAGGCAGTTCACTGCTCCAGTGTGCAAACACTTCAGAGCCAGCCAATAAAAGTGAGATCCACTTGGTGCCAAGCTTGGCAAGAGGGTGTGTCAGAACACAAAACAACACTCATGCGAGGACTGGGCAAGCAGCAAATCCCATTCTGGAGTCTCCTGCAGAGCCACAGCTGATCTTGAAATGATGGCAACTCCTGTTTGTGCTTACTGCAAAGTGCATTTTGCAGCATGTGAGGACCAGAAGCCCTTCCCTGTGTTGTGTTAATCTTGATATGCAGCTAAGCACCACAGAGCTTCTCACTCCCCCACAGTAGGAGGGGAAAAGAATCAGAAGGGCAAAAGTTAGAAAAATCATGGGTTGAGATAGAGACAACTTAATAAGCAAAAACCAAAAATAAAACCAAGAAAAACAAGTAATGCAAAAAGAGCAATTGCTCACCACCAGCCAATCAATGCCCAGCCAGTCCCTGGGCAACAGCAGCCCTGGCAAACTTCCMCACACACACACAGCTTTTTTTGCTGAGCATGAGATCACATGGTATGGGATATCCCTTTGGTCAGTTGGGGTCAGCTGTCCTGGCTGTGTCCCCTCCCAGCTTCTTGTGCACCCCCAGCCTACTTGGTGGGAGGAGCAGTGTGAGAAGCAGAAAAAGCCTTGATGCTGTGCAAGCACTGCTCAGCAATAACTAAAGCATCCCTGTGTTATCAACACTGTTTTCATCACAAATCCAAAATATAGCCACATGCAAGCTACTATGAAGAAAATAGTTCTATTCCAGCCAAAATCAGTATACCCGCATACCAGAACTTCACGGTGAAGATRCACATTCCTGTACCAAGCAGCTCAGGCTAGGGAAAGCGCATGAGCAGCCCATGGGACTTTTTTGACAGCTACGAGATGAACCCCATCTTGACTACTGCCTAGAACCGACCTGTAAAGCTGGTTACAATTTTTATCTCCTCATTTACTAGGTGCAAAATGTCCTGCAGTGGTTCACAACTAGCCCACGGGGTGCTCTAATTCTATCCTTTCTATAACCAGATGCTGTGGGCACACAGCACTGCCGCTGGAAGGACACAGTCCTGGTAGAGATGACTGCAGCATCAGGCCACCCCAGGAGAGAAACAGGAGGAGGTGAGGAGCGCAGGTTTTGCTCACCTTGCTGCTTCTGTGCCTTCTCTTGGGAAGATGCTGCAAACTGGCATCGATGTATCCATATCATGTAGTCCAGGACAGATACTGCCAAGACAAGAAACCTGACTTCTCCTCTTGACTGTATCCTGCAGATGTAGTGAAGATGCTTGGTGCTACTGATACGTTCAGGGAAAAGAACAGGCAGTGGCTCTGTCCTAAGCAGAGGGCGAATGGGGCTCAGAGTGAGTCTAAACAGGGCCTGAGTACTCCTCCTGGAGCTCAGCACCACCACATGAGCTCCCCTCACTAGACTGACAGTGGAGCAAGCAGTCTTTCGTCATGCTTCAACCTAATCACTTGAAAAAGCCTTTAGGTAGCTCTAAGAAGGCAGCTAGAATAATAAGAACCCTGGAGAAGATTTTCCAAGGAGAAAGAGAAGGTGCAGACATACACTGCAGGAGCTAGGACATTGCCCCATTTCTGTGAGATGCTTGCCCCTTCCTTTCACACCTCCTTCAGGACTGGATACACTCCACRTCAAAGCATATCACAGTCAGGGTAGAGAACAGCTAAGCTAACACAGCTAACAAAACAGGTATTGCACATGGAGCCTTAAATGCTAAACCCCACATTTAACAATAAAAAAGACAACACAAGATCCAAGCAGCTCTGAGGTTTATGAGGTTTACACAACAGGASATCAGCAAACCATGCTTCTGCCAGCACAAGATTTTCTAGTTTCTGTCAAACATGATAAGCAACACAAGTAAACACACAGCTAGGTACTCTAATAGTAGGATATCTTAATAACTTAGCTCTCTTAGCAGAATTACACCCTAGTAGTGAAATACGAATAAAAACACTTAGTCTCACATTGAAGTAATATCCATTTTATCTGCCCACCAACAATGCATGTATGTTTGCCCTGTTTCCTTTTAAGCATTACAATAATCACTCAGAACAAAAATGTGAAAATAATTATGCAACTATCATTTAAAAAAGAAAAAAATATATAAATAAACACAACTATCTTCTAATATTTCTTTTAGACATTTTCAGAAAAACAACCCTGTCTCTGCTGAAGGCCTTTTATCACTCCAAATTGGGGCTCAGCTGCTCTCCCAAGCCTTTAAAAGACCGGAGGAGGCCATTCTCTCTCATTTCGAGATAAGCTAGCAAGCAAGAAGGGTGCTAGGGGAACAAAGGTAGTATTGCTGTATAGCTTTCCAAAACCATTTTTTATTTCTACTTCAGAAGGTTTCATTCAGTTGTAGTGTTTGGTGGGTATACAATATTATTTTGCTGTTCTTAGTGTTTGTCATGATTCATCTATGAATATGACTGATGAGCTCTGTTCCAAGTGACTTTAGCACTGTTTTACCTATCCTAGAAGTACCTGCTCGGACTTAGCTGTGCTAGTGTAGCARGTCAGGATTAACAGGTAACATTTGTACTTGCCAGGATTGTTTGACCTGACACAGGAATTTTGGAGGAAGGAGAGTGAGTTCAAGGCTGTCTTGCTCCTAGTTTGTGCCTTAACCTCTAAGCTCTGGGTATTTACTCTTGCGTGTACAGCAGATGTAATTTCTGGAAGTAAGAGCAGCCTTACCTAAAACATCACTGTAGTATGGATCCCAACTTCCCCAGAGAAGGTAATGATATATGATATCCTGCACAGTGTAAGTGAAGATGTTTTTCAGCCTTTCCAGGAAGGACGTCCTACCTGGTAGGCAGCTTAGGGTGGCTGGTACGTAGGAAGGAGGTGCTGGGAGTGTCCCACAGAGCTGCTCCACCGTGTTGCCTATGGAGAACCAGATGGTGTACATGAAGGGGATACCCAGCTTCTCAGCAAACAGCTCCCCGCTGGGTGGCAGTGGGTCTGCCAAAAGGACCTCGAAGGTGGATAGCCTCAGTCTCTGCAGCAGCACCTCATTCTTCAGGACTTCATCACAAATGATTTTGGTTACATTCTCCAGCTTGTACACCAGTTGAGCTATCTTGTAAAGACTTTCCCAGACAGGTAGTGCTCTGTCTTGGTAAAACCAAAAATAGAAAGCTTCTTCCAGTCAGGCAGCCATCTCCTTTTTGGTGATAGGCACATCATCCACCTCAAACTGGAAGGGTGAGGGCTGTGCGGGGTTGAGGATGAGGAAGCAAGAAGGCAGCAGCACGGTCACCTCGTGGCCCTGGACCACAAGTTCCTGGAGTATATACTCCATGTTCAGCCAGTGGCTGTTGTCAGCTGGCCAGACCAACACCTTCCCCCAAACCCCCAGCCCAACACGGCCAGCAGCCACAGCGCTGCCGCCTCCTTCCCAGCCATAGCCTGCCCTGCGTGGCAATGCCCCCATGGCCTTCCTTCACCGGGAGCAGCAGAGCACTCCCAAGCTGGGCTGGTCGCGAATGACACTGCCTTGCTCTGGAGGGCAGGGAGCCGAGGCAGCTGGCGTGAAATCCTGTCCTGGATAATGGCATGTTTTCCTGGGCAAAAAGGTGACTGGGACCAGCTGGCACCATCTGGTGGTAAATAGCTTGCTGAAGCTGGAAGATGTTCTTCCTCTGGAGCAGCRGGGAGAGCTGTCAGCCCTGGGGGGCTCAGTCCAGCGAGGATTGTGTCCTGTTGGTCATCCTGGCCCTCCTGCCTGTCTATGTTATTTGTTTGGCAGGAGAGGTGACTTTTTCATTCTTCTGGCTCTTTGAAGCACAGCTGGGTATGCAGCGAAGGTGTTGACCCACTGTGTGGGCACCCTTTTGCTTTATAAAGCCGCTGAGCGTCCGTTTACAGTGCACTTAAGGTGGTGATCCAGGGCTCCAGCTAAAAAGTTGCATCTCAAAGTGGCTGAAACTACACAGCAAGTGATTCCAGTATCAGATTAAGACTGTCCCCATGTGAATTTGCCTCTTCCAGAGCACGCATCGTGGGAGGTAGGTGATGGTGTGAGCTGTCCTGCCTGCCACTAGGTGCCAGTTATGCACTATAAGTTGAACCAGAAAATCTGTTAAACAGTTTTATTTATGGTCACTCTTCTGATGTGCAGTTGAGAAATAATGTAAGTCCTCTTCATTGTGCTAAAAATCATCATTAGTGGGCTTCTGCCCAGGTCTGTTACACAATGTTTTCCTAATGTTGTTGTGCAAGACTTTTGCTACGGTTTCTGTGCTGCCTAGAGCATCTTTTCCAGGATGAAAATGAGGGTGATGGAAGCAGCTGGGCTGTGAGAAGCCAAGCTGAGATCCCTCATCTGCTGTGCACATGACAACAGTTTGGTGTACTTGTGGAGTCCTGCAGCATGCGGGTATTTGCAGGCAATTGAACCCTGAGAGATTTGCAAGTGCTCTTTTTCATGAGCTCAATGTGAGGTTAGTAAAAATGGCATGTTGATTACATGTGATTAATAGTTAAAWAAACATATTTTTCTACATATTTACTCAAAACTGTCCAGAAGAAAAGCCTGCAGAAGACGACTTGTTGCTTTCACTGTTTGCTTGTGGGTGGAGGGTATGTTTTAAATAAAACTTGTTTTGTGCAGAAAGGATTGGTTTTATATGACCAGTGATGTAAGTGAAGTCTCTATTACAAAGTCACAATGCATTTCAGTATTGCTACTGAGGGTGTCAGGCTCATAATTCACCAGCTGCCCCCTCCTTGTTATGATACTCTGGATTAGGAAAACAGCACTGTTCCTGGCTGCTTTCTGTGCAAGCAGTCATTGGAGGGGGAAATGTGTCAGCTGAGTTCCCTTGCTGAGGGCCCTATATGGTGTGGAAGTTGTTTCAACCTCCACATTAAAAATAATTATGGCAAAAGTCAAATCCATCAATTGGGATGAGCACCAATCCCTGTCCCAATGCAATGGCATAGCAGCACAGCACCCTGACAGGGGAGTGGGTGCAACTGATGGACCCCGGTGGCTCATTTTCTTTTCCACACAGGGACATAATGACAAACTTCTTGCTGACCTCTCTCAGACCTTKACTTTGCCACCCTGCCAGGTTCCTAGCTCTGCAGGTCATAAGGCAGAAGGCTGTGTAATAAGAGAAGTAGCAGAAGGCTTACCTAAGACCTTGCTATAGTAGGTATCCCATTCKCCCCAGTAGCTCTGGAAAACATAGTCTTGCAGGTGGTAAGACACGATGTTTTTTATTCTCTCACCAAAGGACATGCAGTCGGTGAGCTCGGACAGGGCTGCGGGCGTGTAGGACGGTGGGGCTGGGATCTTGCCGCAGTGCCTCTCCACGGTGGAGGCTGGGGAGAAGCGCAGCGAGTAGATGAAGGGGATGGCCAGCTTGAGAGCCAGGAGGTCCCCACAGAGGGTGACCGGGTCTGACAGCAGCAGGTCATAGCTAGACCCCTGCAGGTGGGCCATCAGCTCTTGGTTGGTTAGCACAGCGTCGCACATTAGCCTGTTCATATGGTGCCAGTTTTTGGACAGTTTTCCCAGCTCCTTGTAAAACTGCCAGAAGGTCAAGGTGGTTGGCCTGTTATTCAGCCACAGTGCCACTACATCCTCGATCAGGTTCACAATGGCATCCTTCTTGAAGGGCACATTATAGACCTCAAACCTCTCCGTGGCCTCAGCCCTGGGTTTAATGAAGAGGGAAGCATTGGATACCAGGATGGTAACGCTGTGCCCGCGGCGGGTGAGCTCCTGTATAACTATTTTCACGTTCAGCCAGTGGCTGCCTTCTGTTGGCCAAACCAACACGTTCCCGCAGAAGACAGGCCCTAGAAGAGCGACCTGAAAAACGAGCAGCTGGAGGTATTTCTTAGAGCCGGTGGCTTTTGTGGCCATGGCAGGCTTAAGGRCTAGATAGCCTGGGAGTTTTCCTTTCCAGTTGGGAGTGCTGAACCTCTGTGTTGTGTTTGATGGCTCTTTACTAGCACTCTTAGGAAAAGCAAGAGTTTGCTCTTGTACAGGTGGGGCCTTTAAAATCCACGTTTGGTCTCGGGTCTGAAAAGACAGAAAAGGATGTTTGGTGATTCACTTTTCCCTTTCTGCCTCCTACCCTGTTAGTTTCCCCCTGATGGAGCTCCTTTCCCTGGTTAGCARGGTGGCAGCAATCCCCGCTGCTGTCAAAGGTCTGCCTTCAAGCTACTCCCTTTGCACAAGAAGAATTTAATCCTTTATTAGTTTTTCTGAGGAATCCTTACCACGAAATAAAAGCAAATAACAGGGGGACTTTTCTAGCTCTGTAATTACTGTATCAGTAAATGCCGGCAGATTTACTATAAGTATTAGCAAATAAGTGGCACTGCTGCCAACACTGGAGAAATACTGAGATTTGTTAGAGAATATATGACCACATCTGATTTTAAAATGCCTGTTTTCAATTGCAACAGCCGTGGTATCTGAATACTGTAATGTTTCTATTACTTATGGCAGCAAACCTACCTGTAGTTGAAGATATATTTCTCTTATTCTGAGAGTTTCCCAGCTTTCTCCGCCTTTCTTTCCAGAAGCAGCGCAGGGGCTTACTTAGCCGACAGGCAGCAGTGCTACAGGGAGTGCTTGCTTGAAGATATTGCTAGACTGGGGACAAGACCCCTGGGCAACACAAGCTGGATGGACACCTATGATGAGACTAGCAGTGGCAAATTATACCGTAGGCATCCTTAAGCCTTCTCAACCCTTCTACAGCCACGTCCCTGCTGGTAAATAATACGAAGTACTGGCAGTCATGCCCCAGCCCCTGCGGAGAGCTGCTGCCTTTCCAGGCTTCACCATTAATTCAAGTTGGTGCACCTTTACAGAGGAAGAAACTGCAAGTGAGCCAGTCCCCTGGATGCCAGCTCTGATACTCAAACAAGTCACTTGCATTGCTCCCATGAACTAGTGATGCCAGAGGCAGGCCAAGGAAGGAGAGGCCACAGGGCATRTTTAAATGGCTGACTTGGAAGCGGCATCCTTTTTCAGGGTGAGATGTTAGAAGTGCTGATGTTTCCCATGCTGAGAGAAGGCAGCAAATCCTTCATTTGGGTGACGATAATGCCAATGATATGATGTAGTTTGTTCTGATATGTGACAGGTGGTTTCTGACTGCTCCCAGACAACTCTTAACGCAGGGAGCTGATTGCTACTGTCTGGGGCACATCAACACCAGCCTGAACCTGGTCACGTTGTGCGCTCAGTTCAGGTGTCTAAACATGGGTCTGGGGCCCTCCTGGCCCCTAAAGGTGCTTCTCATAGCAAAACCCACATCTTCTGTGGTGGCTCTCACTTGGAAAGTCGGCTCTTGAATGTAAGGTGCTATGTCCTGGAAGGAGCTCTTAACCACCAGGAGCCAAAATGACAACTAAAATCCATGCATATAATGACACGCTCGATCCAACAGAATTTGGGGAATGAATGCCATGCAGCAAAAAACTCTTACCTAGTGGAGTCTTCCAAGGTACGTAAGCATCGTGCTCAGAGTTGCAAGGTGCAGTTTGCTACGCTGGTTTGCTTCTCTTTCTTGCTGCTCACCTCCTCTGTGCCTGGGCTGCTCTGGCGAGGTTGGGTATCGAGCAGAAGGAGCTTAAATAAGTTACGCTCTGAACTGGGCTTTTCGAAAGGAGGAAGTAATACAATATGGGATGATCACAACAAGGCGTGTATTCTGGGGTTATTCATTGCTTTGTTAGGCTCCAGTAATTTAATAGTTGAGATGGTCTTCCCCATGCTAAGGTATATTATAATGTTATTACAGAGCCAGATTCCCACAAGGACTTTGCATCCTGTAGCTCAGAAATCTGGTGTCTGACTGCTAAAAAGATTTTGCACTCCCTTTAGGGTCCCAGCTGGCAAAACAAAATTGTTTGTTAAGTAATAGACTTCTTTATTAACTGTCCACAGGAACAAAGAGAAAACCTTGTGGCTTGTTTGCAGAGTTTTTCAAAAGATGGTATGTTACCTGTGCTGGGTGTGTGGCCTTTAATTCTGGAGATATAGGCAAGTTTTTAATGACTTGAAAATATACRAATGTAAAGATGGACCTCCATGGTTTTTAAATATTGTCCATAATATTCAACCTGACTTTTTCTAAACCCTCAGAATTCAGGGCAATTATGCCAGCATGTTTCAATAGTGATTTGGCCTTACAGCCAGGAGTTTCACTACGATCTCTCTGTAGACCTTTGTATTCAGGATAATATCTTTTTTCAGGCTAATTTAGCCTATTTGGGAAAGTCCTGTAAGAAACTTAAAGCTTTTCCAGCAACTACTGAAAGGCCATGTTCATGTGGGCTAGGGCAGATGGGAACTTGGGTTTCGTTTCTAACCCCTCAGTAACTAATTCCTCCCGAGCAAATGAGAGCTATTACTAGGGGAACCAGAGGGTTAAATTTGTCTTGTTCCCATGGCCAGCTTTTAAAGGCGCTACTCAGATTACTCTTAATGCAGAGAAGATAAGTATTTTGAGAGGATTAAAGGACAAAATCCAGCAAATGAGAGAAAAGTAGGGCTGAAGAAAGTAGATGGTGTTAAGTGTCTGTACTTCACACATCTAGCATTACTAAGTAGAAGTACTGCAGACGCTGATGCAACCTCCAGCCTTGTTAAATAACGACAGGCGTTTCGAGGCGAAGGTGAGTTATGCAAAAGTTAGGCAATACAAACTAGGGTTTTCCACATACGGGTCTCTTCACTGTTTTGCTGAATGGGGGTTACGGTGTACACGGCACCTTTATTTCTAGAAAACCTTGATGCCAGCCAGCACCTCAAAAACTCAGTGCCAGGGTAGAAAAGGGAAGCTTTTGCCCTGAGAAGCACAATATCACTCTCTGGTTTTCCTTTCACTTACTGCAATAAAGGAGCTTCTGGACTGAAAGCAAGCTTGAAAATCTTGACTATCATTATGATTTTTGGGGGTGGGGGGAAAGGCTGGATGGGGAAAATACCAAGGTTGGCTCATCCCTAAGTACGGGGATCCCTGAGTACTCACAGAAGTGAGTGGATTGAGCAATTTTGTAGCGGCACATGTGCAAGTGCTCAGTAAAACGCCTACTCCCATGTAATCCCCAGGGATAATAGGGAAACTCCAGCAAAAGTTAATGAGTTGAAATAGCCTTACCATAACCACCTTTCTCAGCTGAATTGTATCTTTATACCTCTACCTTGCAGTTGTAGGACAAAAATACCACGGGCTAGGTTTATAACATTTCACTTGTTTTTATTGATTCAGTTTAAGATTTTACGAACTTTCTTCACTGCCGTTGCAATGCTGCAGGGGCATCTTGGCGTGTAAACGTATAGACACTGGGGTGGCTTGCACTGGAGCCATTTTCCCTCTGCAAAGCCAAAAAAAAAAGAAATGAGAAAAGGTCCTGGCCAAGCTTTGTATCCCTGCTAGGAACTGTGCATTTTTGGTGGAGAAGAGGTGCCGCACCCTGCCTTTGCCAGCTCTACAGTGAGGTGCAGCAGCGGACACGTGCCGAAGCTGCCTGCCGATACGCACACCCCTGTCTTGCCAGCATCTGTCTGACCCCCAAGGGAAAGCTGAGTGCTATGGAGATGGGCAAATCCGCAAATCCTGAGGGTACAGACATGATGGGACTCATCTAATGTCTCACCAGCCTGGAAAGGGGCAGTTGCTCTCTCCCTCCCACCTCCTCATGCGTGTTTGCTGCTCATGTTCCCATGCCAAGCTTTTCCCTGTGCCAGGTCAGCTTGCCAATGATTTATTTTAGTGGATGAGTTTGCTGCTGGGCCAGGGAGGAGTTGGGCAAAGACCAGGCTATCATGGAGCAGGGGTCCCCCTGAATGGTTGGCCAGCAGCCATTGCACTGAGTCACGTAGCAATGTATTCACATGTGATAACGCATTTGTGTGTTCATAGCTCTGCAGGGGAATGAAAACTAAATTGAAATCCCTGCGAAATTTTGACTGAATCCACCAATTGTACATCACCCCACTGCTGTACTGTAGCTTCTTGCTGGCTTTCTGATCTAAAAAAGAAATCTGGAAGCAGAGCAAAGCTCATCTCTGGCCAGGGGAAATTTATCAAAAATAACTTTTTCTTACTTGGCTGCAGCCTGCTCAAGGTCCTAAGCCACATCTGTGTCTTGCAGGAGTGAAGTTTTGCTGTTTGACACTGGAAGCCGCTAGCATGAGGGTTGTACCTGGCCTCAGTACACAAGCGGTATGCCTGCCACTTATTCCCCAGAGGTATATCCATGTGGGCAGTCTGCACCCCGGCCTCGGCACGCATCCTCGGAGACAGCCTCCTTGCCAGCACTGCCTGTGACCATGACCCTTGTGTTTCAGCATGCAGGGAAGGCAAAGACTGCTTTTCCTCTGATATTGCAGGTTTGGAGCTGATCCATCACGGCTCGGTCTGGAATGCAGAGGGAGCACCTCATCTGCTGCTAACTGGAGTATGGAGGAGTGTTTCTGCACATCTATCTGGCAGGCAAGTAGAGGCAACCCCTCTGCTCCCAGGAAATCAGGTCTGGAGGTTTGGACTTGGGCTTCGCCCTGTAACTGCGAGGGATGCCATTTCATCCCTGGGGGTATTTCACCAGGATAGGTTTGTGTTTCCTCTTCTGTTTGCACTGGAGGCATGGGTGGGATTTCGGCTGGGGCTACTGTATCCTGCACCTGGGGAGTTTCAAGACTGGAGGAGTGAGAGGGAGGAACATTCTCTGCTTTGGATGTCATCAGTTCGGATGTCTGGACCTCCACATGCAATGTGGGAGCACCCTTGGCCACTGTTACTGTGACCATCAGGGACATCCCCTGAGCTCCTGCCTCTAAGCCAGCAGGAAACACCTTCTGTGGTCCATGGCTCCGCTCCCAGGCGTCTTCGTGTGGCCATGAGGAGGAAGGCTTCTTCAGCCCCGCCAGGGCTTTCACCTGCCATACGTACACCTTGGCATCGACAAGCAGTGGGAAGAGAGGCACCGCATTCATATCAAGGGATTCAAACTCCTGGTTTTACAAGGGTGTTCACGAGGGAGCTGCACTCATCCTGCCCTGATTTGCTAGGTAACTTTTAAGGGCAAAGTTACTCCTCCAATCCCTCCTCTGGCCTCATAACCAAATACTTGTTTCTTTCCTGGGGTCTTACCAGTTTGGGTCTTACCAGTTTGGGTCTACACAAAACTTCTGGGGCACAGCATTTTAGCCTCCCCTAGCTATCTGTGTTGCATCTCTTCAGCTGCTAACAAGCACCATATCTACAGCAGCGAGGGCAGGTGCTGCTAGTGTTGCACTTTCAGCACAGGGACAAAAGATATAAATACAAATAAAACCTGGTTCTCATTGAGAGTAGTGAATGAATGCACTTCTTGAAGCGTGTTTGATGCCCCTATGCATTTCATAGGAGCTGCTATCTGACTTATGAAGAGGAAAGAGGTGTCATTAAAGAGTAATCTAACAGACCAGAGATGCTTTGGGGAAACAAAAAACAAATCTCTGTGCTTCCACACAAATGGAAACATCTAAGGAGCAAAGCAGGGGTGATTGGAAGGCCTGGCTTTATATCCAAGCAGCAACAAACAGACGTGCAAGAGATTTAGAGAGGGAAGAAAATGCCTGGAAGAAATTACAGAGGAACAAGTTGTTGACATTAGCAGAGGAGCAGTCTTTGGCAAGAGCAGCGGGACCAAAACACATGCTGGTGGTGCTGAGTCGCAACAGCAGGAGTAAGAATTAAAGGCAATTCCTGTAGCAAGATGTCATGAAGTCGAGGGGCTGAGAGATAAACCAGCAGAGGACATCCAGAGCCTGAACAGACTAAGATGCCTTCAGCCCAAAAATACACAGCTGGGGGAGACAGTGTTACGAGGAAAGCCTACAGAGTCCCAAAGGATGAGGAAGATCAATGTAGATGAATTGCTGGTAGTATCTCAGTGCATGAAGTAAGGGACCTCAAAAAAAAAAACCCAAAAAAGCAAGCTGGGGGGGAAAAGCAAATCCCCAGGGGAGGTACAATGTGCTATGGGATGTGGTGGATGTCACGAGAGTCAGGGTTTCAAAGGCAGATTTGTAGAAGACAAAACTACAGAGTGACCAGACACAGGGAACCACATCTGGCTCAGGAGCTGCTTCCCTACATGGCATCTTTTCTGTACGACAGAAGTGGCTGGAGCCACCACTCGCCAGTTCAGGTATCTCTGCTCCTGTCTGTAATTACCTGGATTATTTCTATCATCTCCTCTTCTGGCATCTCTGGCTCAGTTTTGTTTGTACTGAGACTGCAAGTAAGAGGGGACAGCGAGGTTCAGAGCCTGCTGCATCATTCTGTAACAAATCACTACAACCAAGCGATACACAAGCTGCATCATACAACACACAGAAGCTCCCAGCATCTGAGAGAGAACCAGAAACCATTTACAATTATTTTATTATGACTTAAAATAATGTTTCTTCCAAGGAGGCATCACAGTTCTGTACCTTCTCTTTTTCTCCTTGTTTTCTCCCCACACATCCAGGCAGGTAAGACCTATCTCTGCTGCAACACCCACCCCCCCCCCTTCTGTTTGGTTTGTGGTACCTAATGGCCAAATTCCAAGGATTTTGCTGAATGATGGGATTTAGCTCAGTTTTGCTGCCTCTATTCCCAGACAGGTCCCACCTGACTGTCAGTCTCATTGCTGAGAGGATGACAGGAGCACAGTGGAGCTGTTTCACATCTGATAGCCCCCGTTTCACTGCTGGGTTGTGCTTGGCTGCCTCCCTGTCACCTTGCCTGTCCCCTAGGTTCCCGGTCATTTTTTTTAACATCTTGGCTTGTTTCACCCACTCCTGAGAAAGAAACCGTGTCTTCAGAGATGCTCCATGCCTACAGGCAGTGAATATTTCCTCCAGGTTGCAGGCAAGTTTGTCTTGCATGTGTGCCAAACAGAAGAGAGGATGATGAACATGGGCAGGAGATGACAGCATCCGAGGAACCGGGACCCAACAACCATCCGACTCAGTTTCCTTTTCTTAAATGATTGCAACATAAAACCAGCTATTTTAAAAGCACCAGGTTTTAGCAATGCTGTTCCAGCCCCCCCCAGCTGCATCATGCGCCGCAGTGCTGCAGTGTGCCCTTTAGCTGTGGGTTTTCTGGCCACGGTGGGAGGGGGAGCAGCCGAGGGGACCCTTTCCTCTGACCCCCTGGGGACCCGCCATACCTGATGGGCGATGTGGCTGCGGGGAGCCTGGCACAGCATAACAGCTTCCAGGTCCCTGGGAGCAGAACAGCGCAAAAGCGACTGGCAAAATCCTCCTTTTGCCTCCAGCTTCGTTGCTCCCGGATGGAAGGATTGGTCCCAAGCTCCCCAGGTTGCATCCATCTCCCAGCCACCCTGGGGCTGGTTTTGTCCCCATCCCGCCCACCTTGTCTCTTCCACGTGGCCCCAGCAGCAAGGAGGGGCATGGCCACCACCGTGCCCTGTCCTGTCCCATCCGCCCCAAAGTGTGACATCAGCAGGGGGGGTTCTGAGGTAGGAGGTGGTGGGTGCAGGACCCTGTGTGAGCCCTAGCCATGGTAGACATGCGCATGTGGAAGCTGCTAACAAGTTTTATTTGTCACGTGCTGGAAACGCCTCTGTACTGCGTACTGGCTTTTTTGTTCCTCCAAAAAAAGCCACACAGGTGTATCCTATGCATGTCCTGGGCAGACAATGCAGGGCTGGGGCAATGCGAGGTGCGATGAGGCTCTGCAGCACTTTGTAGAAATGCAGCAACTTCCACATGGGTGCAAATCTGGGAGGAAGATGCAGAAATAAAACTCTATTTTTGCAAAAGTCCCTCTGGTGTGGGGAGGCCGGTGATGTGCAGGCACGCTGGGGCGGTGCTGGAGCTGCTGCTGGGGAGCAGGATGGGTAGGGGTGGACTGGGGGGGCACGCAACGGTGCCATCTCAAATCTGAGTGCGGAAGCGCAGGTCGGTGCCCAACATCTTCTGTGCGTAGTCCTGGTCGAAGCGCTCGCTCTGGGCCACGGTGAAGTGGTTCTTCCAGTCTCCAGTGGTGCCTGGGGCCGGGCGAGACGGGGCTCAGTAGAGGCCAGGGGGGACGATGCGCTGGAAGCCCCCCGGGGCCGCTCACCTTTGCGCATGAAGGGAGAGATGCCCTGGTCCATGAGGTGGGAGGGCACCATGCTGTAGTTGGTGGTGGGGTTGTCCCGCATGGCCGCGAAGGAGGTGTGTTGGGTGATGGCGTCCAGTGCCGGCTCCGGCAGCTCCCGCCCCAGGAACTGGGCCACCTTGGCAATCTCCCGGCGGAGGTCCTGGGGGACACAGGCTGATGCTCACCCCTCCTGCCACCCACTAGACCCCACATCACCATCCACCTCGGTCCCTCACCTCCTTCAAGTCCTCGTAGAAGAGGTAGAGGATGGGGTGTTCCTTCCTCCGCTCCCAGTAGTCCTTGACATGGTCATACCAGGAGCCGTATGCCACTGCATGAGGAGAGCAGCCAGGGGGTGTCAGTGGTGGGGCTGGAGGAGGGATATGGGATGACTCCCCCAGGGGTGCCCTGTCCCACCTCTGCCGGCCATGAACTCCTCCAGGTACTGGTCCCACGTCCCGGGGTGCGCCTGGAACTTGTTCATCAGGTCAAAGTGGTAGAAGGAGACGGCCACGTCCTTGGCATTGCGCCCCACGTAGATCATCTGCAGAGGGGCCGTGGGGTACGAGGGGCAGCTCCAGGACCCCCAACAGGGGGGATGCTCCAGCCTCTAGGGCTCCTGTCACCACTTAGGATGCTGGAAGTGGGAGCGGGGGGTCCTGTCCTGGGGGAATAGGGGGGCTGCAATGCCCCCGGGGGCAGAGACCAGGGTTGGGGGTTACCTTGCAGCGGTTTTCCCAGAAGGATTTGGGCAGGATATGGGCAGGCAGGTGGGTCTTCACCACGCGGGGCGAGGGCATGGTGGCCAGCAGGTCTGTCCCTGGGGAACCCCAAAGCACATCCCCAGCGGGCCCTCAGCAGAGTCCCCCTGGGCTCAGCCCTCACTGGGGTGCCCGCAGCCAAGCCCCTATGCCCCGCTACCTGCCGGCATCTCCCCCGGGGCAGAGAACTCCAGCATGGGAACCCTCTTGGTGATAATGTCCCGCTTGCACTTCTCAGGGTCRCCACCTTGCAGGATCATGTCCACGATCTCGCTGACCCAGGTGGTGCCTGGGGAGAGCAACCCACCAGGGGGGTGGCCAGGGTGGCGCTGGGGGGCTCAGCACTGGCAACCCCGGACCTCAACCGGGCGCCGTGGGGGTGAAGGGAAATCCCACACAGCTCTGTCCCGACAGCCCCGAATGTGCTGCATCCCCCCGACAGTGGATCCCAGCCGTACAACACGCTTGCCCACCCGGCACCTCCACATCTGTTGGGCTTGGCATTGCTCACCTGATTTTGGAAAGGTGACCACCACGATGTCCTCGGGGCGGCTCTGGAAGGTGTCGACCCGCTCCCAGTCATGGGAAAAGGCGTTGACCATGGGGATGCCGTGCACCAAGCGCGAGGGCTGCCGCAGGTAGGTGTCCGGATCAGCCATCCTGACGGGGACGGGGATGTGGGGGGATGCTGGCCGGTAAGGGGGGGGCCCCCTCGCCCTCCCAGGGCAGCCACTGGCCAGGGCAGGGCGGGCACCTGGCACCGTGCCTGCCTGGGGAGTGGCAGTGACGCCACTGGTGCAGGGACCGGCGGTCACCGGGGGCCCTGCCGCTGTGCCCGCCATTGGGGACAGGGGTCCCGTCTGCAGGGGTGGGAGCCCACCTGGGAGCCCACCCCGTGCCTCGGCGAGGGCTGGGGGTGCTGAGGGGGTGCCAGCGTCACCCAGGCCAGGCACATCTCCCCCTGCCTCAGCACCCCAGGGGAGCAGGGAACTGGGTCCCTGGGGTTATCGCAGCAGCCCCCAGCCCAGGGGGAGGTTTAGGGGTGCTGGCTGCACCCCAAAGTACCCCAAACCCACCACCCTGGACCCCGCAGCATGCGGCCCTGAGCGGCTGAGAGCGGGCAGGGAACCCACAGGGTGCCCCGGGGCACCTGGCTCACCTAACGCCGCGCCGCTCTGCGCCGGGAGGGTGACGCCAGGAGGGTGACACTGGGAAGGTGACGGCAGAAAACAGGGAGACGCCGGCCCCGTGGTGGTTTTTACGGGGAGGAGAAGGGAAGAGGCAGGGCGAGCGAGGGCAGCAAAGTTTGCCAGCACTGCGGCTGCCGTGAGGGAGGAGCGAGTGCGGGGAGAAGCCGGCGGCCGCTGACCTCCCAGCGGGGCGGTGGCAGACATCTGCAGCCCCACTGGCCCTGCTCCCCGCCCACGGGCCCCAGCCCGTGTCCCCCCATATGGGGACAGGGAGGCCGCCTCTCTCTGCCCGCGCCCATATGGCACCTTCCCCGCACGCAGTTTTGTCAAAATCCTCTGCGATCCCGCAAGCTGCCGGCAGCAATCCCCCCGCCACAGCAGCTGAGGGGATGTGGGGTGGCACCTTCTTCTCCGCAACCTGAGGAGAAGCCAGTGGCCCTGGGGGGACGGCTGGGCTGAGGTCAGCGCAAGCGCAGGGCAGTGACCATCCCGTGGGGGGGCCAGGGAGGACGTTTTATTTCTCTCCAGCAGTCCCAGAAGAGGGGAAGGAGCCCCCGGTGTGGTGGCAGTGCCATCAGCACGGGTCAGATTTGGGGGGTGTCCAGCAGTGCCTCCTCAGATCTGAGTGCGGAAGCACAGGTTGGTGCCCGGCATCTTCTGTGCGTAGTCCTGGTTGAAGCGCTCACTCTGGGCCACAGTGAAGTGGTTCTTCCAGTCTCCAGTGGTGCCTGGGGCCGGGCGAGGCGGGGCTCAGTAGAGGCCAGGGGGGACGATGCGCTGGGAGCCCCCCAGGGCCGCTCACCTTTGTACATGAAGGGGGAGATGCCCTGGTCCATGAGGTGGGAGGGCACCATGCTGTAGTTGGTAGTGGGGTTGTCCCATCAAAGGAGGTGTGTTGGGTGATGACGTCCAGCACTGCCTCCAGCAGCTCCCGCCCCAGGAACTGGGCCACCTTGGCAATCTCCCAGCAGAGGTCCTGGGGGACACAGGCTGATACTTCCCACTCCTGCCACCCCCCAGACCCCACATCACCATCCACCTTGGTCCCTCACGTCTTTCAAGTCCTCGTAGAAGAGGTAGAGGATGGGGTGTTCCTTCCTCCGCTCCCAGTAGTCCTTGATGTGGTCATACCAGGAGCCATGTGCCACTGCTTGGGGAGAGCAGCCGGGGCATGTCAGTGGGTGACAGCACCCACAGGGTCCCCACATGCACCCACGGGTGCCCTGTCCCACCTCTGCTGCCCATGAAGACCTCCAGGTACCAGGCTCACGTCCTGGGGTGCGGGTACAGCTTGTTCATCAGGTCAAAGTGATATAAGGAGACAGCCACGTCCTTGGTGTTGCGCCCCATGTAGATCATCTGCGGAGAACTTGGTGACACATGGGGACTTGCAAGCTCCTGGCAGGGCAGGGTCCCCTCTTGTCTCTGCTGTGTACCTCCAGGTATGTCCCCTACAGCCTGTTACCTTGCAGGGGTTTTCCCAGAAGGATTTGGGCAAGATGTGAGGTGGGATGTGGGTCTTGATGATGCAAAGGGATGCCATGGCCTCCACCTGCTCCATGCCTGCAAAGGAGATTTCCCCCAGGAGCACTCCCACTGCCGGCGAGGTGCCCCCTGCCAAAATCAAGCCTGCCCCCATCCGTCACCCACTGCTGCCCACCACCCCCTGCCGCCCCACTACCTGCCGGCATCTTCCTGGGTTGGCGAACTCCAGCCTGGGTACCCAGTTGATGATGGCATCCCGCTTGCATTTTTCAGGGTCGCCACCTTTCAGGATCATCTCCATGATCTCACTGACCCAGGTGGTGCCTGGCAAGGAAAGTTTGGGTGTCCGGCTGGTGCCATTCCCACCAGAGCCCCATCTCAGGCACCAGAAGGGCACCGTCTGCCGGCATTGCCTTTTGGCATCCCCCCAGATCCCAGGCCGGGGGACTGCAGGCTGGTGCCTCCCTTCCCGAACGCGGCCCCTCTCTGGTGCCTGGGGGCACTCACCAGATTTGGGGCAAGTGACCACCACAATGTCCTCGGGGCGGCTCTGGAAGGTGTCGACCTGCTCCCAGTCGTGGGTGAAGGTGCTGACCACAGGGATGCCGTGCACTGTGCGCATTGTGGACATTTCAATATGCGTGGGCCTGAAGCTGCATGTGTTGCTCATCAGAAAGACATGTTATTTAAAAAAAAAAAAAAAAGTAGAAACTAATTTCTTAAAAGCTATGGGTATAACTGGCTAAATATGGAGGAAGGTACCTTAATTAAGGTGTGCCATATTTATGCCTGCTTTTGACTTGAGAAACAAACAGTCCTCTTTTCAGAGCGCACACTATTTGCCCAAGGTGTGCTGGTATTTCCTAACTCATCTGAGTCCAGGAAGAACAGCAGCTTATTCCTTTTTAAATCAGCTAAGAATTAAYAGTCATTCCAGAAGTCACAAATCTACATCACTGCTGTAGCTGTTGATAACTTAAGTCAAGTCAAGTCTTTATACACCATTGTGTGGTTCCTAAATAGGCTGTGTTTACTGTGAAGCTTAGCTAACCACTGTGTGACCTTTTGTTCATACTTGTGTGAATATATGCTTACTGGCATGCCGGGAAGTGGCACCTGCCTTCCGCGGGGATTTTGGGGGCCGGCTGGCAGTGCAGGGTGCATGGAGGGGCACAGCCGGCCCTGGGGGGCTCAGGTCAGCGCAGGCAGCAGGCAGCTGCCCGTACCAAGCTGGCAGCGCTCTTCCTGGGGTGTAAAAGCTTGCAGGGGCTTTGCTGGCTGGGCTTTCAGGCTGCTTTCTGCCCCCCTCCCTGGATGTTTTTTCCCCAGCTCTCTGTTGCATAGCGGCATGGGGAAGCCCTGCTTCGGGGGGCTACATGAGGGTTTGAAGGAGACGGGAAGGGGGATCGGGGCTCACAGGACTCTCCCTAGGAAACCTTTCCACCCTCCGGCTGGGTTGGAAACGCCGGAGGTGCCAGCTGCGACACCCCCACACTGTGATTTTTGGAGAGCGGCTTTGTGGCTTCCCTCTGTCTCCCAGGGGCTTGCGGGGACACTGAGCCCCTCCAGACACCCCGCACCCTCCCACGCAGGCTCTCCGCTTGCAAGGCTGGGGCACCCCAAAAGGGGTCGAGCCCCCGGACCACGGCCGGGGTCTCCCCATTACTTGCCTCTTCGTCGGGTGCTCTGGCAGGGAGAAGGCAAAGCTTTGCCAGCAGCCTGGGGGAGGGGATTTGTTATTTTCCCTTCCCCGCATGGAAGATGGAGGTGCGGGGAGGTGCCTGGGGCTGCGGGAGGCCAGGGCACATCATTAGGGAAAGGACCCGGAGCGACCTGGTCCTGGCGCTGTGGAGGGAGGAGTGCAGGGAAGGGGCGAGCGGGGGTGGGGACGCAGCCCCTCTGGGGACAGTCCCCAGATGCCTGTGATGAGCTGTGCTGTGCTCAGCAACCCCCCCGGTAAACACAGATTGCGGGGGGAGGAAATCACAGCTTCCCCCTCCACCCACAGAGGCAAACGCAGGGAGGAAATCCCAACCCACRTCCTGGGGGTTTTGAACATCACCCTGTCCCCATATGGGGGTCACTCCCGTGGACGTCTCCAGCTCCTCGCACTGGCGTGGGGCTCGCTAGCAGGATGTGGCGGTCAGGCTTTGGTCACCCCCCGCCCCCTCAAGGCACTCAAATACGGGTCCAAAGTTTGCAGGGTTGCAAAGCACGAGTGCAGCCGATACCGTGCTTCTGGGAAAAGGGTTTAAAGGCACCGGTGGTGGTGAAATGCTCCTCCTTACCTGCTTCCCATGGGCRAATGTGAGCCAGGAGGGAGTGGGGAGGGCAGGAGAGATGGCAGCCGGGCAGGGGAGCAGTTTGCCTGTTTGCAACCTTGAGAAAAACATCCCTGATTTGTCCCCAGGGCAGAGTTCCTGGTGAGGTGGGACACATCGTGCCAGGCGTTTGGGTGTTTTGCAGGCAGGGACATGTCCTCCCTGCCCATCCGTCTGTCCATATGCCAGCAAAATTGTCTGTGTGTGCAAACCCCGCAGGTAAAGCCAGGAGCTGGGGAAGCACAGAGATCTCCATTGGCATTTAAATAAATGCATGGACATTCCTGTGGGAGAGCTCCCTGATAGCGCTGCTGCTTTTTAGAGTTGGATCTGGGTTGCATCTCTTTGCGGATGAAACAACCCCACAAGACTGCCTTGCCAAAAAGCTGCAATCTTGGAAACTCAAGAACAGGCTGGAAATGGGGTGTAACTGGGGAATTTGGGGCTCTAAAGCAAACCCTTGCCCACAGTGGGACAGGGACTGGTTTGCTCCAGCCATCCCCGAGCAAGGGCTCGGCGCAGCTGGGTCGGAGGTTGCGGGGTGGGTTGCCCATCTAGCAAGGACGGCGATGTTGCTGAGGGCGGCAATACACCAGCAGGGAAGTGTTTCCCTCTGCCTTTGCGCTGCAACCACAGGCTGACGAGCTGACGAGCTCCGGCTGGGCCAGGAGCCTGGGGCGAGCCCCGCCACCGCCCGCTCTGTTGAGAAACTTGCCACGACCCGGAGGCGTGAAAGCTCCTGCACACACAAGAGCTGCGGGGGCAGCGGGTTCACCGGCACTTTGGGATTTTTCCACTCTTCGCCAATTTTTGCTCCCTCTAGATGCCTTGGTAAGATGGGGCTGGGGTGGCCCAAGATTTCGGGGGCCAGTGGTGGTTTTTGGGAGGACGCCCACCCCTGGTATGCCCGACCACCACCAGCTAAGAATCCACCGCACGCGTCCACCCTCCTGCCCGCTGAGCACCTGGCCGCTGCCTGGGATTTGGGGGATTCAGCCCCCTACCTTTCTCCACAGGCAATGGCTCACCTCTCTGGTTATCCCAATTTATTGCAGGGGGAAAAGCGAATCGGCACGAGGATGCTCCGTCCAGACCTGCCCTCCCTACCAGGGGAGCAGGGAGAAGCAGAGCCCCCCCAGGAAGGGGGATGAGCCTCTCACGCCTCCATCTGGAAGCAGAGGTTGGAGCCCGCCATGTGCTCCTGGTAGTGCTGGTCGAAGCTCTCGTTCTGGGCCATGGTGAAGTGGTTCTTCCCATCCCTGGAGATCCCTGGGGGTGAGAAAGTGAGTGGGGCAAATCCTGACACCCCCAAAATATCTGCAGCCACAGATGGGGGCTGCAATACAGCCCAGGGACGCCCCTGCCAGCCCTCCACCACTGGCTAAATCCCACCTTTCTGGAGGAAGGGGGAGAGGCTGTGGTCCATCAGGGTGGTGGGCATGGTCTCATAGTTGGCGGCAGGGTTCTTCCTCATCTCCTGGAAGGAGGTGTGGTGGAGGATCCTCGCCACCATCCCCTCCGCCACCTCCTTGCCCAGAAACCACAGGATCTTCTGCACCTCCTGCCATGGGTCCTGCAGGGCAGCTGACATGGGGAGGCTGCCAAAAAGGTTGGGGGGGGCAACCGGAGCATCCTCCCCTCCATCCCACCCTCACCTTCTTCCTGTCCTCATAGAAGAGGTAGAAGAGCTGCTCCAGCTTTTTCTCCCACCAGCCCTGCACGTGCTCATACCAGGACCTGTAGGCCATTGCAGGATGCAGTCAAGGGGTTAGCCGAAAAGCAGGGCAGCAAGGGATGACCTCCCCACCAGTGTTTCGGGGTGGGCACCCTGCAGCTCAGCCCCCACCTTTGTCAGCCATGAAGGTCTCCAGGAACTYGCCCGATGTGCCAAGGTTGGGGTGCATCTTGGCCATCTGGTAGAAGTCGTAGTAGGAGATGATGACATCCTTGGGGTTGCGGGTCATGTAGATGACCTGGGGACAGCCAAGGATGTGGTTGGGGGTGCAGAGTGGTGTCCCCTCCCTGCCACCCGGATGGGGAGAGAGGCGGGGGGCATCTGTGGCATTACCTTGCAGTCCTTTTCCCGGAAGGAGGTCAGGAGGAGCTGGACCAGGTGATGGGTCTTCACCAGCCATGGGGACGGGATTTTCTCCAGCAGCTCGATGCCTGTGGGACATGGGGCTTAGCGGTGTGAGCCCCAGCACCCTCACCCCCACCCTGGCTCAAGGGGGTAGCCGGGCTGGGGGGGCTTACCGCTCCGCATCTCAGGGGCATCTCAGGGGCCTTCATTTCCAGGAAGGGCATCCAGTTGAAGATGGCATCCTGTCAGCACTTCTCCACATTGTTATCGTTGTAGATCATGTCCAGGATCTTGCTCAGCAGCAAAGGGACAGCGTTGCAAGGGCTGGCGTCACCCCGTCCGCCCTGCACCCTTCCCCAGGGCTGATATGGGGTAGGTGGTGATGAGCAGGTCATCTGGCTGGACCTGGAAAGCTTCCACCTGTAGCCACCCCTCGACGAAGCACTTGTAGAGGGAGATGTTGTGGAGGCTGCCCAGCTCCTCCCTGACCATGTCTTCCCTCCCCACGGCCGACGGCGGGTCCCCGCAGCGCTGGCTGTCCTCACTGCTGGCAGCTGCCATGACCTCAGGACTGGCTGAATCCTGTGGCGGGACCATGCCCGGGGCAGCACTTCGTCAGGCGAAGTCCACCCCGGATCATATGCAGCGGAGGTGTTGCCGGTGCCRGCGGGGGGATGCCCCGTGCCCCGGCAGGACACCACAGCAAAACATTTGGTGCCAGCCGTGCACTAAGCCCAAGCCATGAGGGGCTGGGAACGGAGCCCGGCATCGCCTCTCCTCCCGCTCAGCTGCATTTCCCCCCCTGCTTCAGCCCCTTTAGTGGGTGCCACCACGGGGTTTCGGAGCTGTGGGGACAGCTCTGCCACCCGGGGCCCCCCCATCCCCGCTGCCGGCCGTACCGGCCAGGGTCCTGCGGGCGCTGGTCGGCAGCGCTGCTGGCCCTGGGAGACTCGGCACCTCCGCCCTCCCGCCCCTCCCCAAGCGGTAATGGTTAACGAAAGCCGGCTCGGCCAAGGGGCACGGGGGATGCGAAGCAGGTTTAAAGGGCCAACAGCCGAGGCGTGGGGCGCTTTTGGGGTGGGCATCCCCCGGGGAGGCATCGGGGGGGGCGGCGGGAGCCTGTGGGGCCCCCTGAGCCCAGTTCCTGTTGGTCACCGGCAAGGGACAGGCAGATGGAGCCTTATTATAGGCAGGCCCGTGGGTAAGTAGCCTGGCAGGGAGAGGAACGGCGCTGCGGGGCGAGGGCAGGAGGGATGTGGCGACCTGTGCTGGGTCGCGCCCGGGCGCCATGACGGTGTCACCGGTGCCGGTACCGGCGGGCTGCGGTTCCGCCCCGCGGCCGCCAGGGGGCACCACCGTGCGGGCCAGGGGCGCGGCGGCCCCGAGGCTTCAGACATCCCCCGCGGCCGCCAGGGGGCGCCGCCGCCGCGGGACCCGCGGGAGATGCGCAGCGGCGGCGGGAGCGGAGCGGGGCGGGGGCAGCGGCCGGCGGGGAGCGAGGTCCCGGGTCTCTGGCCAGCGGGGCCCCTGCTGGGCCCGGGGCCCTCGGGGTCCGTCTCCGGGCGGCCCGGGGACCGTGCTGGGGCTGCTTCCCCGCCRCGGCTGCTCCCGGTGCCGCCGCCGCGTCTCACCGCCCGGGGCCGGGGCCGGGGTGCAGGTGCCGCTGTGCTGGGTACCGGCTGCAGCCGCGCCGCGCCCGGCTGTCCCATCTTCCCGGGGCGCCTCTGGGGCGGCTCCAGCCGCGGCTTTCACGGTCCCGGCGCGGGGGTATTTGAAAGACGTGTAAATGTGGCGCTTGGGGACATGGGTTAGTGGTGGACTTGGCGGTGTTAGGTTTACGGTTGGACTCGATGATCTTAAAGGTCTTTTCCAACCTAAACAATTCTATGAAGGAGGGGTCCCGGCGCCAGCATGGCAGCACCAGTGGGTCGCTGTGGGTGCCGGTGCGTGTCCCTTGGGGCTGGTGGGTGCTGTCAGGGTCCAGCCCAGATATTGCTGTCACTGGTGTGGTGCCAGCCCCAGCCCCAGCCTGGGGCTGCTGGTGATCCAGTGCTGGTGATCTGTGCTGCTGGCGATCTGTGCTGCCACTGCTGCTGCATGGGGCAGGTGGGTTTTCAGCCAGATCCTGGCTCTCTCCTGGGGAGAAATGGGATGTTTCGGGTGTCTCATCCCCGTTTCTCCTTCCCCTCCTGTTGCGGGTGTGCGTCACCGGGGAGCCGCTGCCGAAAGTGCTGGCGAGGGGTTGGGAACAGCTGCCTGTGCCCGGGAGGCAGCAGGGTTTGCAGGCAGCAGCTCCTCAGGAGGGCAGGTGGGAGCCTGGGAAGCCGTTCCCAAGGCTGTGGGGTGACAGAGGTAGATGCGAGGGGACGGGTGAGGACAGGGAAGGCGTGGGAACAAGTGTGACCTGGGATAAGGTAGGGCCGCTGGGGCCTGCCCCTGGCAGAGGGCTGCTGGTGACATGGGGACAGACATGGGGGACCACTGAAGTGAAGAGGTGTGATGCTTTCATTTTCCCGAGCATAGAATCATAGAATCATTAAGGTTGGAAAGGACCTCTAAGATCATCAAGTCCAACCGTCGACCCAACACCACCATGCCCACTAAACCATGTCCTGAAGCACCACATCTTCACGTCTTTTAAATACCTCCAGGGATGGTGACTCCACCACTTCCCTGGGTAGCCTGTTCCAATGCTTGACAACCCTTTCGGTGAAGAAATTTTTCCTAATATCCAATCTAAACCTCCCCTGGCACAACTTGAGGCCATTTCCTCTCATCCTATTGCTAGTTACATGGGAGAAGAGACCAACACCCACCTTGCTACAACCTCCTTTCAGGTAGTTGTAGAGAGCAATAAGGTCTCCCCTCAGCCTCCTTTTCTCCAGACTAAACAACCCCAGCTCCCTCAGCCGCTCCTCATAAGACCTGTTCTCCAGACCCTTCACCACCTTTGTTGCCCTTCTCTGGACACGTTCCAGCACCTCAATGTCCTTCTTGTAGTGAGGGGCCCAAAACTGAACACGATATTCGAGGTGCGGCCTCACCAGTGCCAAGTACAGGGGCACGATCACCTCCCTACTGCTGGCCACACTATTCCTGATACAAGCCAGGATGCCATTGGCCTTCTTGGCCACCTGGGCACACTGCCGGCTCATGTTCAGCCGGCTGTCGACCAGCACCCCCAGGTCCTTTTCCGCCGGGCAGCTTTCCAGCCACTCTTCCCC
>JASVER010000020.1:11427913-11576062 GCA_030449065.1 Oceanodroma leucorhoa | reverse complement strand
ATATTTGTAAAAACATTTTTTGTTGTCTCTTACGACAGTGGCCAGATTGAGTTCTAGCTGGGCTTTTGCCATTCTAATTTTCTCTCTGCATGACCTAACGAGATCCCTGTACTCTTCCTGAGCTGCCTGCCCCTTCTTCCAACAGTGGTAGACTCTCCTTTTTTCCCTGAGTCCCAGCAAAATCTCCCTGTTCAGCCAGGCTGGTTGTCTTCCCCGCCAGCTCTTCTTGAGGCACATGGGGACAGCCTGCTCCTGCGCCTTTAAGACTTCCTCCTTGGAGAACATCCAGCCTTCCTGGGCCCCTCTGCCCTTCAGGACCACCTCCCACGGGACTCTCTCAACCAGTGTCCTGAACAGGCCAAAGTCCACCCTCTGGAAGTCCATGGTTGTGGTTTTGCTGACTGCCCTCCTTACTTCATCAAGAATCGAAAATTCTATCATTTCATGGTCGCTAAGCCCAAGACAGCCTCCGACCACCACATCTCCCACCAGTCCTTCTCTGTTGGTAAACAGCAGGTCAAGCGAGGCACCTCCCCTGGTAGGCTCACTCACCAGCTGTGTCAGGAAGTTATTTTCCATGCACTCCAGGAACCTCCTAGACTGTTTCCTCTCTGCTGTGTTGGATTTCCAGCAGACGTCGGGCAAGTTGAAGTCCCCCACAAGGACAAGGGCTAGCGATCGTGAGACTTCTCCCAGCCGCTTGTAGAATGCTTCGTCTGCCTCTTCATCCTGGTTGGATGGTCTATAACAGACTCCCAGCAGGATATCTGCCTTGTTGGCCTTCCCCCTCATCCTTACCCATAAGCACTCAACCCGATCATCACAGTCATCAAGCTCTGTACAATCAAAACTCTCCCTAACATACAGAGCCACCCCACCGCCTCTCCTTCCTCGCCTATCCCTTCTGAAGAGCTTATAGCCATCCATCGCAGCACTCCGGTCACGAGAGTCATCCCACCATGTTTCTGTGATGGTGACTAAGTCATAGCTGTCCTGCTGCACAATGGCTTCCAGCTCCTCCTGTTTGCTGCCCATGCTGCGTGCATTGGCGTAGATGCACCTGAGCTGGGCTATCGATCTCACCCCCGACATCGGCATGCCACCCCTAGGCTCATCTCTAGCGAGCCTGGTTTTATCCCCTTCCCCCTCTGAACCTAGTTTAAAGCCCTCTCGATGAGCCCCGCCAACTCATGGGCGAGAATCCTTTTCCCTCTTTGAGACAGCGGAACTCCATCCTTTGCCAGCAGGCCCGGTGCCGTGTAAACCTCCCCATGATCAAAAAAGCCAAAATTCCACCGATGGCACCAGCCTCTGAGCCACGTGTTAATCAGGTGTGTTTTCCTGTTCCTTTCAGTATTCTTCCCTGCCACCGAAGGGATTGAGGAGAACACTACCCGTGCTCCTGATCCTGCGACCAACCTGCCCAGTGCCCTGAAGTTTCTTTTGATCACTTTGGGACTTCTCTCCGCAACCTCATCGCTGCCAACCTGCATAACCAACAGCGGGTAACAGTCAGAGGGCCGTACCAGACCAGGGAGTCTCCTAGTAATGTCTCTAACCTGGGCCTCAGGGAGCAGCAGACTTCCCTGTGGGATGGGTCCGGTCGGCAGATTGGGCCCTCTGTTCCCCTCAGAAGGGGAATTACGACAATTACCCTCCTTTTTTTCTTAACAGAGGCAGTCATAATGCATGGGGCTGACTGACTCGACCTAGGCACCCCCCTGGATGGACCTTCATCTACATCCTCATTTGCCTGGCCCTCAAGTTCCAGAGCCCCATATCTGTTGTGTAAGGGCAACTGGGAAGGCGAGGGAGGCCGGGAGGGGATTCGCCTGGCGCCCCGAGCAGGGACCCGTTTCCATTCCCCCCCGTCTCTTAGGTCCCCTCCTTCTGCCCGGTGGCAAGAGGGAAGGGGGTCCTCTGCTTCTTGGGGAGCCTCCACCTGCTGCCTTTGCCTCAGGGATGGCAGCGTGTGGCTCCACCAATCTATCTCCCTCTCACACTCCCTGATACTCCTTAACCTTTCCACTCCCTCTTCCAGCTCTGCCACCAGCCTGAGCAGCTCATCCCCCTGGTCACACAAGTCATGCATTAACATGCCCAAGTAATGCATTAACAGCAAATAATTTCTGAAACCAGATATGTTTGGGAAAGGATCAGACTCATCAGGGTGCACTTCTCCCCCCAGGGCAGTCCCCACCAAAGAGCTGGGACGGCTCCGGGTCCCACCAGCCTCTCAGCCCTTATGCTCGACAGGGCTGAGAGGCTCAGAGCTGTTCCTGGCCCAACGCTTCTCATTTGCACTGTGGCTTCCAGTGGCAAAACCGCATCAGTGCAGAACAACTGTGGGCTTAGAAGAGTGAATAACTACGTGGAAAATGTAAACGGCAGCTTTGTGTGCCTAGTGATATTCATAATAGCTGCCTTCGCGCTTGCAAGAACAGTCTTTCCCCTAGCAAAGCCATCCAGTGCAATTAGCAAATATAAATATTGCAGTTTGTGTTTCAAAAAATCGCCAAAGCTTGTTGCCCAAAGTTGTTCAAAACCTGCAAACAGACTAAATTAGGTGTCATGGTTAGAAAAACTCCTTTCTTCTAGTGGCTGGGTTTGGTTGGGTAGCTGATCCTGTGTGTTAACTTACAGAAGCCCTCACCCTTTTCACCACACTGACCTTTTCATTGGTAATTCCCTAAGAAATTTTGATATAGGAAGACAATTCTCACTATGTCTAGATCAAGAAGTATTTGCACTTAATTCTAGCAGGGAAGAAACCTTTTTCTTGAAAGTAGAGCCATGTGGCCTCAAACTGTGTTCAGTAACTGCTGCTGTATCAAATTATTTTTCCTTATTGCCATCCCCATCCATTTGTGCCTGCTATAAGATAACCGCTGCCCCCTCCAGCAAAATTAGAGACCTATAGGGCAAGTCAGTTCAGCTATAGGTAATTCCAAGGTAGTTCATGTTGTGGTGACTTCATTGGTTTTGTTCTTTCAAGTGTTATATGCCAGCCTTACACAGAATCTATTTATGCTAAGTAAGACACAAAGAGGTCTAGTTCTGTCTTATACAGTCATGTTTTCCTCCTGTTATGACCGAACCGGGAGTTTTCCTTCCGTCTGAAGCAGAAAACTGTAGGCTGAAGCAAAATTAAACAGAAAGAGAGGAATGAATCACTCCCCTATTTAGAACAGGATGAGGATTTAAAAAACAACAACAACAACAACAAAACAAATAAACCACCAACAACAAAGACTGTAAAAAATCCAAAGCCCAGAAGGATATTTTGGTAGTAACCTTGCCAGTGCAGCTGCTAACATAAATGTTTTCTAAAAAAAGTGCGTTTTATGAACCAATGTGTGACAGTTAACCCATGAAGGCTTGTGCACTCAGAGCAAGGTTTGGGGAGCGATTACCTTTGGCCATGCTGATTTGAGATAGGTTCGGTACTTCTGCTTTGCTTCAACTTCTGCAAAAAATCAGAAAGCCTTTCCTAAAGTGTGGCAGGGAGGTGATGGCATTGGAGTGGCTGGAACTGGAGAAATCCAGCAAAACCTCAGCAAAATACCTCCTCAGTGCTGCAGGGCTTAGTTTGGCAAGGGAGAGGAAATTCAATTGCACCCTCGTGGCCCATCCCCTTGGCCAGGGAAAATAATTCCCAATGGTGCCTCTGCAGCCACCTGTTGCTGAGCAGAAGAGGAAGCTCTTGATTCAAAGCAATGTAGTCCCACCATTTTCTGAACAACTTGTTCTAATCTGCATTTTATGGGAAAAGCTACTTCAGGACAATGGAAATGCTCTTAGCTCATCAGGCTGTACTCTGAAGCAGCTTTTCCTGTGTTCTCTTTTCTTCTCATCTTTGAGTTTCTTGGGTTATTTTTAGTTTAAAGTTACTGTCACATTTACAGTAGAGATGTGTACAGCAGGTTGAAGAAGCCACCTCCCAGAACATCAGCACAAGAACCACCATTCAACTTGTCCACTATTTCATTTTATATCCTCCTATTTGATTTATTGATGTAAATCATACCAAATGCTTATGTATATTTGCCTATTGTTTTCTTGGAGAACCTTTCCCTCCGCTGGCAGCATTGATGGTGAGGACGAGGACTAGGATGCCAGATGGGGGTGTCCCGTGAGCCTGTTGGCGGCTGAAGCGTCACCCACTGCACATGTGAGCAGGAACTCATGCCAGCTCTTCTCAAAGCGATTGCGCTTTTATGTGTATCCATGGACTTATGTTTCCTGTTAATGGTAGATGATTTACAGGAGCACAGAGAAGAGGCTGCACTCCGGCAGGCAATTTAAATGCTGCATGACCTTGCTTTTTGAAGGGTCATTTAACCTTTGAATTGCGTTTACCCTTATGGCTTTCAAGTCAACCATCTTATATATGACTGGTAGAGCCCCAAAAGCCCTGTTTTGGCTTCCCACCTCCCCCCACTTGATTTTTCCTATTTTTGGCTACTCTTGTCTCTTCTTCCTCCACAAAACCAGCTCCTATCTATCACTCCCATGAAAAAAATACAAGCAGTAGAAAGTTTAACAAGACCTCTGCCAGAGTTTTCCTACAAGTTATCTGCTCAGAGGTCCCACTGCCATTACTGCAGTCCTTGGCTTCCCTAAGTTTGAGATGTAAATATACTACTCACAGCTAAAACAGCATCAGCAAAACCACTTCTGGCCAAGTGTCAGTAATGTGGCTTTCATTCAAACTTTGGGAACAGCATTGACTGATATTACAAGGACTTCCAGCTCCTAAGATCTTTAATGAAGTGGCTGCTGAAAATTAAATACTGCAAACCTCTCAATATGCTTATGTGATTTCCCAGTATTAAAACAGCTGGTGCTTTAAAGGGTACCTTTGGGACACAGCATTATAAATTTCCTCTTACAACCAACGTTACAAGGAGAGCCAACTCTGCAAAACTGCATCAATACTGTGAAACGTGTTTGCTGAGTGCCCTTCTACCTTGCCAACACACTGTGTCCCCACGCGTGGAAAGAGGGACCAGTTTGTCACCACTGCATGTGGCAGAGCACATCATGTCCTCCAAAGTAAATGCCATAGCAAAGCCATTCCCACTCCTGAGAAGCCAGAGCAGTGTGGATGCGCTGCATGCGTTCTGCTGATGGCTTCTCATGTGTCATGTCCCAGGAAGCCTAATTTAACTAAGGAAAAGATTTGCAATCATTACAAATGATCTCTGTCTCCCAAGTGCTTTGGGGGAAACAGATAACCCAGTCAGGCAGAAGGAGTCAGGTTGGATACAGAAGATACAAGAAGGAACCTTCAAAGACAGAAGCACATCCCAGACACAGTGAGGAAGGGCACCTAAAGCACCAAGAGGCAGTACTGGGAGAGACGGGGAAAGAAACACCGCTTAACCACCGCGGCTTTGCTCACTGCAAATTTTAACTCTGCAACATAAACCACTCTGGGCCATGTCCAATACCTCCTGTGCAGCCAAGGGGTGAGGAGGAGGGCTGACGTGATGGTGAGGTGGATTCAAGCTGCTCAACGCTTTATCAAGAGGCAGGGTGCAGGACTCAAGCTCATGATCTGCACTGCCAGCCAGTTCCAGCCATTCCTGCCAGCCAGAGCCAAACACAGCCTATGCTCAGCTGTAGCAAGGACATCCTTACAGGGTGGCTTTTGGCCGTCCTCTTTTCCAAGCACCCCTCTGGCCAGTGAACTGCAACTGTCCTGAAGAATTTCTGGGGAAAAAGTAATTCTGCTGATCCAGAGCCAGAAGACAGAGCCTGACCAGCTGGCTGGCCTCTTTTCCTCCTGGGCAAGATATTGAGTGCCCTCTGTTTAACAAAGCCACTCGGCATTTGGCCCACACAAACCACAAATGATACCTTCTCACCTGAAGGGAATAAAAGCATTTCATCTCCCCACATACAAGTCTCTTTTGTTAAAAGCCCCTTCAATTTTAGATGTCATGATTAATTTCTGTCGGCCCATGGAAGGCATCTCTGCCACACCATCAAGCTCAGACCATGCCCAGAGCTACCATCCACTTCAGTTACTGTTTCAGATCCACAAAGGATGCAACCCTGGTGGTTTCTCCAAACAAAACCCATGTTGGGCTCAGAGAAATTGCCATGTCCCCTACAATCAGAGCAACATCAAGTACCTTCTGAAGACATCAGTTTACCTAAAATAAGCCCCAAAATTTGTGCCCTTCATACTGTTCTGTGTTGAACTGATCTTAAAAAACACTACTGAAAGCTTAAGGGACCCATTTCTGTTTAAGGGCACTTTTCTGACACCCTGATCTGTTTGCGAATGGATTCTCTTTCAGGTAGTGCTTAGGAGCAGGAGGCAGTGAAGCTTAGATAGCAATCCTCCAGCAGTGTCCCCAAGTTTTGCAGTTTAACAGACAGTTCATGTACCCCAAAGGATGAGGGACTGCTCACCAACACCCTCGCCACAAAAAGCTCTTCCCTCTCTACAGCTGCCACCCCCCATGGCTTGAGGACAGCCCAAGCCCCTTTGGCTGCTGAGCTGGAACAATTCTGCTATCAGGGGGATACTCAGAAAGCATTGCCCAAATGAGACCACCTCCCCAAAAAGCCTTTTTTTAAAATCCAGAAAGCCATTTGTTTAAACAAAAGCAATACAGATTTGGAACAGCAGCTCCGTGCTTCTGGAATTAAGTTAACATTTTTAATAGGGAAAATACAGAGTAACCAGAGAAACAAAACAGAAATGAGAAGGCTCATCCCCAACTCCTGGTCACTGCACCTTCCCAGGGACTCCTGCTCCTGGCCTCTGCTGCAGCAAATGCTACGCTAGGACTGTGGTTTGCTCTGTCTGTGCCTTGAGGTCCTTGAGGAGCTCCTTCTCTCCCTGCCTACGGCTCCTCCAGCTGCTCCAAGCTCCTTTCAAGCTCTCCCTGCTGAAAGTGCATGGGGACTTCACTGCACTGGGGCTCCAGCCAGCTCTGTCTCCAGCAGTTTAGGGAAGCCACGTTCAGAAGTGGGGGGGATGCTTGGGACAGCCTGCCTGATCCTGGCATGGGGGTGAGATGGGGGAAGGTGGACCAACGCAGCAGATATTGTCCTGCCAGTCTGACTTCATGAAGGTTGCTGTTGTGCTGCCCCATTTCAAACAATTAAATATGCTGTATGTGTGCTCCTTGGAAAGCTTCAGTATTGCGCTCACTGGCTCCTCTACCACCTCCTCTGTTATTTTATTTTATTTGGCAGAAGCCAAGCAGTCATACTCTGAAGCTGAAGGTGCTCCCAACACTTTTCTTCCAACAATTGTGTCCCTAGGGATCCAGCCCCTCTCCTGTAAGATGGTTAATTGATTTGACTCCAGGATTTAATATATAGTCCTGCTTCACCCTGGCACAGTTCCTTCTGCCATGTCTGTGCCCTTTGTGCCTCCACATTACTGCCCCACCAACCCCCTTCCTCTCATGTACTCGCTATGTCCTAGCGTGCCTGTTCCTTAGACTCCCAGGATTTGTGCAGAAGCACACAAATAATCCCACTAGCTTCATTTCCTTGTAGCCTGCTGTCAACATTTCCCAAGAGCTTGTCCAGAAAGTCCCTGCCACCCCTGGCCAGCCAGCCACCCTGCTCTGGTGTTGCACTTCATACGTGGCTGTCAGCCTCCCTGTGTCACCGAAAGCTCTGCCAACTAACCTCCTGATCTCCCTGAGTTTATCCAGGTAAGATAAGGAAAAGAGTTGGTTTCAAGGCCTTTAGTCCACATTTCTACTTTCTCATTTGGCACCTTCCCAAGTGACAGGAGAGCTCCCAGTTTTTCAGTGAAACCCCTGTTGTAAATGTAAATCCATGGGCACAAAGCATAGCTGTGTGGGTGTTAGTACCTTGCCGGACATGACCTGGCATCCCAGGCAGGAACAGGGGTGCTCCTTCTCCCCATCTGCTTCATCCTGTCAGACAGGGATGTCCCATGCCAGGCTCACTGCGTGGGCAAGGTGCATCAGCAAGACATGTCAGACCGGGAGCTGCCTCAACTCCTCAGCTGCTGACCATCCAAGTTGTCTTTCTTCAAACCAGCTGCACCTCTTGCACTCTCTTGACTTGCTGTGAGGCTGTCTTTGATGGACAGGAGCACCCAAAATTCCCACTCTCACCTCAAAAGCAGAGCCGAAAGCCCTCCCCATCTTTCTTTGGTAAAATGAGGCAGGCTGGGCTTTTGATCATCAAAGTTTTCCTCTTTGGAAGGAGGAGGAGCTGTCTAGTCATGGGTTCATTGATTCCCTGCCCAGCAGGAATGTTTACTTGGGCACAGCCAGGCTGCACCTCTGGTGACTGTAACAGGCAGCGCTCTCTCTCTTTTGATATATTATCAGCTGGGTTTATCAGAGTATCAACACAACCTCCCCACTCCAGGACTCGTCCCTTCTCGCTAGCTCTCCCTGCAGAGCGCACAGGGGCTGCGTGGGAGCTGAGCTCACCTCTTATTTCAAGGAATCTTAACAGCAGGTTTTAAGCTACTTATTTACTTTTCTGGTCTGTGCAGGAAGTCTGAGCTAAAAAAAAATAAAGACAGAAGTATAATTACTCTGGCACGCCTTCATTCCTGCTCCAGGCTCAGGCGGGGAGGGACTCTTTCTTGTCGGAGCCAGGAAGAGGATCTGATCCCTGGAGATCATCGCCACAAACGTGCGTAACTGAAACCTGCAGCCATGCTGAAACAGATATTATCGGACATGTACGTCGATCCTGACCTGCTGGCAGAACTCAGCGAGGAGCAGAAGCAGATCCTCTTCTTCAAGATGAGGCAGGAACAGATCAGACGGTGGAAGGAAAGAGAAGCTGCTGCAGACAAGGCTTCAGCAAAGAAGCCACTGCTGAGAAAAGGTAAGTCTCTGCCTGCCGGCTGCTTCCCCCTCTGGCACAGATCTGGCCAAGTCAACTGCTCCCTAGAAATAGGAGTCAATGTGTCCTTAGAGTAATTTCTTCTCCCAGGGACATATCATAGTCGTATTTCCAAACCATAACTAAACCCACCTGCGATGGGGTAGTTTTGGCCAGGCACGCAGTGGTTTTACTCCCTGGCCCAGACACTCTGTCCTTGACCAAATTGCTCAACTCCCCTAGCTGGGAAGACAGGGCTTACTTGCCCCCAGGAGATGCATCTCATTAAGTTTCCCACTAAATGGGGCCTCTGCATCTGTCTGTAAAACAACCATGGACTTGAACATCTGTCCTGGGGCACCAGATCTGCAGCGGGGTTCCCGTTGTGCCTTTAGACCTGAAGTCCCCTTGCCAGGATTACACAGCATGCCGGCTGCTAGGGACATAGCACTCTTCTCCTGGCTCTCCCCTACGTGCTCTGTTTGCAGTTAGTTCACCCTCACACAGTTTGGGGAGGGCAGTGGCAAGGAGTTAATGCAAGAAAGGAAACAGTGGTGAGTCTTCTCCCTTGGCCCCAGACTCAGAAATGCCTGCTTCACTGACCTGGCTTCAGTACTATGAGACAAAATGGGAGGTGCACACTGCACCCCAGCTGAGCTTTCCCCACATACAGCTGGTTTTGGAGAGGCTCTGCCATCAGCAGCAGCGAGGAGGGCACAGCGGGCCTGACACAGGCCCTGCACGGAGCCGCCGAGCAAACAGCGTTTGCCAAAGAGCTGCTTCTTTTCCAGCCAACGGGAAGTCGGTGACATGGAAGCTTGGCGCTGACAACGATGTCTGGGTCTGGGTGATGGGCGAGCATCCTTTAGATAAATCGTACGCGGCCATCTGTGAAGAGATCCAGGCACAAAGGGCAAAGCGGTTAGCGAGAGAGCAAAGCAAGGAGGGCAGGTAAGCACCCTTCAGCTGGAGGACTCGGTGGGCTGACACGGAGGAGAAGGCATTTCTAGGGACCCAGAGGCTGGAATCTTCTCTGTAGGGGCTGTGGTTACCACTGTCACACTCAGCTTGCGGGCAAAAGGCACAGGCAAAGGTTGGCTTTCTGCGAGTACACACAACGCTGGCAGAGACCAACTCCAGGCCGAGGCTTGCCCTGGCTCATCGAGCCTCCCGTGATATGGCTCCTTCGCGGTACCCTCTGCAGGCCACAGGAAATGCTAACTCTGTTATTGCAGCAGGTGATGAGTTTGGAGTGCACTGATTCACCGACGGGTGCCCGTGTGCAGCAGGATGACAGTTACTCACCACAAGTCATTAATTTAATTATTCCACCTACTTGATTTGGAGATGTGATAGCTGCCCGCACGCACGTCGCTTCATTACAGCACTGCTCTGCTCACGTGCAGCTTCCTTGCAAGGTGCTCAGAGAGCAGAAAATGACTCTCTCGGGTTCCTAAGTCCTCTCTCTCTTGCATTTCAGAGAGACTGACCTTTCTGTAACACGGTTTCTACATCAACAACCAGGAGTCCTGGGTGAGGCAGATCTTCACAGGAATAAAAAAAGCACTGTGGAGGAAAAGAAGGAAGGTGGGAGAATATTTGCTGCTGCTACAACAGGGAAAACCCAGGAGCTCACAAAGGTAGTTTTCCCCCTTTTCTCCATAACTATCAGAAACATGTGCTTTGAGATCTAGGAAGTGCAGCAAATCCTGGTTGCTGTAAATAGAAAATTGAAGAAGAAAAAAAGCCAGCTAACTGTTAAGGCTTTTCTCCTGTAGTCAGAGAAGAAGCCATGCTGTTACATCCTTCCTTAGGACTTGGGAGGTCCAAGTGCTCTTCTCAGCTGGGATAGATCTGCTCTGTACCGACAGATAAGTTAGTCTGGATTCCTTTGCTTCCATTCTCAGTGGGTAAAACAAGGCTCACAGTACTTTCCCTCCTGCTCTATGCTGGTTTGGATGGCTTTTGGGGCAAGACCCGGGAGGCTATCCCAGGATCTGTACATGCAAGGCCACAGCCCTCAGACAAATCATCTACTTGCATAAAAGAACAGATGAAGATAATTTTACCAGCATCCCCTGACATGCATATTTTAGGTTCTTCTGGTGGTTTTTTTTTGGTCTTCTAAATAGTTAGAAAACAGCTTATGACCTTGACAGCACAGGACAACTCCAAATGCAGTAACTACAGTGCCTGCTTTGCTGTGGTGTTTTGTTACAGAACTACTTTTCTCCAGCAATAAATACATTTCTACTTTAAAAAATAAAATGCCATTTGCAGAGAACTGAGAAAAAGATGAGTTAAATCAGTGGCAACCAAAGTTGAACAGAAGGAATAGAACACCCTGCCAATTTAATGGGAGAAGTCCAATCTCATTCAGCAGAGTTTTCATTCAGCCTTTTGCTGCTACCTTGTATGAGTGTATATTCTTTTATTATACAGCCACTCCATATTTCAGTATAAAAAGCACGATAACTGAAGGTTGGGTTTTGGCAAAGTGCCTCTCCCACTGCTATGAAAATACTGAAGGGAATTTGGAGTGGCTGTATCCTTTATCAAAAGCCTCTGAGTCACACGGGGTTTTTCTTAGCAGTGTTTGCTGAAGTTGAGCAACTATGTGGGAGATTTTTTTTTCTTTTAAAAGGAAGCTATTAGTCACAGCTAACAAAAAAAAAAAAACAAAGAAAAAAACCTCCAAACCAAAAATCCCATTGCTACCAAAAAAAATCTAAACCCCTTTCAAAGTCTTGCACATGGAAATAAAGGGGGGTATATTTTAATTTTGTTTTCTGTCATTGTATTATTAGCAATTTTTCCCAGGTTTCTGGGGCTTTTGCTATTAGAAGGAGGGATCCAGACCGAAGACGCCTGTTGCATTTTCTAGGCCTGGAGAGGGGCTTTTTCTCACCTCTCTTGTCGAAGTGCTTTCTCGGAGATCTAGTTCCCATTTAACCTGAGGGATCCGGGCATTGTGCTTTGTCTGCTGCAGGGGACGGGGGGCTGATCTAAGAAAACAAGCTGCTTCACACACATTTGAAGTTCCTATCAAGTAGAGGGAAAYTGGAGAGCCATGTTCATATTAATTATTAGCCAAGTAGGTGATGGAGATAAAACAAAAGTGTGTCCTTGTTAAGCAGCGTAGTACAGTTAACTCATTACTCACTGGGCCATGGGAGGCCGTCTGGGTCCAGCGGGGAGGTGGGTGGGTGCTTGCTCAAAGACAAGTCTAACTCTTCGTCTTCAAAGGCAGGTCTCAGCTAGCGACTGCTTCCAAGGTAGCTAGACTGGTTTGCAGGGAAGAGCGAACATGAGATATGCAACTTGTTGGGTCAGTTTGACGAGCAGGGGTTTGCAGCACCCCAGCCACAGCAGCAAACAAGTACAGGCAGGTAAAGCTGTGGACAGCAGGTTCTGCTAGGGCTTGCTTTAGAGGGAGGGAGGGAATGGACTGCTCCCTGGGAGCACTTGGGAGTATTGCTTAGCAAATCTAGGCGTGCTTATGACAATCCTGACACCCCTGAGTTCTCCTTCTGTGGTGTATTAGGCCTAATATGATGGAAAAAAACAATGTTTGTCAGAGAAGGCTGGCAAAATTTAACATAAATGTCACATCACTGCTTCTGCATTAAACACCTATTGCTCAAAAAAAGAGCAATGGTCCTAACACTGCATTTATTTCTCATTGCTCTTTTCCTCTGCCCAGAGGGAGACCAGAGATGTTCATCAGATGCTGGTGGACTGCCATGTGAGGACGCGTGGCTTCCAACAGGTAAGTGGCAACCTAGGATGCTCCTAATACATTGAGTGGGGCCCAGACTTTATCCTAGAGTCCCAGTCAGCCTCAAAACCTCATCTGACCCAAGAACGTCCTCACCTCTTGGACCAGTTTTATCCAGCGTTGCCATGCTCCTCATGTAGAGTGTGATGATTTGGAGATGATACAAAGCAGGCCAGGCTGGCAGACTGGGGAGCAGCACAGGGAGATGCTCCTGATGGTTTCTGGTAGACTGTTTTCCCTTACTTCCTCTGTTGTCACCTGCAGTAAAGACAGAGGGTCTGTGTGTTGTTGAAATCGGAGGGATTCACAATAAAGAATGGAGTTCCCAGTATTTCAAGGCTAGCTAAAAAGCAGGGTTAAAACTAGCCTGGGACAAAGCTGAACATACTGTTTCTTTCATAGATGAAGGAAGCACAGAGGAGAAATTCAAGAGAAGAGACCACAGCCCCCCAGGAGGCAACACCACAGAGCGCCCCCAGCTCAGAGAGCCAGAAGACGCTGCAGAAATCAGATGAGAATGAGCCTGAATGGCAGGAATCCTGTAAGATCTTAGGATGACCTTTTCCTACGGGGCTTGAGAAATCTTAGGGCTCTGTGGGGTCATCTCAATCCTTCTCCTACCACACTGGAACTGAATAATTGGTTGGTGGGTGGAGAGTACTGCCAAGAAATACAGCGCTGCATTATCAGAAATATTTCTGAGTCCACACAGCATTGAGACTAGAGCTGGGCAGGGAAATGGAAAATTTTTCCTACAGATACCATATTAAAACAAGCAACAAATAGGAACCACATGAGTATAGCCAGGATAATTAATTTTAAACTAGAAGCTGGCCTTTTGTAGGACTTTGCAGTAACCATTGCTCTTGAGGACAAGGATAATGGGTGATGGAGACTAACTAAAAAGGGCTTCCCAGTCATCCAAGCATGATCCCACCTAAGCAGAGCCCTGCCGCACTGTCTCATGTAATGAATCCCGATGATAGGAAGGAAAATGGCAAACAATATGAGACTTGCAGTAGCATCCATCACTGCTGCCAAATACTTCCTGAAGGAGAACCTGATGCATTTTTTTTCCCAGTTCCTCCCCTGCTGCTCAGTAGATGGCAATGCTGTACTAGCAGTTGTTTCCACTTCAGGCCAGGGGTTTTATTTTTCTTACTGATAAAAAAAAAAAATAAATCTGAAGTTGATTACAAAAGCAAGGAAAGAACTAGCCTAACTCAGACCAACCGGAGAGCTGGTTACTCCTACAGACTCCAGGATGAGCTGGACCTAGACAACCAAGGCAGTTTTACAGCAAAAAAAATACCCAGCCAAGTTCTCCACTTCCTGTAACAGTTTCAGCAAGACTCCCTCCCACCCTCAAAAAATGATCAGCATTTTCAAATCCTTCAAAGTATTGATCTGGGGTCATTTCAGCAGCTTTTATTCCATACACCTCCTCCCCTGCTGGCTCACATGAAAGGCACTATAGAAATCTATGTCTGAATCAGGAGTCATCCAAAACAAAACTAAGTAGTCTCTAAGTGCAAAGGGACCTGGTGCCCAGAAAGAACCCAGATTTTTAATCTCTTGAAGGAATAAAAACTGGACCCTGTTAAGTAGCAGATGCCCAAAAGTGATGGGACACACGTGGCACAACTGAGCGCATCTTTCATCTTGTAAAACGGGTTAGTCTTCCACTTCATCAAGCAGGAAGATGGCCAAAGGGCATCAAGGTTAAAACTTGCCTGCTTGTTCGCTCCTGTAGGACTCCTTTTTTGTTCCAGTGCGGAAATCCAAGGCAGCAGATGAGAGAAGACGCTCCCTTGCACGGCAGGCCAGGGACGACTACAGGAGGCTTTCACTGCAGGGCATCCACAGAGGGAAGCAGGCAGATATTTCCAAGGGTGCCACAGCAGGAGATCGGCGACCACTCCAATATCCACCTCTCCCCCCCAAGCCTAAACTTCTACCTCCTGCAATGGCAAATGGGAGAGCGATTAGGTAAGGAAACCCCTGTGCGCTGTGGAGGGGAGAAGCGATGAGATTCTTCTGCTCTAGCATGGGATGGTTGAGGTGGGAATGGTTAACCCTCCTCCTCGCATTGAGGAGAAACCCTGCAGGGAAAAATACAGAGCCTAGGCTATATTCCAGCCCAGGGTGTGATGAGGCTTATTTGTTAAGCCTGTTACCCTGGAGGGTAACAGGTTTATTTAGTAGAGCATCCTAAGCCTAGAGTGCGTACATCCTCTATGCTACGTGTCCACTGAAAACCATCTAATATTGCTGACAGCTGCACTAGTGTAAGCCTTCTGTTTAGGGCTGTTCTTAACATCCTGAACAAAAGGTAAGTCCTGCCAAGAACTCAAAAGGTATCATTTGAACTTGATGCACAAACCACGCTCTTTTCTAACAGGAAAGAGGGAATCCGGAGGACAATCTCCAATTCCACTGAAGAAAGCATCATCAAGTGGTTCAAAGAGGAGCAATTCCCTCTCCGAGCCGGCTATCAGAAAACCACGGACACAATAGCGCCTTGGTTCCACGGTAAGTCCTGAGCGTTTCTGCCCCAACCCAACTCTTTAAGGAGTTGTTTCTGCTAACATGGCTGCTGCCACAGGCTGGGCCCAGGAACTCTTTGAAGGTGGCTAGGTTTTCCATTTTAAATATCTATGAATGTAGTTTAAATTCCTTTAGCATTATGACAAAGGGCAAGCTAAAGTATTAGAACAGAGGCCAGATCTTCAAAATACCCTGTACCTCTGTGCCACCCCTGCCTCTCCGTACTGGATGCATGGTCACCCTGGTAACGGTTTGGACAGGGTGAGAGAGATTTGGGCACACCTCATCCCACTCATCCTTGGCCCCAAGGTCATTCTCCCTCCTTACATGCTCACCATCCATCACCTTTCTGTCCCATTCATTTCAAATGGGTCATCATGATCCTATCCATCTCCCTCGCTTTGGAAACCCCTTCAATCTGAGACTGCAGCAACGAAGGTGTTATCCTCTTGCACCTGGGCTTTCAATGCGTGCATCACTTTCTGACAGGACCTATGATCACTGTCTGCACAGCCCTGCTACACAGAGAACCAACATACAACACACCGCAATGCTGCTCTCTCTCATAACACAGAAACTGTTCTTTTGAGCCCTGCACATTTATCATTCATAATCGTCCGAGTCTGGAACAGTTAACATAAAGCACAGTTAGCACGTGGCCATGGTCTGTTACTAGCAATGGCAGTACTGTTCTTCCTGGGGTACTGGGCAAGAAAACAATGCAAGGGATCGAAGTGCCATGGACCAGTTTTAGAGCAGTGAAGCAGATTTCTTGTGAGAACTGTTCCATCCAGTCCTGCACAAATGCTTTTCTCCCTTCAGTTTTGTGTTTTGGTTTTGAACAGGTATTGTAACCTCTAAGAAAGCAGAAGAGCTTCTGACTAAAACAGTACCAGGGAGTTTTCTGGTTCGGGTCAGTGAGAAAATCAAAGGCTATGTGCTCTCCTATCGGTCTGTGGAAGGATGTAAACATTTCCTCATTGATGCCTCCAGCAATTCCTACAGCTTCCTTGGAGTGGACCAGCTACAACATTCAACACTGGCTGACCTTGTAGACTACCACAAGGTGAACATCTAGCAATGCATTCATTAACTGTTTGTTTAATTGCCTCAGGGCACTTCAAAATAAGAAAGAATAGATTCAGTTGTTTTAAAGTAGGTAACTAGACCCATTTTAGCTGCCATTGGGTATCCTGTGTGCCGCTCCAGAAGGGTATCCCAGCCTGATGGGTACATCTCAGGTAACCTAACACATCTCAGACGTCTTAGACCTGACTCACTCCCCCTCAAGCGCATGGAACTCCTTGCGCACAGGGCTCAAGGTACTTACACACTCTTTAATAGAAATGCCGATAAGAGTAGAGGTGACAGCGTAACTGCACAGACTCCTTTTTTTTGGATTCTCTCTGTGGTTGTGGGGTCCTGGCAAGTTGGGTAAGCAGAAAATCCTGCTTGCCTCCAGCTCCAGCATGAAAGAGAACAAGATATCTTTATTATCTCAAAGAAGGCAAGGTATGATACTGAGTAAAGATGAAAAATAGAAGGGAGGGCCAGATGGATTGTTCATTCCTTTACTGTAAGATCTGCCCAGGGACAGGACAATCATTTTGCCTAAAAGTTCATTTAAAATCCGTGTTTCTTTTAAGTAAGTGCCTAGCCTAATACAGACACAGCTAAACAAAATTGGACATGAGGAAAATATCTGTGTTCATTTGCTATATGGAGCTCTACCTGGGCTACCTGAACTTGCTTCTTGCATGGGTTTCACAGTTCAGGCTGAACTTGTTGAAAGCAGGAGCTATACAGCTATTGGTACCAGAGCCAGAGGATTTAAAGCCTGGCTGGGCATATCTATATTAAAGATAGAGCCATGGCCATGGTCTGCAAAGAATCCTACAGACCCCCCAGCAGATGTGGGCAGGGTGACCCCATTCTGATGAAGTGCTTTAGTGGGTTCCACTTATCACCCACCGGGTGACGATGAAAGAAGACAAGTTCCCACCATGCATGTGCTGCTAGGGTGGAGAACGAGATGGGAAGCAGACACTGTACTATCAGGGAATTCCCTTGTTAGAACAGGGCTTGCCTGAGCAGAGGGCATGTGCTCGCTCCAGGATCCACCCTTGTCCCTCCCACAAAGGCAGCCAGGAGCATGGTCCACAACCACCCCGTCCCGCTTACCTGCATGCTGCACAGTTCTCGCTCTAGGCAGGGCAGCATTTCACTCCGTAGAAGCTGCGGTTGCCTACGAGATGAGCACAGCTTTTTCCAAGAACTGCCGGAGTCGTGTCACTAGGTTACTGCACGGAGCACAGACATTGTTTTATGAAGACAGAGGTCAGCCATGTGGGTCCTTCCCCGAGTTCCTCAGGGCACTGAGCTGTATCACACAGTGGGATGAGCAAGTCYGCACCATAACAGAGGCAGGGAGACTGCTGTCCACCCCATGATGTTGTGATAGGTAGCGGCTATTTGTAAGGTGGTGTTTAATCATATCCTATATCAACAGGATGAACCCATCACTTCCTTGGGGAAGGAGCTGTTGCTTTACCCGTGTGGCCAAGAGGACCAAGACCCAGATTACATCTCTCTCTTTGAGTGAACCTCCCGGTCTCACTGTGCAGCCCCATGCTTGTATTCACAAAGACTGAACTTTGAACTAGAGCTGCTGATGCTTCCCTGAAATGGTTGCCATAAGTGCCTCTATTTTACATCCTTCACAAGAAAGCAGTAGGGGGATAAGTACTGTTGTGGGCTTGTCRTATCAACTGAGTTAAAGGATGCACCAGCCCAGCAAGCTGCAAAGCACCTGGATGTATCCTGCACAATGGAGTGAATGAGGTCATGAAGTAATCAGTTGAACAGGGAGATACTGCCACGTATTTTCAGTGGGTTTTTGCAGATTGCTTGGGGGACTTCTGTATTCAAGCTGCCTTTTGTTCTTGAATGCAAGGTTGTGTGGTTAATAGATTAGTATCTACAGTTGAGTGAGCTCATACCTTCCTCAAGGCACAAAACAACTTGGAGAGGTGAATTGGTCTTGATATAGTAATTTGCATAATGTGAAGCTTAATCCTGTAAAATGCTGTGCCCTTGAAGTCAAGGATGTTCAAGCCAAACATCCGAGCAAACCCTTGGTGCCTTTCAGTGAAAGGTGTTCTCTGTGAAGAGGGATTTTCACGAAAAGTGCATTTTTTTAACTCCTTTAGCCTCCGAATATAGATCCTCAGTCTTTTAACCTGTATTTAAATCCCTCATTGGCCTTTCTGCATAGAGAGGGATTAACCTTTTGAAAGGGAAAGGAGAAGGGATACAGGAATTTGTATGAAAGACTACCACATGCACAGAGCCTAAAAATATGTAAGCAGCAGCGCCTATATCAGTATTAGTACAGTTTACAAAAGAGTGTTTGCCAGTAAAGAATGCTATTTTCCAAAGTGGAGCTATTTATTGCAAGTTGTGTCCAGATTATTGAGATGCATCTGGTGTAAACTTTAACATAGAACTTGTTCTTTCAATGTAATGTTCTCTCTTCGTATCTGTTACACTGCTTTTTAAATACATAATTCAGAATATTGGGGGAGAAGCTGGACAGGATCACATAACAAATTAATCGTCACCCAGATTCCCTCATGTTGTTGTAAGTGACAAACTGTACAGCTGAGGGTTGTGCTGTGAATCTGCTAACATCATTTTTTAGAGATGCGATCCTCAAATAGTGAACAAGAGTCAATCTTGTTTCAGTTGTTTGCCTGCTCCCTTCTTTCTGTTGGACAAGGGCTACTCTGCTTAACTTGAGGAAGCAGTCAAAACCTTCAGTCTTATACTGATCTGCATTTTGCAGAATACAGATTAAAAGAAATTGTTGTAATCATCTGGTCTTAAAATTTACAACTATGCTGATAGGTGGTTTCCATACAAGGAAAGAGGGGATAACTGCATTCCAGTTACAGCAGGTTTAACTTGCTAGAGATAAAGCCTTAATGTAAAATGAGATTCTGAAAGTAACAACACTCAGGCAGGGCAAATGACTTAAGGAGCTTCTTGAGCACTATATCACATGTATCAAAGAGATATTTTCAACATAATTTGCAGCAATCATGAGAGGGTCTGCTAGATTATTTGCAGGGGGAAAAAAAAATCCCTTCTTCCCTCTTCATGAACTGTTTCTTTTAAAAAATATGGCCAAAATGAATGGTCATTCAGAGATCCTAGAGAAAAGTTAGCATCTGTTCTCACATGAAGAACATGCCATAGCTGTTGTCCTGCTGAAAACAAATCACGAAGTGTTTTGTATACCTGTGGGCTGGTAAAGACAGGGGACAAAGTCTCCTTTAAAAAGGCGGTTTGAGAGGCAGGGTGTTAACTTGCAGAAATAAGGTACAGGCTGATCTGGCATGGACGCAGCAGGACTGCAGGACATGATCAGTTTTAGCTCTAAGGTCTATACTGGAACTCCTCAGGGTTTGACCTGCTGACCAGTGGACTGGTAGCTTCACATACATTTATATTATGAGTACTTATTTGCCAATGTTGGCTCAGTGGAGCCCAGGGAAAGCCACTATCAGTGTTCACATCTATCCCACATGTTTGAGAATCATGCCTCAGTTTTTTGAAGACTCCCAGCTTCACTTGTCCGCTATGAGGGAAGAAACCTGAAGTTTAGTACCTACACATTTAGATTACTGCACTGACTGCAAAGGCAGTACCCTTGCTAGAACAGATGCTCTCAAGACCGGCTCTTCTATTGCTCTGAAATCTAGTTACCCTGAAAGTCTGTAGAGCAAGGATGACTTGCAGTTGTCGGGTGCTGGCTTGTCTTGGGGAGCTTCTCTGTAGAATCTTTCTTTCTTCAAGGGATGCTGTGCAAGGATTACAAGAGTAGTCACATTTGAAAATTGCTTGCTGGAGAGATCAAGACACCTGGAAGGATATGGCGATTTGTTTTGCCCCATGCCTCTATGCCTTTAGCCAGAGCATGCAACAGTTGTCAAAAATTAAAGTAAGGAGTCCCCATATGGCTTCCCCATCTACAGGGTGATCTCTATTCCCTCCCTAACTAAGATCCAATCAGTTGCCGTTCTGAGAAAGATCACAAGCTGTTTCTGGGACAAGGAAGGTAGAGAGCTGCCTAGAAAAACTACGGTTCTGCTGGCTGCTCTCTTTGGATTTCATCTTCTTCTAACTGGTCTGGAAGACCTGTGACAGCTCCCCTTGGCTCACAGAAACGTAGCTAACAGCAGCTTCCCTTTCTCTTGTTGTTCTTCACCTCTCATATCAGTGCAGTCTCCACCTTTAAGAGAGCCCGGCCAGACTTCTGCTGTGATTAGATTCTCCTGCACATCACTGAGGTGGCCAACGACTGCAGGCTGGCTCTCTCCATCATTGATTCAGTCTCGCCTCTTGCCAAACTGGCTTCTGCAGCCAAGGAACAGGAACTGCATAGACAGTATTATTCCTGGCAGGAGGAGCAGCATCTCTGTGGAACGGGACGTGCAAGAGAATCACAAAAGTGCTCTTTAAAAACATGTGAATCTCTGACAGGGGCTGGATGACATGCTTGCTAAGGTACCCAAGGTAACAAAGTGTTGAATTCACAGGTACCCAGTGCTTAGAATTAGAGACTAATATAAGTTTGAAGGGATCTCTGGAGATCACCTGGTCTAGCCCTGCTCTACAAGTGTGGCCAACCTCAAAGTTACATTAAGTTGCTGAGGGTTAGGGAAACCTAAGAGAAGATAATGAAAAAACATCGTGGAAATAGTTAAGGCTAGGCTTGAGGCAGGTTATGATTATGAAGCTTTCATAATATACATCACCCAGTCTCAAATTCAGGTTAAGTGGGCCTGTAGGAACAACCATCACCTTGGAGCAGCTCAGTTACCATAGCTCTCATGTACATTCAACAAGCCATGCCTGTCTCCTCCTACTGCGTAATATTTGTAAAGCTACTCCATCAAAACAAAGGCCTTTATAAACAATTTGTCATGTATTCTGGGAACAAAAAAGTTCTTTGGAAGACCCACTTGAGTTATTGCTGAATTTTTTATGGTAAGTGATGTATTTGGGGGTTGGTTTTTTAAGCATACAGAGTTTCCATTCTTTTTGTACTTTTGCAGTGTTTTTGGACATTTCGTGATTTGAAAGGGAAGTGCAATGCAGATCATTTGCATCCAACAAAAGACAGGCACCTGTAAACGTGTGTCAGGGGAAAAGATACTTACAGTAGCATGGTCTCTGTATGCATATTCTGCATGCAATGCTTTCAAAAGAGGTTCATAAGCACTCTTCCTACTGCACAGTGGCATGACAAATAGCATTTTATTCATTGTTCAATGCTATCTTGCATATTTCTTCCCCCAGCTTTTACAAGCCAAAAACCAAATTAGAATCTGGTTTCAGACTGCCTTGAATTAATCTGAAGCTATAGAACAAAGAGACCGCTCAGAGAAACAGCATTTAGGTAAGCAAATGGGATTTCCAAGCCCATGCAGTTTTTTTGGCTAGTATATATTAAATTGATAAACAGCAGTCAGCATTAAAAGAAAATGCTTTATAAGAGCAGTAACTCATGCTTTCAACAGTTTTAGGTAATTGAAAAAAATTTATTAAGAAGGAGACTGATTTTTAGGATGCACCTATAATTATCATAAGAGAATTTGCAGGGTCCAGTAATCCATCACAAAAATTTATTTTGTTAATTACAAAAAGCTTGCTATGTCCTGGTCAAGATTCTATATTTGGTTTAGAAGGAATACTTTGGTATAAAATCAGAAAATGTTCATCAATTTTGGTATATGACATTCAGAGTCTAAAGCCTCCTGCTAAATCAGTACTGCAAGTTGATATGTATTTCTTTTTCTTCAGCATGGTAAAGCTTCTGCCTTCCAGCACCCAAGTTGTGTAGAAAAATCACTTAGCTGAACCCAGTTCCCATCCACAGGAAATACAGATCTGCAGAGCATTTTCCAAGTATTGGAAGGCTGTTCTATTTCCTAGTAAGGCTAGAAGTAGGAAACCTGAAGTATGACAAAAGAATTCCCAAGAAAAACCAACTTCATTTAAAAATAAATCTTGAGATATTCACAGTATTCTAAAGCAGAAATACACCATCTGATTCACGTGATACAGATATGGCTCATTGCTTTTAGTTCACTGTCAACAGAAGAGAACAAAACTACCCTCCAGCATTTTTGAAACATCACACTTGACCGGTAGGGCTTTCTCTTTCTGAATTTTAGAAAGCACTTTCTGAGATGTCTCTTGTCTCTGAATGAATTGGGAATACCCTGTTAGTGCACTGCTGCTGTCCCCCTGCTCCAGCCCCTTAAGGGAAAAAGATTTTTGGTCACTCCAGCTTAACCAACGTTAACAATCAGATGTCCTTCTCAGAGCAGGAGCTCTGTACTTATTCACAAATAGCCCTTTTTAGATATGTCAGGTTAGATGTAGAAAACAACTCATTATTATTGGCCCACCAAAGGGTCAATCCTTTAAATAACTGTACACATCTTAAAAACATTTCAATGGAAGAGCACATCCATTTGTTATTGTGAATACCTCACTGGCATTTATGTAATGTTCATTGTCTCTGTGACCTTGAATCTCATCAAGTGTTCAAGTCTCCCCCAGAAGCAGGTGCTGAATAGTGAGGCTAATGGAGTACTTAAAAGCCCTATTAAGAAAAAAAAAAACAGAAGAAGGGAGGACAAGCACTTTCTCTCATCTTCTTTTGCTGCCATCCTGCTGGAATCTCCATCCTCTTTCAGTCTCATCCCATCTTTTCTTATTAGCAACTCTTTTCCAAAACACCCTATAGTCCAATTCAGAGGCTTTTTGCTTCCCTTTCTGGCTTCATGTCTTCTTACTGTTCAGTTTCTGTCTGTGCAGATGTGTCTCAATCTCCTGCTTGAAAACAAGCATCCCAAGCTGGCCATGAGAAGCCTCGTTCATGGCCTTGGACTGCATGCACATTTTGTACTGCTCTGGAGTCAGCTCATCCAGACATTGTTTTTCATGCCACAGATGGAAGAGACCCCTGACAGGCGTTCGGATCACAATAAGGTTGCTGTGAAGGTATTTGCGATACAGATGTACATCTTCACCACCCCAGCCTTTAATGTCCAGATCAAAGCCACCTGACACAAACAAAATCCAAAATAAAACTAGAAATATATACTAGCAAACTCGATGCTATTAATTGCACTACAGCTGTTCTCTGGCTCCAGTCAGCCCTTTAAAACAGCCATACTTTCTGCCAACATCAAAGTGTCCAAATTTCTTAGCTTCAAATCTTCCACTATCAGACAAAATTGCTTTATTTGTACTAAGCAGCACTTAGATTCTGGTAACCTCTATGGCATCTAGGAATAGTCTGAACATCTAACCAGAGCACTGCTGCAAATTAGAGGCATAGACACACTTGCCAAGGAGGGGGAAGCTGATCACAATTTTCTATGTTTCAGTAAAAAGGCAGACGTATTGGAGTGTATTTTTCTTACCTATGTTGATAAAATCAGATCTGTACTGGCAAGTCATCCCAAAACCAAAGTCTCTCCAAAATCCAGTTTCTTTTTTAATAATCTGCATGGAGGGAAAGGAATGTTTATACGGGAACAGAAATGCTTTCAGTGTGAGCAGCAGACAAGTCCCTGAATGTGGTCAGAAAGAGGAGCAACTGCCCTTTTATTCTTCCCCACATAAATCCATGACTGATCCTGAACCAGTTTTTGTAGATACTCATTGCATGTTTCTGCCCCAAAAAAACAGCCGTGTCATTAGCTATCACGGATAAATCCCCTGATCCAGAACAATCAGGTTTCACTCCACTCCTGCTGTGGTAGACCAAGTGAAGCAATATCACATCACTCTCTGGAGTTTGCTTCTTCGCAAGCAAAACATTCTCTAAAATCGTTAGTTTTTGCAGGATTCAAGTCCGACATAAGAAACATACTGGTAAACCAGGGAAGCCAGACTCTGCTGTAGAGCAGATGGTGGCATCTGGATTGTGGACCACAAGAGCTCTGGAAGAAAACAGTGGTTCTAATCTGATCGCACAACTGACAGATTTTTGATTACCTTAATTTTGACAAAAATTAGGAAAGTGGTAGGAATAGTTTTCCATTACAGAACTGTTAAGACCAGCTAAAATCAAAGTCCAGAAATGTTAGGTTGTAGATATATATCCCATAAAAGCCTTTGAAATAATGAATATGCAGTCTACATTACTGAGATGGACCATGAAAACATTATGTATTACAGGTAGAAAATCAGAGCAGTGAGAAACCATGGCTATCATTTTCAAAAGCAGATATCCAAGTATAGATCCCTAAAGTCATAATTCATGTGTGTGAGTGACCTAACCCAATCTGGAGAGACATCCAAGAGTTTCAAGGGACTAGGACAGGTATTTAAATCCTCTAAGCAAGGCAGCAGTACTTCACACTCTTGAAGGTCTGGTTACAAACCTACCCCTTAGCAGCTATTTTTGAAAATTTTTGCTTCATTTGCGACAAAGTTACAGAAGATGAGGAGACAGAATTTCCATTTCTGGATTTACAAATCTCAGTGTTTCCTTTACCAAAAAATCCTCTTCCAAAATAGTCTCTCCTGATTTCTCATTTTGTTCATAACCCTTGTCACTTCAATGGCTTTTTTTATTTTACTGCTCGCGTTGCTAACTCTTTCTTTTTTCATTTCTCCTTTCCTTGAAAAAGCCAAGCCACTGCAGAAGCCAATTAAAAGGAAACAAGATTGTATCTGTCAGGTCTGCACTGTAACAAGAAATCTCCATAACGATGCCCTTACAGCAAGCTACTCGTATGCATTAGCATTATTATTTCCCATTAGTGCAAGTGGCTGCTACACAAATCAAATTCTTTCAAAGATTTCTGAAAGCTTTTTTTTCTCAGCAGCCCGAGTACCAGCACAGAGAGCTAACACTGTCTTGTTTTAATGGCACAGATCTGGCCTCATGCCTGGGAACTAATGTGGGCTGAAAATATAAAAATCTACATAAAAATGAGATTGGCAGTACTTCTTTAAATCAAGAAGCTTTTCTGACATAAGCATCACATTTTACGATTCAAATATTAGCTATAAATATTTGCACAATCCTGACAACGTACTTTGTGAAATTTATGCTAGCTTGAGAGCTAAACTCTATTTCATTTCCTAAGCACAGTGCTTACAAGCCTGAGGATCCCTGTCGGGCTCTCATCAGAGAGAGAAGAGCTAACATGAATCCTGTGGCATTATCAGAACAAGTTTCCTCTGAGGAAAAAAAACAGTGGAAAGGATTTTCCAGACTCTTCAGTAAAAGACTTTCTGGCTACCTGTTAGATAACATAGGGAGCAGTAGACAAAAGAATATTTTAAAATATTTTGGGTGGGCTTTTCAAACTTTCATTCTTCATTTTTCTAGAGGGATTGCATGAGGTAAGGGTAGTGATGACAGAAGACTGGACTCAGACCCCTAGTGATCATCTTCAGCTCTGACTGTTGCTGGGCTCACAACACCCCTAATTCTTACCTACTGAGAACAACAATAGAAGCTGGGGTGCTCTGGAGAGAGTGTCCAGCCTGGGACAGGATGAGCCCTGAGAGGTGCAGTGCCCGGCAGTAAGAGGGGCAGCTGTGGCAGGCTGGGACCTGACCCAGAGGAACTGAATGAAGCTGCATAGCTGGCTTATGCTTCAATTTGAACATTCAGCCGCTTACCAGCACTAGTGAGACTGAGACCCACTGACTCTGGAGAGGAGCAAGAGTGGAGGGTGTACATAAAGGGAAAGCCACCACTTCTATCACCCCTTTAGCTTTGAGACAATGCAATGCCAGAGCACAAGAGAATGGAGAATAGCATCTACAGCAGTGCCAAGCAATGGCTCCACCACTGGCATTCATGTGAATCTCTCGTCTGTGTGCTCTGCTTCTTCCTCACAACAGCTTCCTCCTCATCAAGGAGATTCACCTAGGTTTAACTACGTGTTTTAATCGTATGCCTTGTGGCAATGTTTTTAAAAATAATGCTTTGTTCTCACACCAAAGATAAGCAGGTGAGATGGAAATCAGTGGAGTTATGCTGTGTTATATCAGCGCCAGATTAAAGCCAGAAGGGACAGCTCCAAGAATGTCATTTGACTCTGAGACAACATGGTACACTTCAGGAATACACTGTCTGCTCGCAGGCAGTTTAATCATGAACTGTGGGATGGGAAAAGCCACTGTAGGTATTCAAGTCAGTGGGGGAATAACTGTGACAGCCCCTGGAATTCTGTTTTCACTGACTCATCTAAGGCTATCTATGCTTTTTACAAATGTCAGCTCTTCAAGATGCAAGCAAAGAAACTATTCAGTGCAAGGAAGAAATGAGAGCAAGATCAGGGACTGTCACCCCAGGACAGCACACCATGGAGGAATTGTTCACTAATTAGAAAATCCCTTCTGGCAGAGAAGCAGACATGGTTTAAATTCTTAGGTTCCATGTATAAAACATCAAACAAGGGTTAAAATAAATGGTACCAAGATACTTCCCTGTGAAACTTAACTGCAGAACTCACAGTAAGGTGAATGCTGCAATTAATTTTGTCTGTGTGGTAGTCACTATGCACAAGGAATAAGGAAATGGTACCCAAGAGCACATGCACCTTTAAAAAATGCTTTGTCCAAATAAAAGCAGGCATTCAGAGAAGCATGTACTTACCAGCTGTTGTTCTAAAGATGGGATGGAATCATGGTGGCCATAAATTATATTGGGGTTATACTGGCTGAAGAGAACAGGATAAAACACCTTCTTCCCTGGAAATGACAATGGGTTATTTTTTTTTTTTTTTTAAAAAGCTATATAAATCACACCTCTCTCTTACAAGATGCTGTCCAGGACAGACCAAATCCAGACAAAGACACACAAGTTTTGGACTGAGCCTGTGTTTTTTGCATGAGAATGTGATTGTGAGGATATAATTAACAAAAAGATCCTGTTCCAGAAAGCACAGGTGCTGAAGGCGAGAAATTCAATCACAGTGGGAGCAGGAGTGTTATAACCTTTCAAAAGCCAACCAGCAATGGAATTTTTATACATGTCTTAATTAGTTCTCTAAGTTTCAAGAATGATGTACAGCAGCTTCATTACCAATTCAAAGGCAAGAATACTCTGGTGAAGGCTGTTACACAATAGGTAAAAATCTGTTGAAAGACAATATGCTTCACGAGTAGCAGTACCTGGCTGTGTGTTCAATCTACAGGAGTTCAGGAAGTCAGCTGTGAAGTATATGTCCACGTCACAAAAAAAGAGAACAACATTGTTTCCTTTCCAAAATCGAGCACCAACGTCTAATCCTTTGCCCCTGGAAAATTCTTCATTCAACTGGATGAAGGTGAAGTTCTTGAAGTTGGCTGACCTAGAAGGAGGAAAATATTCAGCAACTTACCCTGTTCCTCCAGTTCTTAATACAAGTGGGGGCAGGAACCCAATATGAAACAATTAACCTAGAAATCTGTAGTATCACAGTTCTGAGAGCAGTTTGAGGGAAGAGATGTCCTCTTTGAGTCTTGAGGAGATTTCCACTATGTCTACATTCAGAGCTTGACCTGTGTACTCCTACACTAGCATTCGTCACAGATATTCTCTGGGCAGACCTCACAAAAATTCCAACAAGGCTTAGATGGACAAAAATATCTTTAGTAGGCAAATATAAAATACCTGTGGTCGTATTACTCTATCTATACAAGGATCTTCTTCCCACATGGAGGTGATAACGAAAGGCTACACTGCCACATGATCTTGACAAACACAGCTACGCAAGCAAACACAATAGACTAGACCTGGACAAAACCATCTAGTTTTTGTGTGCTCTGCTGAAATTGTTTGCACCTGCCTTTGGAAGTCAACTTTCAGTCCTAACAGTTAAAGCCACTTTGAAAAGCACTAAAGAAGTTACCAGGGTGAAAAAAAAAAGCTGCACTGAGGTAAATTCAGTAAAATCTGCTTTGTGGTTCTAAAAACCACCATCACAAAACCACAGACTGGGGACTCTCAGGATAACACCGTTTTTATCTGATACAAGGGAAAAAGCAAGCCGATTTCTCCAAGGCAGTTTAGAACTTTCTGGCACAACTATGAGTTTGGACAGCTATCTAGTCTCCAATTCATGGTAGGATTGCTGTGTATGAACAGCACGCATCAGATATTCAGGTACTTACTTGGAGGTATTTTCAAGTATCGATTTGACTTCATTCATTTGTTCTTTTCCAAAGTAAACTACAGTGAGGTGAATTCGCCCATCCTGCTGAATGCCCATTTCCCTAGAGAACAGAGACAGATCTGTGACTTGTCCCAGAAGTTAGCTTTCTTCAATAACCTACACCCACTAGGGAAGGCAGAGTAGGGTGAACCTCAGAAGGCATTCCTGAGGGCACGATTCACTGACAGAGATCCTTGTCCTCACAAAGGGGCTCACTGCCTGTCTGATGGGACAGAAGACTATCTTTCAGGCAGATCAGGAAAAACTCTCTAAGTAGTGTTTGTTATATTAATAGGAGAACACTGTTAAAACAGGCCATCCAGCCCCAGGAAGAATGATCAGGCAGGCAATAACTCCAGCACTTAGGAGAATACGAGAAGGGGGATTTTAAAGAAGCTATACATACCCTATCTCTTAACCTTGATTTTTTTGTAACAGATACTTCAGAGTTCAGATCTTTGGCAATTTGTTAAGAAACATTTACTAAAATCTAAGTATCAACCAGAGATCAAGCCAGTAGCCTAAGGGTAGGACCAATATGAACTAATGCTAGACATCATGCCTCACTTGCACAAAGTTTAACTAGCAAGAGTTCATCTATAATCAGCAGAGAGATCAGCATGACCAGAACATGATTTCTCCCATCCTAAAACAAGCATCTATCAGATGGCTAATTTAGACAAGGAGCCTATTTTTAGATGGCTGTAATTAGGCAAAACAAATCCCATTGTAAGAGTCAGTATCTGTTGCTAACACAGTCTTTTCTGGGCAGCTATTTAAAGCTACATCTCAATTAAATTCTCCTTCCAAACATCATCTCTGTGCTGAAAAATAAAAAGAAGTAACTATCCTGAAAGTTTAAATACACTTCCTTCTTGCCTCTTACTGCCTTAATCTTTTCTCCAATAGGGCCTCGCAAAGAGTCTGGGGGCACTAATTCCCTTTTTCTTTAGAAATGTTCCTTTGCAACTAATGGCATGAAATTCTCATGTTGCCATAGTCGCATGTGCCGCAACAAAACAGATTGAGACACATAAGCCAGGTACATGCGAATCAGAAACCCTCATGTCTGGAATATAATTGCTTTTACTGCTAATCACAATGCATTAAGCAGCCAAATGCCTTTCAGCCTCTATAAAAAAATTACTTCTTAGTGGCACAATGAAATGTTATACAAAAGTAGCATTTTTACGGAGTGAGGCCTTGATAACTCCTGAAATTGCATTTTACTTTCCAAGTAAGAAAAAGCAAAGGCAGCACTGGAATGGAAACCCACCTGAAATTCTGCATGAATTGCCGAAATTTGCTGGCTCTCTTGGCCAATGGCACAATGACATTAATAAGTGTGTCAGCCATATTGACATTTTCATTTTTCACTTTCATTACAGGACCAAATGGCCGGAATAAAACGACCTTCTTGAACTGATGTTTTGTGTCTCCTTTGAAAGTCAGCTCATACAATGTGCCTTTATCTTTTTCTGTGCGGTAGATCCCTGCGTGAAAACAAAAGAGAGGAGATTTTGGATTAAAGCTGGGCTCCTGGGGGAAAAAATAGGATGCAGTCTTCATGTGTCACACCTAAGCTGAAAACGCAGCAGAGGGATGAGACATTTACTTTTAAACCAGTATGGAATCCACCATGGTTTGGAGGAGGCTGTCACTCTGGCAGGGACACAGCCCTGGGTTGCAGGGGCTGTTCGGTATTCTGGCAGGGACATTCCTAGGCTTGGCTGAGTTACAAACCCCTGAAGATTACAAATTGCTCACACTCAGTATAACCCAGCAGACATACTGTCCTTATTTTTCAGACTGCTCCAACTGCACACTGCAGGCACGCATGGTAATGGTGATGCAGAGAGACTGCGAAAGGCAGCCTGCTTCTCTGCAATATGTGGCCATCTCCCACAAAAGCAACTTCCTGATGAGCACATTCATTTCCTCCTTTCTGGTAGGTTCTCTGGAAAGTCCCCTAACAAAACTATGCAACCAGGCCCCAGCAGTCATCAACTTCACCCACTGCCAATCAGGACAAAACTCTCTCGTTGCTCAACTCTCAAGAGACTTTTATTTTCTTTGTGGCAAAGATGCCCACTCCTGGGCAAGTAACGGTCCGCAAGGATGACACTTCGGAATTTGTCAGAGGCTAGACCCAGGACACAATCCTTTAGACTGCATTAGACAGTCTCCAAGGATATAGAATTCATACAAGCTTGTACTTATTTCTGGTATAGAATGAACTTTTAACGTACTCAATAGGTGAAATTGGTCCCATGCTGAGGGCTGGCATGAACTATAAAAGTATTGGTCATGACGCACTGAAACACTATTCCGATACCTTAAATGAGATAAAGTTGGCAAAAAGGCTATAGATTTTACCCACGCTAAATGACACTTCAGTCCCTACAGTGCATACTGAAATAAGTTTTTTCATAGTTAGATCTGTTAGGTTTAAGAATGAATAATTAAATGCTACTTCTAACTACTTGTTAAGCCACTGTAAATATCCTAACAACTTCATCAGTAGAAGAGTATAATTGCATTGCCTTCCATCTCTTGCAGAAACTCAAGAGACAAGCAAAACATATCTGGAAGAAAACTCCTCCGCTTGATTTGTTTATTCTTTTTTTTTTTTCTCCCCATCTGGTTATGAAGAACAGCTTGACCAAAATAATGCTTTTTTTTTTTTTAATCTTAGCCATTCCCTGATGTGTAACATTGCTGTGCAGCCCACCCATAGACTGTCAGCTCTGTCTGTATTTCTTGTGAAGGTCTGAGTCAAAGGTTTCTTTGAACAGCAAAGTGACATAAGCTCTTCATCTTGTATTGTAGCTTTTACATTCATTGTTATGTCCAGAACATCCAAAAGATTAATGAGGTGTGATTTTATATGGCCAGAGTTCTGTGGACTGTCTTATCTTCACTATCTTTGTGTAAGTGTTTTATTCTTAATGAACACTTCAGTTGGTTAATACTATATGCAGATTTACTGATCTGTTATTCACTTCATGTTTTATTTTTAATATAAGCTGATTCAACAAATGCTCCAGTCCTCCCTCCAGCATAGCAGATGAATCTAGTGAGATAGATAGCAGCTCCATCTTTCTTCTAATGCTAATCTTTTAAAGCTGTGCCTTTGACCCCCCCTAGCTTTTTCTATACAGTCTGCCCAAGGTGCAGACCATGAACTACATCTATTACTGAACTTGAGCCTGCACTTGAGATCATCTGAATGGTGATCTAACAGTCCCTGCATTTCTTGCTCCTGGTGGCCAGAGAATGGAAGTCTGGGCCTTTGAATTCTGTTCACCCATTTATTCTCACAGAAAGCCTGATGATGATCTGAATGTGTTGCTGGGTGCACTCATTTACTTAGGCAGTTTTTGAATACAGGTCTTGCCAAGGAAGTTTGTGCTGTGGAAGGTTAAGGTAGCCTTTTGACATCAAGCTAAACAAAAATCTAAATTAAATCTGATTTGCATTTTCTCTAGAGAGAAATAGATAGGACTGTTTCACATGTTTGACCTAGTGAACTGACATTTTTCATAATAACAAAGATCTAAATTAAATTAACCAATTTAATAATATCTACCATGCAACATGTCAAAGTATTTGCTTCTATATCCTCTTCTACCCCAGCCAAGAAACAATGACCCCACAAATACCACTTTCCCAGAGGTATGTACTACATTTGTGGAATAAAGGAAGCTTTGCCAAATAAGCAAGAAGCACCTTAAAGCCGAATGCATGTTGTGACCCGAGGGGTCCCTCCTAGTGCTATACACACATCAACAGAGACTGCTTCTAACTCTGCAGTTTTGTTCTTGTTCTGGACTACTACAGCTAAAAACAAGCAGCTCAGGTTAAGGCAAGGTCCCTCATGCAAGAAGGTAATCCAAGAATTTATAATCCTAACATTTTATCTTGAAGAGAATTGTATGCGAATTTAATGCCTGTAATTAAATATGGTTATTCTTGATGCACATTTAAACCATTTGTTTTCCTTTTTAAGCATCTTCTTTCCTTTTTTAAGTATCTTCTTTTTAAAAGCAGAGAACAAAGTGATTTGCCCAAGGTCAGGCAGTGAGCCTTGGAAATGAGCCTGAATGTCTTGAGTCACTCTGGGGACTCACCCAGTCATCCTGCCTTTCACAAGATTTTTCCATTTCCGAAGGCACTACTTCATTCGTGCCATCAGGACTTTTTACGTGATTCAGAAAGATGCATCAACCAGCCTCAATTCTAAGAGATGAGCTACGAGGAGGGGAAAAAAGTAGTCTCAAAAAAGTAAAACAAAAAACTTTTTCCTGAAAAGGTTGCTCCTGAAATGAAAGCCTTGGAAAGGCTAGATGTTCACTATGGATAAAAGAAGGTTAATTGATCATCTATTGCTTCCATTACAGCAGCTATGTTTCAGAATATGCATCGTTCCTTTCAAAGGCAGGGAGAAAAGTCAAGGCCTTTGGAAACCCAATGTAAAAAAGTGAACAGGAACTTTGGGTCAGCAGAGATACTGGCCCTAAAATGAAGGAGAATGACAAGTGAGAAGCAAAAAAAGAGCTGGGCTGAAGGGTTGACTAAAGAGCAGTAAGTGTCCAGTCTTCGGAGCAGCAATTCCCAGGGCTCTCTAAAGAAATGGAAAATACCTGATCTCTATTCAGCAGGGCAGGCAAACAAGTTTCAGAGATCTATGTGGAACTGATAACTAGCAAACAGCCATGCAACCTTAACAAAATGCTGTTGAGTGGATGATAATTTTAGCCTCAGTTCCACAGACCTTCCACTGTCAACAGAAACACACCCTGGACCCAAGCTCATTACTTATATTCTGTTAAAAGTTGCAGGAACTGCTATTAGGATTTATCAGCATTCTTTCTCCCCATTTTAACTCAATATTACGGTGGTCTTCCCACTTCACATGCAGTAAAATACAGCATCTTATCCTTTGAGGAAGAGCATCATCCGTTCGCCCAATAAGCTTCCAGGGTAAAACTGCATCAGGTAGCCCACCACCAGTAGCTGTCAATTCGAGAAAGCAAAGCTACTCCTTTTCATTTGTCTCCAAGACCTTATTTAAAATTACAGTCACTAGACAGCCACACACTTCAGGTAGGAAAACTTATGATACAGCATATTTGACAGTGCCATGGCAGGGCATTTCTGAGGCAATCCGGGGATTTTCTGCAACTGTTCCTGTTGGGAAAGACTATCACCAGACAGTGATTACATTCACTTATGGAACACACCACTCTGGCTTGTCACAGTCTCCAAATTATTATCTCCATCTTTGAGAAAATTAATTACGTCCAAATCTATTCATCTCTGCTGCCATTTACATAAATTAATGACCAGACCTGTTATTCTGCACACTGAGCAACTGGCTTTCTATTGGAAACAGAGCAGTCCTTTGCCTGCTTATAATACACAGAAATTTCTGATCTTTTCCACGTTGTTTCTTACTAACTCTTCATGGCAGAAAACCAGTGAACTTCGTATAGAAGTGGGAGGAATAAGGGGGAGAGGGGAGAATTATAGCAGCTGAACAGCCCCAGTGCCTCTGTGAAGAGAGAAGCAGAGCAGAGCAGCAGCCAGATGGATAGGTTTTGGGCCCCAGGGAGAAGGTGTGGTTCTCTTGGTTTTGAATAAGAAAAAATGGAAAATTCCACCACGTGTCAGCTATTACTCTGGGAAGGAAAACTGTCTGAGAATCCTATCCAAATTACATGTAACAGCAAATCTGCTGAGAAGGAGTTTAGCTCAGATGTAAGGTACTAGGGTCACAGTCTAATTCCCACGCACAAGTCCCTGCAGAGGATGCAACACTTATTTTAAGAGATCCCAGCCACAGAGACAAAAACATTTCTCCTTAAATGTAAGAAGTGTTTGAAGAAACATTTTCCTTCTGCAAAGACAAGAATAAAGGCACAAAACGGAAAAGAGGAGGAGATACAGATCCTAATCAAATTTATTGCACCACACCACCACCCTGCCTATTGGCATATGTTAACAATGAACTAGTACTGAAAAAGTGATAGCAGGTACCAGATGTGACCCACAAGAATAGAAAAATCCACACAAGAGGCCCAAGCAAACAAGATTAACTTGCACCACTCTGTATGCTAGGAAGACTCAGGATCAGCAACACACTTGAGTAAAGCCAGTGTCAAAGGCTTCGCTGAATAGGGCAGAAACAAAGACACAAGTCTCACATATCAAGAGCAGCAGTTCAGCCTTTGAATCCTGTCTCTCACCCCGATGACCTAATTTTCATTTCAGCACATCCCTCCACCTGCTCAACCTCAAGACAAGGGCAGTAGCCCCATCTTTAACATAAGAGATGCATACAGCTTTTGTGTGCTGTTATTGCTAAAGCACCCGGAAGATAAAAAGCTTACAGGGTTAAGTGGTATTACTTTCAGTGCAGATCTGGGCCACATCTCCCAGAAAGCTCCAGCTACCCTGGGCAGTTCCAGAAAATGAAAACAGCTGGCTTTGCTGGCTGGGTAACGCCACTCATGGTTGCTGTGTTGCTGGATTGGTACGAAGCTGCCAGAAGCTGCCATGGAATTCAGCCTGTTACTAACTTGTTGTGTAGGCAGCACCTGCAAAGCGCTGTCTCCAAAACAAGTTCTGAGTCCAAACCATACTTGAAATGCAGAATTGGAACAGAAAACTCAGTCCTTCCTTCTCCTGCTCAAGTTACACAGAGCAATGGATTTGTTTGTGCTTTGATCGACAGTTTTTGCCCTTCTTGGAAAATGGAGAATGGAGGAAAAGAGACTGCCAAGAGGTGACAGAGGAACTTCCAAAGGAACTCTGCAGGGAAATCTTCTGCCAAATCAGCTCTTTTTTTCCAGCCCTGATGCACGGATCCCTGTATTTACAAACAAATTGGTTTGCACTGCTGAGTAAGAACGAGAATTTGTTACCTTGCACCTACAGAAGCAAGGGCCTGCCCTGCAGGGGAGGACACAAGGAAGGTTTCTTGAGCTGAGACTGAGCTGCAGGCAGGGCTCCAGTTTCTTGAGCTCCGAGTCGCATAAAGGGCTTCCTCCCTCTGGATTATTTCACCATGGCATGTGAAAGCCAGCAAGGCCATTAGTGCATGAAGAACCTCTACAGAGCCAGCACTGCAGTGTGCATCCCTTCCCCATGCCTTTCTACACACCAGATTCTGCTTTGTTCCCCAAGGACAACACTGGTACCCAGGCAAAGACTCTTGATTGTGCATAAAGGCAGGCTCTAAGAGAAAGGGTAACTTTAATGGAGTATTAAGCCACGTATGGCAGGAAAAATCTCCTCCTTTCCCCTCACCCTCTCCCCGTGAAAGAGCTGGTGCCAGTCACACACTTGTTCAGCTCCTATAATAAACAGTAGAAACATATTTTGAAATGATAAACCTAACAACAAACAGAAAGGAGGATACTGGAAGCATGTGACTCCGTGATGCATTCAAATGCTGGCAGCCAGCAGCGCTTCCCAGTTCCCTGCCCATGCCCTGGTCCCATGTCTGAGCAAGAGGAATTTGACTGGTGTGGAGGAAGTGCCAGGACCAGAGGAGATCCAGGACCTTCCTCAACAAGGTCTCCACAGCCTGAACAACTCAGGTCCCTGCCCAACTGGCAGGTATATCCCTGCACAGCCTCAAGAACATACTTGTCTCTTGATACCATGATCGCCAGAGAAACGTATACAGAGAGTGGAACTGAACAACTGGCCATTGCAACAGCAACAGCTTGTCCTCATCACATGGAGGATGCATTTTGCTCTGCTCTATTCATAAATATTAGATGAAGAAAACAATCCACAGCAAAATGACTAGTGATTTGGGATAAGCATGAGGGCTTGTGTTCAGCACATTAGAACAGCCATTGCATAAAAGGTAGGCATCTTACCCACATGTGCTCTAAGTCTGCAGCACAAACATCTGAAGATGAGGAAAACAAGTTTTTTCTCCTATACTAAATTCAGCTAGGTCCGCTGTGGATTAAATCTCACAGACAACACTACTGAACAACAAGCAGGGAACATGCCAGTTCCTATGAAGTGAAACTAGGACAGCCATATTACAAGTGAAAATGTAGCTCTCTTATCGAATGAGAAACAGTCATAAGCCCTTGGAAACAAGATCTGTGAAATCTTGTCTCATATCATGTTTCTGCTGCACATGTTCCTGCCCTTTTAACTCACACCTGTCATGCAGCAGGGGCTAACCTGAACAGGTATCAACCACAGAGACAACACAACTCCTGGAACACATCTGGTGCCTCTGTCTGGCTGGGAAAAAGCAGCCTGACTGGGAACAAGTGAGCACTTCAGATTTAGTGACAGAAGACATGAAGTAAAAATTGGTTGCTGTTAAAAGTGGCACTTTAAAAATCCACACTTACTGCTTCAATGTTACATGTGAGGGTAAAGACTGTTTAGTTCATTTTAGAATCCAAGGGCTAAGGTGCACCACTCCCGGTATAGGAGATACCTGTAAAGGTTAATCTTTCCTAGTCATTTGAAGTTACAGGTGATAGCACCTGAGTTACTAAGCTCCTCAGCTGCTGTCCTCAAAACCTATCTTGCCACCTACCTTACTCTGGCAGAGCTGTGCAGGTGGAAGTAAGGGTAACATTGGAGTTTGGATTTGAACTGCAGTTGTCAGTCTTAACACTGGTAACAGATCTGGGATTGCAGCCTGATCATTCACTCCTTGCTTTGTCAGTTCTGAGGCAAGTGCATGACTAGAGAGCTGTGAGCACACATTGGTGGTCACTACGAGAGACTGGCGGGCTCTGTTGTCACAAAGTCCCGTTCCCCAGGAAAGCTGCCATTCTGGAGTTGTACCTGAGACAGCATCGCTGGGTCACAGCACTAACACCATCCCAGACACCTGTGCTCTGAGATAACACCCATCTCCCTCAGCAACGCAGTCACACCAGAACCCCTCACCAGCACTATGTGGACCTTCTAACCTGCTGTGTGTATACAAACCTTCAATGAAGTCGGACGCTGTGTATACACGGTGTTTTGCATTGCCGTCCCCCTCTGGATTGTTCAAACTCCCAACAGCTAACTCGATCACCTCTATCAACTCATCTCGCTTATCCTTCCTTACAGGTTTCTCTTCCGGGTGGCGCGTCAGCCCTGTCTCCAGTTGGTACACCTTCTGCAGGGTAAAGCTCTCAAAAGGCACAGCTGCATACTCCGTGGACAGCTTAACACCGCTGTGCACCTCTGCTTTGTCTATTTGGGAACGGAGAAAAGCCAGCAGGTTAGCCTGGGTTTTCTCTGGGTTACTGTGGTCAAGCCGAATGTTCAAGGGGTCTGGGTACTGGTCCTGCATGTTCTTAAGCTGCCCACTCCTGCCCTGGAGCTCAGCCTTCAGCTGGGCAATTTGTTTCTTCAAGCTGATGATGTAGTTGCGGTGTTGCTCTTCTCGCTCTTGCAGAATGGCTTCATATCCCTCCTTCGCTGTCGGACTGTGCACCCTGGGCAAGGCAAGCTGCTGGTTGTCACCCTTGGGTGTGCAAGCCAACATATAAACAATAGACACTGAACAACAGGCCACCACCAGCAGGACTACAAGTCGGGGGATAAATAGAATAAATCCTCGTCGGAGCATCATCTCTCAAAAAACAGAGTCTAACCCCACACATGCAACAGTGCTTACATCCATGCAGTGCCACAGAGGCCCCTGGACTTTGAGTACTCTTACACAGATGCATGTATGTGCAGGAACTGGCTTGTCAGCTCTCTTAAATAAATGTGTGCTCTCCCTCTATATTGGGCTGTCTCTGATGTTTACCCAGCAGGACCAAAAGACAAGCTGCGAAGCAGACAGGACACCTCCTGATCCTCATGGCAACACCTATGCTGCTGCAATGTGATCAGCTGGTGGCTGATGGAGCCTAAGGACCTGAAAGACAAATGACAAGGACAAGTCATTCAGGCACATTAGAATTTGGTCATTCAGTCCAGACCATTGAGGGTGTTCTACGAATTTACCTCATTTCTCAACTGCTCTGGCTGTGAAGTGCTTGTGCTAAGACCCAAAAGGTGCCAAGACCCTTAGGTGGGAAATCCTGTATGCATGCATTTAATTTTAATAACATGACTTGACCCATTGCCAATGAAAAACTAGTCCAGGCCTCAAAGTCTGCCATGCTTTAGAAATATTAGGAAGTCGTCATCTGTTACTTTCTGGTGAGATGTTAAGGTGCTCAGTTCATTCGAGTAATGATAGCCCTCCAAGCGTTCTCAACTCTTGGAGCGCTCAAATTTTGAAGGCAGTCAGTCCCACAGCTACCGCACACATTTCAGCTTCCAGGCATGTTTTTTCAAAACACCAGGTGACAAATGTTGCCTTGTTTGAATATATGAAGCCTGACCTGGAGCAGAAATTTGATAACCAAGAAAACTAGAAACTGTTATCAAGGCCAATTGCTGCAACTAACATTGTTTGACATATCCTACCAGATGCTCCCATAAAAAMCAAAGAACTAGGGACAGGATTTTTTCAGGAGCATTCAGACCAAATCTTACTCAAAATCAGGGGAAGCTTTGTTTCCATCTAGGAGTCTGTCATCATTGCATACTATGTTATCATTTTAAGGCCCTCTTCTGTTTCTTATAACATTATAAAAAGTCTTGCAGCAATGTACAGTACTACTGTGTTTTCCACATACGCTCTCTGCCCAGGAGTGAAGACCACAGAGAAGATTTAGGGAAAGCTGGCTTAGGTATTTTTTGAAATAAGAGAAGTTAAAACTGTCAACATTATCATTTTTAGTAAGACTTCCTCAAGTATACTTAGAAACAGGAAAGAAAAATTAGATGACTGAGTGTGAATATTGATCTAGCTGTAAGCTACATTAAAACAATTGTGCTGAGAACACTACCAGTGGGATTTTCAAAATCTTTCAGTTTTGGCCCAAATCCATGCCCATGCAAGGAACTTCATCATTTACTCAGCTGACAGTATACTTAGGCCAAGGCTGAGTAACATCCTAGATTACACTGTGATGCTGCATTGTTAGACTTGAACACAATCAAATTAACCCCTTGACGCTCTCCCCTTGGATGCATGCATGACATTATGACACTGCTTTTGACAATAGAGATTCATAGTCCTTTTAGTCATACATCCTTGCCTACAGACCCTTAAGTAAAAACAGTTTATCTAAGAATAAGAGTTTCAAAGTTATTTTCAGTTATTTCTAGTCTTGAGTCAAAGTCTTCTGTAGGACTTCTTATCAACTGCTACATGACTTCCCTCTCTGTGTCTTAATTGACTATTACTCTATATAGAGCAGTTATGCAGAGATATTTCTGATCTTTGAATTGTTATCGGTATTTTATCAGTCTGCAGAGCTTCTAGGAAAAAAAAAACCACTTTTAGAGTAGGAATTGAGGGGGTTAGAATGAGTTATAAGAATACTACTGTATTTTTCTCAAAGTAATGCTGAATGGCTATTATAGTATTTATAGGATTCTCCAGAAAATGTCAGCATTTTCAAAGGAAGAATTGTTGATGTTGAAGAAAATATTCAAGCATCAGGAAAAAGGACAGAATGAAGTTGGTACCCTTACCTTTTTGCTGTGATCTTCTCTTTGGAACATCTTGGTCTACTACCGCTACTTCTCAGTTTGCCACAATCACCTCCTGTTTATCTCCCTTCTTATGCCCTTCCCAGAAAACGCGCATACTATAAAAAGCACTGTCAGCCTCAGAACACCTCTTCACTGCTTTCACATTTGCCAGCTGCCTACATCTTCAGTCTGTCTCCTGTGCGGTGAAAGGCTGTCGTGGAGACTCTTCCTATGGATGCACTATAAAAGCTGGCCTCCTGCAATGTAAAGGAGCTTGTCAAAGCAGGGAAAATTAATCTGGGCATTTCTAACTCTACAACAGATCTGGCTAGAAGACTGCAAGAAGGTAGTGTGCAGTGAGACAGGGTCAGGAAGTGGTAAGATGTAGTACATAAAACACTGCTGTGCTTGTATGCTTCACTTCACACAATTAGTCCATTGACTGAATTGGCAGAAGCTGAACATCACTGAAAGGATTAGTTGTGCTAACATGGTATAAACTGAAATTACATCTCAATGGCTTAGATAAACACACAATTTCATTTCTATAAGCAGCAACAGATTCGAGTTTTGGGTAAAGAGCTCTTCAAATGCTGACCTTAAAATATATGTGTGTGTATATATAGCTATCTTCACTAAAATATACTGGGTCTCTCTTCAGGGTACTCCTTCTTTCCTATCTAGTTTTCTGGTTTGTAATCTCACTTATCAAAGATGCATCTTTAAACACTTCAGGACAGTCAGTTAACTGAGTTACTTCGTCCTTTGAACCACCATTCTCATAACAAGAAATTCAGGCCATGGGGATTTCCACCTTCTTCATGGGGATTTTACCATCACGACTGGAGGCATCCTGACAACAAGCACTCATTACTTGTCCTCTGTTCCTAGATCTGTCTTATTAAATTGTACTGGTGGCTTCAGTGGCATTGCCTTACAGTGATTGACATTTAAATATACAGCTGTTACTGTACTACTATCTCATGGGCATGCTTGTGAAAGCAGGCCCAATCCATGCCAGTGCCAAAAAAAGCAGATTACTTTAAGTCAACACTGAAGGTGGTCACGGTTAAGGCATCTCAGCTGCGCAGACAGTACCAGAAAGCTAGGGATGGTAACTCCTCCTAACAACCGTTCTGTTGATTTCACCAGACCTACACAGTTTCACACCAACTGAGAGAGCCTGAGATGAAGGGGAGACAAACTGAAATGTCAGTTTTTTCCAGGAACTGACAAAAACACCTCTGTATTTCACAGCAGTCAGCTGCATCAAGTAGTATTAGTCTATTTGCAAAGAGAAGCTTTAATGAATATGCAGTGGTTAGTCTGATAGCTGAGGAAAAGGACATTGATTCTGAAAAAGCCTCTGTTTGCAAAAACATCTTCAACCTCAGCTCGACCTGTTAGCCCAGCCAGAGGTCAGCCCAGCTCACAGAGGTGCTTTTCACTTGTTTTCAAAGAGCCTGGGCCCAAAAATGATCTAAACACAGAAACAGGTTCTGTCATCACTGTAAGCATCATGTAAATGGCTCTGCACAGAGGGTGCTGCACCCAGCCATAGGGAGTGGCAAAACTTAAGAAAGTTGGTTGGTTTGAAATTTTGGATGGTATGCACCCACCACTGTTACTCACCAGCATCTGGATTTTTAATGGACTGTAGAGATACAGGAAATTTATTTCTGCACAGAAAAGACAACGTATTTCAAGCCTGAATTTTTGAATCCCAAAAACAAAACTGGGAATTTGTGCAGAAGAAAGGGACTCATATATCTCTGCATATGTATTTCCCCTCTGAGCTCTACACTCTACTCACTCTTCGTGTTGAGGACAGAAATGGATGGCAAAAGAACAGTCACGTTTGCAAAGGCAGCGATCTCTCAGCACATATGGCATGGGCAATGCCAAATAATTCCATGTTTTCAAGTACTTTCTGCCACAGCTTCCTATTGCAGGTGTAACTCAGACTGGCAACTACCATTTTAGCTCACAAAATTTTTTGAAATTCCTTTTTTTTTTCTTTTTTTTTTTTTTTTTAATAGAGCCAGTGAATGGCAGAGGCTGCAATTAGTTTTCGTGTAGGTGTTTGAAACATCTTCACTGAACAGCAGCACACATCACAGTGAGATTTCACTAGAATCATATTAATCTCCAAAATGAGCTGTGGGGAGGAGGAAACAGGTGTTTCAGCCAGACTTTAAGTGCCTTACAAAAAAAAAAAAAAAAAGACAGACATTCTGCAGCCACTTGGCATTTGCCTTGAACTTTTTAATTACAAGGACTGCGCATAGCACTGCAGACAAACTAGTCTGCTTTAAATGTTAGGGACAAGATTTTGCCCCATTAGCCCCCTGACAAATTCAAGCCACTCAGCAGAATGGGACATGTCACAGGGATTAAAATCTAGTCTCACACAAGTGTTTAAGGTGCATGTGGAGGGAATGCAAAAAGAAATTATTTCTCCTTAATGCCAAATCATGATTTCTCAACTACTTCTCAGCCCAGTTCATCTGCCCAGGGCTGAATTAAACGAAAAACTGAATAAGGAAAATAACCTGTCTGATGATAAACTGACTGGGTGCACCTTCATAGTCTTCCTGTATTGTCCCATGTTAAAAACCACACCACTGCTCCCTCTTGGGTTGACACTCACACATCCCAAACAAACCACTTAAAATCCTAACATCTAGTTTGCAATTGACCGAGCACTTGAAACAGAAATAAAGGATTGTTAAGAAATAGTGTCCAGAATCAAAATGCTAAATGCCCATACTTGAAGACAGTAGACAACTTACTGTAAAAGTCTTCATTTCCTAATCTTTGATTCCAGAGTCATCTTCAACAGAAAATCTTACTTGCATTGCCACACGAACTCTCAAAGAGAAAAGTCTCAGTATCTAACCCCACCCACAGAAAGACAATTACACTGTTCCCCTCTATAATTAACAATTACAATCTTATCATCTTGCAAATAGGTTACAACAACTACTAGAAGCAGTCTTAAACAAAACAAGAAACCCTCAAAAGCATTAATGTTCCTGGAAATACTGTTTTCTTCTTGTGAGGAAACTGAGAAGTGACTGGGTTTACGTTCAAGATACTGCTATAGGCTTCTCACTCTGAAAGTTACAAAACCAATGCACAAGTTATAACTGTCCCCTTCGTTAGTACTCTGGACCCCAGTGCTGCTATTTAATTGGTTCCCTCTTATCAAGGTAAATCAGCAAATTTACTTAACAGCACTGTCTGTCACATCACTTCATCTGAGTTCTGAGGTCCATGTGTACTTGCGTTAGACCATCCACTTACGTGCGGTCTCAATGCTCGTGAAGGTGACTTGCCCAAAGACAGTCCAGAACAGAAATCAAAGAGGCACGCTGAAAGCCTTCTGCTGTCATATGCAGTAAACATGCCAGAGTTGTATCAACTTTTCCAGTACTCATTATTTCTATTACAGCAGAAATTCAGTAATAATTATTTCTTTTACAGTATTATTATTTCTATCAAAAAAAAAAACCAAACACTTGAAAGGAGTATTGGAGTCCCTTTGTCCTCCCAGTGCATAGACATTCTGTGTGTGGATGTATCAATGTGGATACGCACACAAGAGAGAAAGTGCCATTGCTTTCCACTCTCCACTGTAAATCAAACTAGTTTTAAAGTAAAAAACAACAAAAGTTAAACATCAATTAAGTTCTATCTACATCTGAAAAGAACCAATGTAACCTCTAAAATTATCTCCATGCACCAATAACGTTATTGTTTATTATAGAAAAGAACTATTACTTTAAGTAACTGCAACAACACTCCCAGAACTGCTTTCTCTCCCCCAGAATAATGTTATCTGTGAAAGACTTGGCAGTTTTCCACAGATCAATAACCAGCAATTGCAGGAGTCTGTATTAGGAATGTTGTTTTTTGTAATGGACACTCAGATTTCCACCTTACAACCACAACACACTACCCCTCTCTGCTAAACACACTGACTTGTAGGTATACAAACCCGCACATCCTCAGTACAATTGTTAGTTGGGGGTACTACAGGGCACTTCCAAAAGCCTTTACAGGACTTCCCTGGAAGTTTCTACTACTCTGTTTATCCTCCAGCAGGCAATGGGACAGATGCATGCCCTGTCAAGCTCCAAAGAGAAAATGCAGAGAAGAGGTGACAAGCATGCACTGCTGCTTCAAAGATGCTGTGACTCACAAAGACCAACTCCATGCTACCGCAGGAAAGAAAAGATGATGCTTTTCTCTAAAGGACCATTTCTCATTAGCAAGCTCTGACCTGAAGTTTTCAGAGTTCAGTTGCTCCAAAAGTTTTTTGAACTTTGCTAAAACGGAGATGAAAAATATGCATTTGAGTTGACCTCGAGTTCACCCTGGTCTTTTAAGAGCAAATTAACAAGCCATCATATAGTTGCCAGTCCTAAAAATTAATTGTTGGGCTGGACAGCTGAGATGTCCAACTTAGCTGGAAGACCGGCACATTCTGAACATGATCTTCAATTTAATTTCATTTAGGTAAGTGCCATCTCAGTTTTGTAGATGGGTCAAAGAGGAGTATTTTACTCCAATCACCTGATGCTGCAACAGCCCTATACAACATGAAGGATAACAGCATGCTAACTGAGAACAGTTTCTTTTTGCAGGAAACTAATAAAACTACTTAATTTTAAGATCTAATTCAACAACTGCTCTGCATATAGAGGGGCTTCCAGAAAGACTAAACTCAGTTTTAACATAAAACCAAGCTATACCAGCTTCTGAAATGGCTCAGAGAGTCAGCATAATAAGATGGATAGAACACAAAATCCTTTAGCATTTCCTGATTAAAACAAATAATGGGATAAATTTTGCTTATCCGTTTAAGTCTGGACCTGGAAAAAATGTTGTTACTTCACTTTGAAATGTTTATACATGCACATCAGTGATTTACACAAGGAAAAGAAAACTGACTGCCACCACAGGAATGAACAGTCATTCCTTTTAAGAACAAAAATGACCACAGCCTTACAAAAGTAGCTCAGGTCAGCAGCAGCAAGGCCTTTAAAAACGAAGGGATCAACACCTATGTAGGGACACACTATAAATGCTTGTGGGTTTAGACCCATCTCTTCACGATTGTTACTTAAAATATTGTTTGTACAAAGGACATACTAATGTCACTTTATGCCAGGAGCCCTAAGGCTTCTGCCAGATGTACATCACACAGTACCACAGCCAGACTTTTGATGAAATCTGGAGCCCAGTGAATGCACACAGACCTCTGACGTAGGTCATGAATCAGTGAAGGGTTTAGCATGTATCTAATTAAGCAGGAGAGTTATTTATCCATTGGTAAAAACACACAAACATGCACGACTAAGTTGTGTTCAGAAACAGGAAAACCTAACTAGGCTGAGCTGCAGAGTGGAAAGCAGTTGTGCACGTCACAGTATTTATCTAGGACTGCTTTAGTCAGGGCTACATAAGCACCCATATGTTTAGCTGTCATCAGACCAGCCTTTCAGCTGCACCTGCAAAGCGCAATGAAAGTCCACTGCTTTGAGAAAAGCTGTTAGGTGATGAAGTACAGTAACAGTGACTTAAGGTCTATATCATATCAAAGTTCTTGTAAGGTAGCAATACAGTTTTAACTGAACAATCCAGTCTGACCTGGAGATTCCCTCCTCCTCTCCTTGCCAGAAATCCCCTGGTACATCTAGAATCCTCTGTACCAAGCTAGATGGTGGACTTGAACTTCATTAACTCCAGCAGAGTTGACAGCAGAGGAGGTTTCCTCCCTCCTGAGTCCAGCATGTGGGAACTGAGGAGAGACACCTGGCTCCCACAAGTCTAATGTTATATTCTCATGGTAATGCAGAGCCCTAAATTTTATGCTCCTTGTACTTCAAATAAAATTTGCTAGGTAGTGTGGTATTATGTCAGTGCTTCAAATAAAATAATTAAGAGTAAAGGGGACAAGAGAAAAAGCAGCTTGGTAGACAAAGTATAAAGGGTTTGGTATGTTATCTAGGATGAGCAAGAATTATCAGGATCGGGACTAATATTGCTGACCAAGACTACTGTTCAGCTATGGTTTACATTACAAAAGAAAAATCAAGGTTCAGACTACAAATAACCAGGAAACCAGAAAATAACTGCAACCCGGTTCAGTATTGAGACAGGTGCCCCAAGCTCAACACACAGCTCTAAAACATGCAGCATTAACAGCTCTCATAGCTCACGTACCAACCCCCAAGCTCTGCTGATCCATATTTCCCTATCAGCCTGGTCAGTACTGATCGACAGGAAGAGGCCAGTCCCCTGACTCAGCCCCCACTTCCTTCCTCCTCCAGGTTAGCGCTTACTATGAAACAACATGTGTCACAGAGTCCCATTTAGTTCATCACCACTGTTTTGATATGTGGTTTTGGTCAAAGACTTAGCATTTGCTTGATATATCAGAAAGGAGTCTCCTAGCAATTCTTTGAAAAGCCCAAGCTTTTTTAGTTGTTTCAGTAAAATAATTTTTCTCTTTCTAGAGAAAGTTTCCAAATATCTTTCTCATTTTTTTATTTGAGGCTCACATAGTATTTGAATCTCACCGACTTCACCTTCATCATTAAACTACCCAATTCTTTATTATGGGAACTTGAAAAGATAAATCACAGCAAAGTCTCTGCTCTTAAAAACCAGCCATTCAGCTAGAAATGTGTTAAATGTTAACAGTTCACACAAGAGGCATCCTGGTTCTCTAACACAGAGCTGATTGATGACATAAGTAAAGCCAGTTTCCCTTGCCAGTAAAAGCTATCTTTTTTTTCTCCCTTTTGTTACACAGGAGAAGTACACCCTGCAGTCAGGTCAGCATTTCCTGAAAGGTTCCAAAGAGCCTATCCCTTAAAACAACAGCTTCAAGCTTCAATCAGAAGCAAAGCACATTTCATGCAAAGTTATGAAATAACACACACAATATGAACTTACACTGTAACATTTTTTTTCTCATTGTACCACGAAGGTATCTGACTTGGTTTGATTTAACAAGTCATGTATCAAAGTTGATGAAAACCCAACTTTGTTTTTTGGTGTGGGTTTTTTCGGTTTTGTTTTTTGTTTTTTGTTTTGATTTTTTTACGGGTAGTTCACCTTTTTAAAGAAAACGGTTTCCTGAAATTAGGTGCATTTATAAAGCTTTTCAGAAAACAGGAATAGGAAAAAAAAAAGTATAATTCTCATAACCTACCAGAATATCTGAAGAAAAGAGATTTCCTTATGAGATGAAGCTTCGTGCTACTGTCTTTGTTTCTGTTCATATGGAAACCTGCCTGCAAATGATAGCATTATTTTTTATTTTAACAAAGATTGGCTGGAACGTGTGCTGGCACAGCTACACAAGCTAATGAAATAAAAAGAAGAAATTGCTGCTGTGCCTTTACAGTTTTCTCCCTTCCCCTCCTTTTAACACAGTTTTCTGTAGAATATTAAAATCATACCATTTTCAATGAGAACCCATGGCAGTTTAACTTGGAGAAAGATATTCTCGCCCCCAAGCCAATGTCCTCTAGTCTGCTTGTTTTCTAACCCGCGGAAAAGGAAATGCAGCTGTTTTCTGTAGGCTTTTACAAGTGTACATTGTCCCATTAACTTCTCTGAAGGGTTTACTGTAATCGTGCAACGCATTCTGGACTACCAGTCTGAAGATTCAAAGTCCTTTTATTGATAACCAATTGCTCCTATTGATTTCATTGTTAATAAGCTGTAACACTCAGCTGAGGAGTAGATATGAATAAAGTTTCTGCTATCTCACATGACAGAGACAGAAATAGTGTCGCACTAATGAAATACTTGAAGGATTCCATATAAACTGGGTGAGACCTACATTTCTTTTATCATTACACCTCCACCAGCTTCTTTCTGTATATTGTTTTATCATCACAGAATTAGTTCAACAAGGGCTATTAGAAACAGCAACAAAATGTCTCACTACAAGTATTTTAATGGTCCCTAAAAGAATAATGGTTCTCCTGTTGATGGGAAAGCATCTGCTTTTCCTAGCTGCAGTCAATTTAACAGGCAGAGTTTTCTAGGACTGGCATCTTAAGAACAAATGATAAGAGAATTTAACACTTTCTTGCCTAAAAGAGGAAGGAAAGCAACTGTTGGTGGAAGATGTTAGTTGGAAAACACCAGCTGAAAGATCCTATAGGAAAGAATGAAATATGAACAAATGGTGTCAGCATGTGGATGTGGAGCAAGTGAAAAAAGGCAACGTATATCTGGTTTAAACAAAACTCCCATAGAAAGAGAATTTTTAAGCACTAGGTAGGAGCCTGCACAGGGGATTGTGGCGGTTTAATTCTCTCCATTGAATATGTACCCTTGATGACAAACGCGGCTTGACTTTGCATTGAAAGCATGACAAAAAACTCATCAGTAGAATGGGAGAAGCTGAGGGAAATCCCTGTGTTTTTGGCGGAAAATATAGGTAAGAGAAGCTGCTTGACAGAGCAGATCAGATCAGCCATCCATTTAATGGTCTACATTGCCTCTCACAGAGGATACCAAGTGCTTTGGAAGGTGTGAAAAAATCTTGTATAGCAGAGAAAGATTTCTAACCTTTGTAATTTTTATGATCAACCTATTCCCTAAGCATAAGAGAGGCATGCACAAGAAACAATTCTCCTATTTGGGAAATGTTACATTTCTTCATTACTCTGTTTTTTAACATGGTTTTGACCCTCCACTGCTTCAAAATTGGTATTCTTCCATCTCCTCCCTTGTCAAAGAAGCCACACACTTTTAGCTGTTTAGGTACTGTTTTTAGCTACTTCTGAAAGAGGACAACCATTTCTAACAGCTACTCTTCTTGATTAGTACTTCAGCTGGTCCTATTAAGTTGCAGTCAAAAAGGACAAAGAAAAGTGTATTCCCTCAAAAATAACTGGAAAATTCAAAGAACATAATTATCTTACCCATAACGCCACTGGGACAAGGATACAATCATAGGCAGAACTCTCCCTTGTTTACTTAAAAGACATGCATGCTGAGAGATCTACTCACATCACCTAAGGTCAAGGTCCTGCAATCTCCCCAACTCCATCTACACACAGCAAGAACCACATTTCTGCTGGGAGCCCAGGGAACTTACCTGGCTAACTTAACCATCTAGTTTGTCAGATGCCTATAGGTGGCTGGGGCAAACGCTCCCCCAGACCACCTATTGCACATGATTATTTCACTGAAGAGCTATGCGTAAGCATCATCGCACTAAGCCAACTAACTTATTTTACATAATTACAGTGTATTCATTACTGCAGAAGACCACAGCTCAACTGAGGGAACGTGCCAGGAAGTGGGAAACCTCCTGATAACTTTGACACACTGACTTGCCTCCTGTAAGACTAATCCAGTGTCCTACTGTTTATTCATTTTATTTCTGACTTCAGCCACTTATACAGGATTACTGGACATCACGCAACCTGTGCAGTGCAACAGTACACTATGTCTCCAGTAAGTCCAACACACCCAAGATGCACTCAGCAGAAAAGGGAAAGAATATAACAAAAACCAGATGTTCTTGACCTCCCCTTTGGTTTTATACGCCTGCTTCTGCTTTATCCCAACTGTACCTCAAAATGTACAGTTGACTCAAAATATAAGAAATGCAAGAACCAGGCACTGATCTGAGTTAACAAGCTGCTTGCTAGCTGAGGAGTCATGAATACATCCATTATTACAAGTCTGAAAATAGCAATCCTTTGAGAAGCTGTTAGCTTCTGTGGCATATGGATATAAAAGTAATCTGTGGATAAAAGAAAAAGATGGTGAGAATCTATTGCAAACAGATGGTTAAATAAATAAAGCCATTTCATCCCAACTTCGAGTGCAAATATTGCCATCATTATCAGTGATGTCAGAGCCAACTGCTCCACGTGGGGTCTCACTGCATTCCCTTCAGAACGGCCAGGCTTGCTCGCAGGCAGTGGGGTCTGCTCCAGATGAAAGCTACTCAGATTCCTAGCACTGTTTGAGCGCTCTTTAGGTCTTCTTTCTACCCATTTTGTATCACTACACAGTAAACCTCTCCAAAACAATGATGTTCCTTACTGTTCAACACTTTGCACAGTGGAAGTCAGGCCCAGTTAGGCCCCCAGTGACCCTATTGTGACAGCAAGGCATCAAATACCAGACAGTGGTCCACAGCTTCTTCATTCTCCCTAACAGATGCACAGGCCACTTCAGAGGCCCCAGCAGAACCAGCCTGGCTGGTCTACTGAAATGACATATTAGTGCTGGCAATGAGCCCAGAAACTTTAAATATGGTACAAACTATGGCTCCAGCCCAGAGGAAGAAGAGTAAGAAAATGGTAAATACCTTGAAATTAGAACTCCCCCGGAATCTCGTCTTAGCCTTCAAAATTAGGAGCCTAAAACTAAATATTGTGCACATATTGCAGCTACACAGCGAGGTTCCTCAGCTGTTGGCAGATCTGGAATTTCACATGAATCTGTCACACAGGGGCACAGAGAAGGAATTTGAGGAGCAGATGTGAGGCGAATACCTTGGTCAGGATCTCATAGCATCATTTTGCATTTCCTTCTTTTAAGAAGTGCATGCCCTCAGGACCACTATTTTGATGTGTGCACCTTTTGCTGGGTGGAGGCTCTACCCACTCCTTGACTTCCAGAGGAGATGCCCCTTGAAATTCACTCCCTCCCAAGCACACTCTCCTTTATAACTGGGAAACTGTGGTTTAAAGAGTACAGCTACAGACAAAAACCCCAGGTTGCGGTTATAGGATGGGCCCCTCCTATATCCATTAGCACAGGAAAAGAAAGGATTCACAGTCTAAAGGGAGAAAAGAGGAGCAGCTGAGAAGCAGCTTCCTCAGATGCTGAACTGCACATGGAGGTCCCTCTAGATATGGGTCCCTAATATCCAGCCAAAGGGAGGCAAAAGTAAAGACAACTCACTGTAATGGGTAGGAAGACTTGCTTTTAGGCAGCCTCCTTTTCCAGAGTAATTCAAGCTAAGAGTCATTCCCTGAGAACACATTCCACTAGAGGCTCATGCAATAGAGCATTTCTTAGCAGCACACTTTATGGCCTGCAAAGATATAAACAAAGTTCAGCTGCGCATGCCCCGAAGCACTGGCAAAACACAACCCTCCCTCAGCTCAAATCCATACTTTGGCACAAGGCCGCAGAACGCAGGCTATATTCATCAGACAAGTTGGTTCTCAGGCTTCATCCACTTCAGTCTGCAAAGCTGTCAAAAAAATCACAAAATGACCAGAAAATGCTTCCACCATACCCGCAGAAGACAGCCCAGCTTGTTCAGTTTAAAAACTTTCTACACCAAAAGCACGTGATTTTAAAGACCCCAGCATGCCCATTTCCTGGTGTTATACACACCTGATCAATCTCAGCTGGGAAACACTGCATCCATCACTGGGAACACTGAGACAGCTTTTTAAAGGACACACCACTTTTTTCACCAGTGTAGCAATGATGTAACTAGATGAGGTTTCTCACACAACTAAAACACTGCACAGTTAGACTACCTGAAACAAAGGACTTGCTAAAAAGGAGATGGTGTACCGTGAAAGCAGAGATAGAATTTGCATTTCATTAGAGAGACACATGGAAACACGTAACAAAAAAAAGTAATCTCACAAAAAAGGATATTACTGGGATGGTCACCAGCAATTTTTTCCTCTGGAAAAGGGAAGTTCCCCAAGGAGTTAAGGTAATGATGACATGATACTAGAAGAGTAACATCTGTAATGGGTAGCACTAGTTCTACTGTAACAGAAAACCATCAAGGCACACTTCCCTGTGCCGCAGATAAAATACACTGGACAAAGCATCTCTGTACCACTATTCAAAGAAACATAACATCAAGAACTTAAACACTACAGCTTATTATCACTTGCCAGATAACATGAGGAAGTCATGCAGATGACTTCAGTAACTGCTGATAAATCAAATGAGAAAGAATTTACAAATTATAATTTCCTACTGAAAACAAGGCAGTTGTAGTGATGGAAAGCAAACCTTTTCACACCTCTGATTTTATGCCTCCTAGGTAGATTTCAAAGGCACAGCGGACACAACATGAAAACTGTTTTCAGAGCCTTACAGCTGGATACATTTAGTTACCCTTTGCTACTTTTTTCCCGTAAACATGCACTTTCTCAATAACTTTTCCCATTTATTCTGGAATGCCATCAATCTAATCAGGCATCAGGACACTTTGGATTTGTCTTATTTCCCAAATCACTTGGAAGAAAAAGTACAGATATTATCTACGTATGAGCTAAATGGAAAAATTAAATTATTTCTAATGTCATAATGATTTATTGTGGAAGTTTTAGTTTATTTTAAAGGAAAAAATTATTAAGATTCTTTCCAAGGCTTAGAACAGTATTAACTGCTGAATTTCAATCTGTTTTTCTGGCACTGATTGTTTGTACACTATTGTGTCAGTCCAAAACATCAGTACAGTAGTAGTAATTGCTATTAATGAACATTGCAAGTAGACCACCTGACAAGATGCCACAGCCAGGAGCTGTTTAGACCAGTCCATGCCCTAACTTCACTGAAAATTACAATAACCATTTTTTTTCCTCCTTAACTCACCTATTCAATCTCAAAATGTCAAATCCCTCTGATTAGCTCAACACATACGCTGTAACAGGACATCTGAAAGCAGCTTCAAAGAACACCAACTTGCTTTGCACCTTCGCATCACATGTGCACGGTCACCAAAGAACAGAAACACAAACTTTAAAATTCATTACCAAGCCTATGCCATTTAAGCTCAGCAATCAAATTACAAGAGGAGAGATGTATCACCTGCCAAGATGACATTTATACTCAAAGTAAACAAGGAGCGCAGCGTAGATTTCCTAATGGGGCAGGCTCTTTATAGGCTTTGATTTTCAGGCGCCGAACGCTCAGACCGCATGCATGCAAACAAGCCATACGCTTGTGAAAACACAAACCACATGCTCTGCCCTGAAACCTTCATTCTAGGAAACGGAAGGAACTGGGTTAAACTGTAGATTGTGCTGTCCTCAAGCATTCCTCCAATCTGGCCATTAGCACTGATATACCCGAGTTGGGGACATACAACTCCCTTTGCTTTGCTGAAGGGATGGAAAAACATGTTTAGAAGGAAGAAGTGAGGAGTAAACAAGTGGAGACAAAAGATGAGGGCATTTGTGGGAACCACTTAGAATCATGTTGTTGCTAAAATAACCTTGCAATGTGAAGAAATTGGCTGCGAGTAAGTTCGCAGCTACAAAGAGCCACAAAACCTCAACATGGTTTGAAGCGGTTTTGCTGAAGGGAAGGAGCTGTAGCAGCTGGCTTGCATTCTGAAATGTGTTTGGGGAAAAAAAAAMCCCACGTGTTCAAGATGTACGTATCTGCAGAGAACATCAAGAGAGCCTTAGAGAGCACAATGGGGCCTGGACCAGAACCACACCTCTTCTCATGAAGGAGCGAGGAGTGAACTGGGAGCCTTACTCAAGTGACTCTCCTATTTCACCTGTGCAGCCTCTACCAGCAAGGGACTCYCAGCTTTTGCTCTTTCCAAAGGCAGGTTGGGTTAGGAAGCTCTTAACATCCCTCATTCCACCAAGTATATTTATCTCAGCAAGTCCCAATGGGCCTTAATCCAGCTACAACAAACTTTCTGGGCGCTTGTGACTGTTACAAAACGGAGCAACTCAGCCAAGCTACATCAGAAAGCCAAGGGAGGAAAAAAAACAAGTGTCAGACAAGACATATCCCTACTTATCTTCATCCTACAAAGCTTAGCCCTTCTCTTTGACCTTAGGCAGGTGTTGCTATCTGGCTTTCTGTCTCCCCATACACTTCTGACTGATCTGCCTCCCTCCCCAGACCCACAGCTCTGTGCTTCAGACTCTTAGCCATCTCTCCAGTGATGCAGTTGAACCAAAGGTATCAGTGTTTATTTACCACCAGCATTTCCCCACTTATGTTCCTATTGCCATGGTGAGCAGCAACAGAGCCTGAAAGATAAGGTCAAAACATAGTCTAGATATCTCCCACAAGCCATCTGGAAGAATTGTTTTCTGAGGAATTCTCTGGCATGGATTTGCACTTACTCTGTGACCAAAAGCCAACCTCAACTCAGCACTCTGGGCTCCTAACTGAGCTCCTGGGACATCTGGGAACAACAATCATCCCTAAAAATCCTGAACACAGATTTCTCCCCAGGAACTGGAGAGGAACTTCCCAGTTCCTTATAGATTATCAGTGTTACCTCTTTGGTCTGTGTCAGCCTCATTCTGTTTCCTTCCACAGTGTGGGAGTCCAGGTTCCTGCCACACATCTGCACTGCTTTGCCAAGCACATCACTTCCTAGGAATTATTATTTTCCATCTTTCAGAAACTTTCCAGACTCTCCTTGCACAAATTATAATGGTAACATATGACAATACATGTTGCATCTGAATATAATATTTGTGAAGACAAAGCAGATTTCTTCCCCAGTTACTATACCACTGAAAAACAAATGTCAGTCTGCATGTCTTGGATTACTCATAGATAATGCAATTAGCATCACAGTACAGTTATGTAAACTGTTAATCAAACATCGAGACAGAGGAAAAAGTAGGAGATGTCAAATGAACCCTGGAAAGAGACATGAAGTACAGGCTGTCAAGACTGCACATGCTGAAGTGCTGCAGGAAAGATGAAAATTATTGCGGTACGTACATCATGATTTAGGCCAACCTAAGAGGGAGGCTATCCACTTGGTGAAAACCTGGACCAACACAGATGTTCAGCATGAGAGATTGTGTCCTGAAGACAGTTATGAGAACACAAAGTATGGAGCATCAAAGAGGCTGAAACAATACCGACATACAACAGCTCTCTGTCCTGTCTCAGCAGGAGTGAAACTTCAATCACTGGGACCTACCAGAAAATTGGATTTCAGTACAGGTTGACATTTCTGAGCTTTAAATAGGACTATTCAAGAGAAAGTGCAGCATTGACAATGGTGTCAATGTATCACAATGGTGATATCGCAACCCAGGTTGGCATCCTAGACATAGATGAATTATGCACTGGGCAAGACTGAAGCTTTTCACTTCTGTGTTGTCTCCTGTATCACCTGAGCCATGTCTGGATTAATTTTAAGACAGTTATTTTGGGACCTCCTGTGCTACATGAAAGCAAAAGCAGCTTCATGTCAGTTTTAGCTTGGGAGATTGGCTAAAATCCAATTTTAACTGCAGCCTATGTGGAATCAAATGCAGACTCAGGCCTTAATTTTGACTTAGGTATCACAACACAGAGACATCAGCTGTTTTTCCCCTGTGAATTGCAACAAACCTTCTCTACTGATAAGTTTTGATGTCCTAGCTGCTTTCTGATCTGAAAAACAACAATGCAATTTGGAAATTCTTCCCCTCTATCTTGAAATACACTCTTGAAGAGCCTAAGTGAAAGGTTCATTTTAATCTGGATCATCAGCAAGATGCAATACAATCAAAAAAAAAGATCAAAATTAAGAAAAAGACACAGTGTGCTGAGGAAAACAATTAAAGATTTAGCCAGAAGTTAGGCATAACTCAAAGGAAACTGCCCCATGTAATAGAAAAAGTGTCAACAAAGAGTTGTGAATAATTTTTGCCTGCTCTTCTCACTTCAGATCAAAAACACACTTCAAAGTTTCATTGCTTCAGTCCTAAGAGGTCTGAAATGCTTGCCTTGAGCTACTACTGACGACACAAATCAGTTCAATGAAAAAGACCAAAAGTTTAGTAGAAAGTACATACCATAAGCTTAGGAGCAATGACTCAAAAGTTGTGTCATTCAGCAGGCAAAGATTACACTACAGCCCCTCGCACTCRGAAATAAGCCCTCTCTTGAAAAAAGCCCCACGGGAGTAAACACAAAAGGACATCATAAGGAAGAGCAAAAGCACTCTCACTGCATTGAGATGACTAGCATCAGAGCCTTTCCAAAATACTACTGTACTTTCTAGGTCACCATGTGCAGGTTCCAATGTCTTTCCCAGGGCAAAAGGGTCTGTAAATTGGTCTAGAAGACAGCCCTGATCAATTTGTAGATGACAGATATATACATCATTATGTTATAGGACTGAACACCAGCCTATGCAAGCAAAGTCTCCTTCCCAGAGGCAATATGATCCTGTGCAAGTAATTTTCATTGTCTGTTTCTTGATATTTCCAACTGTAGCAAAGACAATAATGATGATGCACACTGTAATTATGCATTTAGATAAGATGGTGAAAGAAATCAGAAGTGGTTATGTACTTAAGATGAAATCACTCTCTGCGGCTTCTTCTCTTCACTGACTGTCACGGAAACCCAGTCAAGGAACTTTAACTAGACACTGAACTTAAAGACATCTGGAACTTGACAATCCAAATCCAACCCTAGCAGTGTAAGAGTTAGCATCATTATTAATATGCTGAATACTACTTCTCCAAAAATCTCAATGTGAAATATCAGAATCCTCCAGAAGGTGGGGGTTTTTACCTCCCCACCAGGTACGTTTTCATAGACATTAACTGGAAAAAGCCTATTTACTTCAAATACGAAGGGGGGAAAAAGTACCAGGACTGGAGTTGCTGATCACAGTTGCAGCAAGAAAACAAGAAACTAAAGAGGTCTATACCAACATGAAAGCTTTTAACATGCCACTGTAAAGGTTAAAATGTCAGTTAGATAGATTTCTTCAACAGTCGATAATTTTATCATAGATTACATAATGGTGGTGCATACTCAGCTGAGAGGAACTGTGGACACAATTTGGTTCTAATTCTTCGAATTCACAGATTTATTTTTTTTTTGAAAGACAAAATAAAGTTGAAAACAAAACTCTTAAAAGAAGCAGCAAGAAAGTCTTACTGAGGAGGACAGTTTTGCAGTGGCACTCCCAGCAGGCGATGCTCAGCTGACCAAGTGTGATTCCACCAGCATGAAATCATGCCCGCCAGCTCACAGTCTGGCCCAGGGACACCAAAGAAAAATGTAGTTGTCACCTCAAGCTGATGTTCACCTGAAGAACAGTGCTCAGCAGCAAGAAATTAGCACAGCACAGACATTTATCACACCAGGACTCTGTGATCTGTCTCACCCCCACCTTCTCTCTTTCCTTGGTAACTCTGGAAGAGAGCTTACCCTTCCCTTGGACTCCTGTTGATAGCAAGGGACATCCAGTTAGCTCTTTACAGAAAGGAAGGAAATTCTCATGGACCTAAGGTTCCCTGTAACAGCAAAGGCTCATCTATTCTCTCTGGTTGTCTGGAGAAGAGCGCATTAGTCAACTAAGATGAAGATTATAACGGATGCAAGGACTCCCTGTAGACTTTCCCCTCACAGCCAATGCTCTTCCTTGCTGTTTTATGAAAATTGAAATATTTCTGTGGGAATGTACCAATATCAAACTTCCATTAAAGATTTTTTAACTCTAGGATGGAACTCCAGAGGGAAACTAAAGAAATAGACTTAATCTGCTCTGTGAGTACCAGCACTTCTGTAAAACAAGTATGTCAGTGATTAAGGATTTCACAGGACCCAACAGCTTTGAAACTCAATCTTATACAATATAAATGCAGTCCCGTGACTCACCCATCCTCTTTTCTCCACCTCCTCTAACTGATTACATTTGAATCATGCATATTAGAAAATACATCAAGACAGTGGCGTTAGCTGCGCTACAAGTTGCAGAAGCACAAAATGGCATGAAATGCCTAAGCCTTTTTAATGCTGTTCTCCACTGCAGAACACCTGGCATGCACAGCTCAGCTCTCTGAAAAAATAATGCAGTCACTCCCTGATTAAATTACTCCTGGAGTGGAAAAGACATTGAGCAGCCTGCCTGTTTCGATTGGCTGTGTAGCGACCAAGCTCAATGAATACAGAAATAATTGGAAATCCTAGACCAATATAGAGGAGGAGGAATATGTGACCCACATAAAGGGCACGCTGCAGTTGCCTGAAAGTAAAATCATAGTGTTATATCCAACAAGTGAAAAACCCTTGGTGTTGGGCATAGGGGTTAAAAAAACAAATAAAGATTACTTCAGTAAAATGCCAGAGGGTTCCAACAGAGATGCAAAGCCTTTTCAAAAGCTCTTTCCAGGCTGTCATCCCAGGAAAGAGGTGTGTCTTGGTTCCGGCTGGGACAGAGTTAGCTTTATTCCCAGTAGCTGGAGGGGGTGCTGTGTTTCGGCTTTGGTAATGAAAGAAACGTTGATGGCCCACTGATGCTTTGGTTGTTGCTGGGTGGTGCTTGCACCAGGACTTTTCAGCCTCCCATGCTCTGCCAGGTGCAGGGGGAGCTGGGGGGGGAGCACAGCCAGGGCAGTTGACCCAGCTGGCCAATAAGGTATTCTATACCATGTGACATCATGCTCAGCATAAAACCGGGGGGGGGGGGTGTGTGTCTGGTGTTGGGGACACACGGTGGGTGAGAAGTTGCATTGTGCATCGCCTGCTTTGTATATTCTGTTATTGTTGTTGTTATCACTGTTATTATCACTGTTCTACTTTGTTTTATTTCCATTATTAAACTGTTCTTATCTCAACCTGCGGGTTTTCCTTCGTGTGCCCTCCCGATTCTCTCCCCCACCCTACCAGAGGCGGGGAGTGAGCGAGCGGCTGTGTGGTGTTTAGTTGCCGGCTGGGGTTAAACCATGACAAGGTGAAACTGAGAATTTAAATCCTAATTCCTAACTCTAATCTAGACCTTTGTGTCTCTCTTGCTGTTGAGATTTAACAGGTTTACAAGATTACTAAGCAGCTGCCAGACAAGTTTCTTTGACCTGGACTCTGAAGCTATGACCTTTTTAGTAGTTCATAGCCAAAAAGATTCTAATTGGAATATAAGAAATGGACAACTACCTTAGAAAAAACCAAAAGTTTTACCACCAGATGAGTCTGTTTTCACCAACTCAAGCAAATGAACTGCAAAGAAGGTAAGAAAATTACAGCCCTGCACTTACTGGAAAAAATCTGTAACATACCTTCCTTAAATCTCTAAAAAAAGCCCACATTTTCCTTGGACATGGCTCACTTGCCCACCTGTGCTAACCAAGAATAACTAGCACCCCAGTGTAAGAGGTGCTTCTGGTGACACAGAAGTGGTCTGCTTCCTGCATACTCCCTGCAGCTGGAATACAAGGCACGTTCAGGCATCGCATATAGCTGTGGCACGCATACCACTCCCTGGAATTGCTGGTAAACAAGGGATGTTACAGCAACCTTCTTCAGCTTCTTCGACCTGGTTGTCACAGCAAAAGGCAGATCCAGAATCAAGGGAGAAAAAGGAAGTTTAAACCACATTTGGACAAATGCAAACATACATGCATGCACAGTTCTAAACTCTTTTTGGGTACATCTAAAAATTAGGGCTACTGACTCATCACAATACTTTTAAGAGGTTCTGAGGTGTGCTCTCAAAACACACTGTTGCATGTACTTTACATTTGCAATGATCTAGTTTCTTAGTATAGTTAGTTCCTAAGGATTTTAGAGTGAAGTTTTATTTTCCCTTCTCTAATGCTAAGAAATTTTCCTTTCATTCCTTTAACATTACATAAGTGCTTTTCATTTCCTGAACAATTCTCAGAGAAAGCTAGGATATTTGTGGAATAGCTTATTAATTCATTCATAAATATATATACTTGGTTCAATTAAGCATGAGGAAACTTCACCACTGACTTTTATCTCATAGGATCACCTCACACTATCCTGCAAATGGGAAGGTAAGTGACATGTTCTTTAGGCTGTTTTCTATCCCTGTGGCTCAAATCTCTACATTAGTTTCTATGCTAGTAACCACCACTTTCACAATAAGTGCATCAATCTAAAATATTTCTGTTTCAATTTGCTAGGATTTGAGTCAATATTCTGATGTGTTATATATTCCCCTCAGATAATTTTTTTACTTAATAGCAGTCTCATGAGGAAGAAAAACAGTGCAGGTAACCTGATTCACATTACTGTATATTTTGCTAATAGCTTTTTACAAGCTTTCCAAAAGTTGACTTAAAATCTCTTCTCTGAAATCAAGAGGCTTCACCTTCTCACAAATAAAATAATAAAAAGTTTCCTGTAAAAAGGGTGTTTCAAAACTGTTACCTTTATTTTCAGACTATTCTAACTGAAGAGGAATGGTTTTCTTAAATACTGGCTCCACACTAAAAGTGCATATAGGAAAGACTGTTATATGTGCCAGAGTAAAGCTCTTCCTTTCCAAATAAATACAACTCTTAAAGTTTCCCACTGTGAAGGACGTCAGTGCCTATGTGATCATGCTAATGAAAACATCAGTTGTAGGATACATGAAGGCAAAGAACCCAAATATAGACATACTCTGGACTGGACGAGTTGAAATCTAACAGCCCTATCAGGGGTTGGGTGACTGGTTACAAAAGGTAAAAAATAAAAATGCACACAATACATCCTTCATAACTGGAAGCCCCTTTGTTCCAACACTGAGTGATTACCATTGATCCCTGGCACATGCAACTCTACCTAATTCTGTTATGATCACCATGGCCAGCACTTTCACAGCTATCTTCTCTGAAGTAAATTCATAGGGAAAAATGCTGAAAAAAAACTCTTAAATTATATAAGGACTAAAATCCCATTTTTAAGACTGAAATGTTCTGCCTTGTAAGCCCTCCCAGATGTAGTTCAAGTACCACCTTGGTAGCAGAAATGGCAGTACACAACATAACGTCTCCTTACCTTTCACCATTCACATCCCAGCAAAAGATGCGAGTGAAACACAAACCAGTGACCACCAATGCTGGTCTGAGTAACCTGTGAAAGTCACTGAAGCCATCTGCTTTAGTGCATGTGCCTGGGAGCCCTTTGGATATTCAATCACTCCTGTAGTTAGAATATTTTACCCTGTAATTCTTTGTTAACCCAACTTTCAAAAGCAGTGATCACTTAGTAAACAGTGTCCAAACAAGCTGGAGTTACAGTTACTGATGGCTCAACTGTTTTGAAAATTAAGTGATTCTAATTTTTAAATACGGCTATACAATAGAATATAATCCAGTAGGCAGAGCTCTGAGCTGAAATGCAAGAGACTTAAGTCCTGCTTCTGGTTCTGCTACTGGCCCACTGGAAAAACTCTGGGTGAGTCTTTTCACCATACACAAAACAGGAACAATAAGAGAATCCCCTCAAAATCTGAGCAACATTACAAACAGATGATTAATAGGGATATCTGGCTGCAGACTTTTGGCTTTGAAAATCTTGATCCAGTTTCTCATCCTGGAGAGGAAGAGAGGATTATTCAATTTAAGAACTGTCAACTATTTATAGCTTTAGCTATAAAAAAAAAAAAGTTTTGCAGAAATAGCAAGCCAGAAACCTACTGCTGCCTCAACCCTCTCCAGTAAAAACAATTCCCAGGGGTATCTGCACACTGTTCCAGGGTTGCTGGAGTGCATATTGTTCAGTGTCTTCTTGCCAGTAAATTGCAGGACTACTTTCAGTCACACAATGCAGAGGAAAAGGAAAAAAATATTTTTACCCCAGGATTTCACTTCAGTAGAGTTTCTATCACTGTTCTGTTACTCTTTTCTTTCCGAATAGGAGGATGATGCCCATGTCCAAGTGACTGGTTTATGTTTCTCTGGTATCAAGGCAATGCAACATGAAGACAATGGCTATTCATGTAAATGGAGGGGTAGCCCACCTAGTCACAGGCACAGACTTGGAAATGAAAGCTATCACCTATTTGCTATTGAAGATGAAAACTTCCTGCAAAGTTTTTCCTACTGTTTCCCCCCCCCTCCCCCCCCCCCTCATCATCTTTGCTAGATTTAGCCCAATCTAGCTCAGAGACATTACTAGCCAAAATGAACTTACTCGGATGCTTGCATTACTTCATGCAATCCAGTTGTCCCTACTACGCTCATACCACCCCTGCAAGCCCCTTCTTTTGAGCTGGGATCACTCCTCCAATTAAACTGGCAGAGTGGCTATATGGCTTCTGTGGGACAGCAGAACTGCAACTTCATAGAGTTTAGGGCAGCCTGAAGAGCTCAACAATGTTTAATGCTAATGTAATCTTGAGAACACTGCCATTGGCTTTAATGGTGCTTAGCATGGAACAGAGCTAGCATGTTACAATTTAGCCTAAAAACCATAAACCTGTTGATGTTGAACCACAAAACAGAATCCAGAACTGTAACTATTCTAAAACTGAGGAGCTAAGCTTGTGCCTTCAAAAAAAAAGCTATTGCTTTTGGTATAAGGAAGAGTACTAGTTTTACAGAACTGAATATTACATTTCTTCCATAGGTTCTAGTAAAGGCAAGAAACTATGTCGTCTGGGTTGCCTTTGACAGTCTACAGAGGAGATGTAAATAATCTGCAATCCTCTCTGTCAGCCCATGTAGTTAAATGTAGTTACAAGTGGTTGCACTGCTGACCCTTCAAAGCATGGACTCAAAATTAGTACTTCTGAGAAAAAAAGCAAAAGAAACCTGCAAAGTCTCTACAGTCTCATCATTGATTTCTCCAATGCCTTCCAGTCACTAGAAACTTAACAACAGGCATCCATACAAAGAACATCACAATCAAGAATTCCGAACACAGTGCCTGGAAGACCAGGCTACTGTATCTGTGTTTCCTAATGAAGATGTGAAACAACAAAACAGGCTTTCTGTACCCCTGAGCAGTTACTACCTATAGCTGTAGTCTAAATGAGTAGTTAATGAACTGAAACAAGTAGAAACCTGATATTAAGGCCCTAACTTTTGATGTTTTGCTGCAGCTGAGGTAGAACACAAGGAATAAAGTTCTTTCAGCTTGATCAACAGGATCATGGCATTTCCCAAAGCAGATGCTGACAACTGCCATTGAGCTGGTCAAGCTCCCTGGAGGCTGTGGGAGACATTCAGTGTGTGGTATTTTTATCCAAGTCTTTATTCTTCAGCCTAAATGCAATCAAGTCGCAATGAAAGGGTCCCACTCAATTGCATGAATAAGAAAAACCACTGGGGTTCCCTCAAGCCCTTCAGCAGCATGGCATTCTGCCAAAGGCCTCTCTTCAGACCAAGACATGACTTCAGACATGACTCCTTATTAGTAATATTATAACAGTGCTGAGAGGCCCTCACAGAGACTGCAGTCGCACACTCAGTCTAAAACGCACACATGATGAGATAATTTGGGTGAAATATTTGCACCCTGAAGAGTTAAAAGAAAAGCAATTTGCCAAGTGTGCTACAGACCCATTTCTCTCTAGCCCTTGGTCCCTAAATTCTTCAGTTTATGCCCCCTAAGTCTTCTACCCTGTCACCTACTTCAGCGGGCCCATCTTTAAACAGTACCACACAGCTCTGTGCTATCTTCTGACAACTGGCCTTCTATCTCAGTGTCAGGAAAATGCCAGTCAGAGCTCCACACAATGTTGAATATATTAATATACTCGTTGGTAGAGAATACAGCTCACCATGAAGACATTTTTTCTGAAAAATAAGTCCCAAAGGGAGGTGAAGAGATGTACTCTCTTTTTGACTAAACAGTCAAGTATAAGAAGGTAATGCATACAGGAATAAAGATATCTTTCAGCCTCTAATAATGAAATAATTAAGAACAATGATGACACCTTGTCTGGATAGACACAAACGAAATGAGTTTGGGGATGAAAGACTAACACTGCACTGCCTGAAAAATTTTGTAGAAAAGACTAGTAAGAAATGACAGGTTCCTCAAGAATCAGAAAATGGCCTGAGGTATGCTCCCAAAGACATGGTGTGATGGAGCTTTCTCTCATCAGAGGGGTAACTAACTGATGAAGGCTCATGAACAGGCTTTTTCCAATAGATGTGACCTGAAAGGTAAGCTATGTGCAAACAAGAAAATCTTGTCAGAAGAGGATCAGATCAGTAGGATGGGGTAAAAACCTTTCTAATATAAGCTAGGTATAAATAGAGTAAGCATTTTTGCCTTTTATTTTTTGTCTGTATCTTGCATAAGTGTTTCTAAGCATGTTGTCTATTTTAACTGTTACAAATAAACGTTCTTATTGTGCATGATTTAGACTAACTAGACAAGAGCTAGCCTTTCCTTACTAAGTGCATGGCAATCCACAGATGAGGTCACTAGGGTAATAAAACAAGCACCCAGTTAACCTGACACTGTTCAGGGCATGCAAGGAGAAATACAGGAAGCCACAAGCTCTTCTACATTGGCTAGGTAGAAAGCTGGCACCACAGACATCAGGAGAAACTAATACCTTCCAGTAACCGTTGGTTAGCAAGAAGGCTGGGGTAAGCAAGAAGGCTGGAATCCAGTAAGATATTGCAGCATATGCTTCAACTCCAAAGATCCCAAAGAACATACCAAGGCACCCACATCATTTATGCTCCTTCCCTATTCACGCTTTCTGGCAAAGTAATGTCAGTAGAAATGTCAACACATCACAGTGTGTTACTCATGAGATTCCCTTTGAGAAGCAGGACTGACTACCTCACAAACTAAAGATCAGAAGGGAAGGAATGCAGCCCAATACACCCTGTGCCAGTGATGGTGGATCAGAGATGGTATCTAACTTGTTGAGAAAAGGGTTCAGAAAACATGGTATATAAAGACACCATTAGTTTATTATACAGCTTAATTTTAAGGCACATTCAACTTGAGATAACTTCAACAGTAGGGAATAAGCTTTTTTTTTTTTTTGACAGTAGAAAACAGGTTGCAGACATAAGTTGTGTATTTGCACTGTGACAGAATATGGATTTATAACTCCCAAAAATAGATACAGAAAATGCTAAGAAGATTTGGTGTGATGTTGGTTAAAGAAAGTTAAGCCTCAATGAATTTATTTGAATGAATTTATTCATTTGAGTATTATAAATGCTTACAGTAATAAATATTTTTGCTCTGTAAGGTTAAAAATAGTTCATTGTAGCTTTGTAACTCTACCCTGTATCATTCCCTACCCCATCCCAAGTGAAAAGCCTCTCGACAAACCGTTAAAAGACAGATCTCTTGAATGGAGCCAGCACTATTTGGAATTCAAACAGCAAACAGTTTCAGAGATGTGAGGAGCCAAGATAGATTTAGAACATTTTTCTAAATTAAAAACGTTTCTGGACATGCAGTACAGCATGTCTGCTTTAAAACATGCTTCCCTTTGTAAGAGATGTCACAAAGATTCAGATGGATTGATTTAAATAACAATAAAATTATAGAAAGCATGTCAAAATCTTGAATTATAAAAACTGTAACCTTGCTACAGAAAAAGGTAAAAGAAAATTTAATCTCCCTTGAGTGGCAAGTTCTTAAATTGCTTGAAAAGAAACATGCACAAGAAGTAGTATTTTCTAATTCCCCAGGGACTGATCATAACTCACCAACAGTGGTATCCCATACAAATTCAATTCTCAATGCAGTTGCATATGGACAATGTTGCAGTGACACCTTTCAGCTGTACTTATCCTTATAAATAATGATTCAACCTTTCAAAGCTATATAGTTCCCATAACAGGCAACAGTAAGTGGAAAAGGAAATAAACAGTCTGCTATGAATCATTATTTTTCTATTTTATTTTGGAGTGCTGTTAAAAAAAGAATACACCAAAAATGCACTCTATATTTTGAAAACAATTCTATTCAAGTTAAACATTACCATAAAAGTCATCATTTTACAAGGAAAGTGATTCACAGTGGAAACAATTTGTAACTCAGTTTTACAAAGTTTGCATAAGAATCGCCTACCCAGGGCAAGAAATCCACTCTCTCACACACGTAATGTGATAATAATACAGGAGAAGACCGAAGCAATTACAAAAATGATCTCTCATTGATCTAGGGTACACGAGCTAATAGAAACATGAAGATATGTAGTAGATATTGTTGAAATTAAAATACAGGATTTTAAGTGTCACATAGACAAGGAACAGCTTTGTGACAAATATATTCACATTTTATCAACAAGAAAAACATAGCAACAGGATAATCTTAGTAACTATAAATGAAAGAAATACTGCATCTACTTCATCTTCTAATTTCAGAGATAGGGAAAGAAGATTGCCTTACCTCAAATACAGCTTGAAGACAGACATTAACAATATGTCTACATCCTTTCTTAGTTCCCCTGATAGCAATCTAAGAAATACAAAACAGCAAATAACTATCTTCCCTGCAGACAGCATGTGCCCAGGAGTAATGTGCTTCCCAGTAAAGTGTGCTGAAAAGAGGTGAAAAAAAATATTATAATTCAAAAAGACAATCCTTGCAAAATAAAACGGCAAAAACTTTACACTTGAAATTCACAGTACGGTTTATTGCATTTTGAGGGAGTAGAGACATTCAGGAATTAAATAATATAGACATAACTGTGATGTCACCTCAATTCTCAACAAAATATTAACTCAGTACATTTGTCTACAAAAGAAAGATGGTAAATTCATCTGCACAGAATTCAGTCACTGAAGACCTGAAAAGATTCCTATTCCGGTAGTAGGCACACATGGGCTCACATGATACAACCTTGTTAACTTGCTTTTTCCTCCCAAACTACAGTGCTCGCTAAAGCTACACTGAAATGTTAATGCTTTGGTCAAGAGTTCATCCACTGACCTGCAATGAAAGCCTTGTATTCAGCTCCAACATTTTCTAATAGCAAACAAGAAAAAAATGGTTTCACGGAATGAACTGTTAAAAAAGAAAATCCTCACATAAGCTTTCCCTGAGGGGGAAGAAATATCCACAGGCTTTAAATTGGCCAGGCGGATTTAAGAGGAAGCAAAAAAAAAAAAAAGGCAGCTCTTTCTGTTGCGTCAAAGAGCCCACTGTGCAATAGGAACAGTGAACAGAGTTGTTACACTGGCAAGCTTTTGCTGAAGACAGCTTTTCAATATGCTCTCAGCATCATCTCCCAGGGCTGGCTGGAGACACTCCTCTTATACGAGCTATGCTCCTTCAAGAGGCAATGGCTCTTAAGGACAGTTTCTATAAACATGCTGTTCAACTGGTTTTGCTGCACGTGATGAGGGTAATTACACACATATACATACCTGCATTCACGTATCAGAACTGCATGCTCTTGGGGAAAATGCAAGCATATTCAAACTAGTGATCATTACCTTGGCTTAAGAGCAGGATACTATTGATGACTGACTGCTAAAACTCTGTTCTCTGCTTATACCATTCAGTATGCTGTAGGAAAGCAATTCTGAAAGGCACAGTACTTAGAGGAAACCTCTAATGCAATTCCATCCGGACGCTGTAGTCCAAGCAGCGCTCACTGATTAAAGGAAATCAGTAGTCACATGCTGCTAACTAGCTTTGCGTTTAATGTAGAGAGCTTGGATAGCCACCAAAGACTGTAGCTACGAGGGATGAGTTAACTGTCCCTCCCGGGAATGACCGCTACATGACTGAAGATATCTTCAGAGGCTGAAGCAGTGCATTTACTGTGAATAGAGCAAGGAAACCAAGGAACCTGGTTAAATGTGAATAAAGCCACATTCATCACCACATACAGGTAATTATTACACAGCTCTCCGCAGCTGAGGATACCACCCTGCATCCCTTTTACAAGCCATGGAGACCTAAGCAAAGGCATTCAGAGAACAGTTCAACCTACTCCAATCCGTATCTGGTCAGCTGAACTGCCTTCTGGGCTTCACTGCCTACAAAGGGAACCTATGATGGCTTTCGCAAAAGAAGGTTGCAAACACTAACATTTTTTGAGATCAGTGCCACTCCAAGTGACAAGGCAATGCACACCTGTGAGATGTGTGCAGAAAGAACCTGCAAGGAAGAAGAATGGGATTGGTAAGAGACAGGAATAAAAAAGTGAAATATAAACTGTGGAACGCACTTTTTGACATGACTGCAGGATTAAAAGCGGGGACAAATGTATGCAGCAGGTTAATTTAGAATTTCTTTTCTATTTCTACATCCTTCAGAGTTGCCAGAGGGACATTATGAGCCTGAATACGTGGGAAGGCAGCACGAGGAAAGGAAGTATGTCCAGGAGATAAATTCTCCCTATACGTATTCTTCCTCTACTACGAAAACATCTACAGGGAAAAAATTATTTCTTTAATTGCTTCTCTTCAAATGCTTCCAGGTGAAAATAAATTTCTCTCCTAAAAAGTGCTTTCATAAATGGCAGGATAAGTTTCTGGATAAAGTACACCCAATTTACAATTGAAATATAGCATTTTCTAAGCATTTAGCCCTGTAAACTGAATGCAAGGTTCTATTTGTGCACTAAGCAGTGTGCTGCTCTATTATGCTCTCACCACACCRGACAACTCACTGTGTTCAAAGCTCCAGCTGTAGTGTCACTGGAGTCATGAGCATAGCTTTGGCCGTATGAGAGTATGGTGATTAATAATTCTGTCCCTGCTGTGTGGAAGATAATTAAAATCTGGTTCAGTTTCCCAGACCTAAAAGCTAGGCAAGTATTTTAATACATCTCATAATAATAATACCTGCCTATAAGACTACCTAAATGTTTCCCCCTATAAACGCTGAGTCCTCACCGCTCATCACTGTCAAACTGCAGGCTGAAGGAAACTAATCACGTTTGCTCTTTGCTTGAAATGGATTTTTGGTTTATCTGAGGACCATAAAAGAACAGTTATTTGCACTTGGAGCAAGTGGCTGGACCAGATGATCTCCCGAGGTCCCTTTCAAACTAAATTATTTTATGATTCTGTGAAAATGAGGTCAATTATTAAAAGCCGCCTTAGGCTATTACAGAAATGAAGTGGATTGTGGCCAAGACTAGTGTTTTGAAGCCAGAATTTGGATTCAACTGTGAAGACTACAGACAACCCCAGAGTCAAACATCTCCATTCTGTCATTTCATGAGAAGCTACCAGATCTGCTGAAACATGTGTATTTGTATTGACATTGCCACCTATGAGGACATTAACAGATACCACTTTATGGAGCGGGCTGTGTTAGATCCCATGCTGCTCCACTCGATTTCCAATCTCCTTCTATTTTCCTTCTGGTCTGTCACCCAGACATCCAATATACTGTCCTTCAACTCCAAGGGACAAACAAGACACTTGGTCTCAGCCTCAAATTCTTAGTGACTGGCAGCCTAGACAACTCATCTCAGCTGATGAAATTGCTCTGCATAAAGCCCAAGGACACAGAATTGGTAAAAAAATCCACAAAACAAGAAAACCTTCCGCATGATCACTAGTTTTTGTGTAGACTGCACCCCTAGCTCAACATAGACTCTCTTCTCCAAGGCCTCACTCATAAGATACTAAGGAGATGGATCCTTTTCAGGTCTTTTCAGTATCTATGCAAAGCTTTAGAAGAGAAACTAGCTTCCTTGTTACCCATGCCAGACAGCAACTCCTGGTCCCCAGGCCTAAGGAATGGCTAGCAAGTCAGGCTCACATCATGCAGCACAGCAGTTATCCTAATCTTTGCACCTCCACATCATAGACCACTTTATCCCATACCACAAACCCGACGTACCTGCCCCTACCACTTGTTGTTATGTTAACACACCAGTCCTGCATAAGCGATAACAGCCTATGGGACCAAGTCAAGAAAGCCAACACATAATGGATGCTATCTGCTGGGATTATACTGATCCAGAAATTTAGAAGGTGGAGAATTACATTCAAAGCCCTTTGCCACTGTTCAGTGCCAACCTAACGCCTTCTGAACACTCTGGATTGGCTAGAGTCACAGCTACCCTAATGGAGCCCCTCGGTTGCGGTGCAGAAACAATTTGGTGCGCTACAGCCAAGGTCTCCAATCCTGCCTTTGCACGCATCATGTGTCTCTGTCCCTACGCTGTGTCAGCTATACTGCCTGAATCCACCGCATGAGTTCTCTGTTACTCAGAGGCCTTCCTCAAGAAACGGGATAATCTTCCCAAGGAAAAATCAACCTTCACAGCATCAGATGACTAAACTGCCTTGAGGTCAATGCTGCCTATTTCCTGCTACAGGAGGTTACAAAGCCTCTTCCTGACAAACAAGGCTCATGTAGGCATATCAGCTGGGTCCTGAATTCCTGCAGGAAGGAGGCTGTGTGCACTTCTAGTTGGCTGTCTAAATCACTGAGACCTTCAGCATGCAGGCACTGTGCAAATCAAAACAGCACAATCTGTGCAAGAACTCAGGAAAGCCACTTCAGGTGGAGAGGAAGCTTCAGATATAACTAGCCCAGCCCCATCACCACCTACAGGCTTGGCTCCTGGGATGGGAGATGAGTATGCAGTGCCATTGGCACATCAGTGGTTCAGGTTTAGTACAGTAACAGCTCTAAACAGAGCACATTGACCTGCTCTGCTAAAAACTATAGTTTACGTTACCAGCATCTTCAAATGCTACTCCTATCTCACCTGATAGAGACTCAGCACCCATATTCTCAAAAACCACAGTGCTCCCCTTCCTCTCACCCACAAACAAAACATAAGTGGTGTTTCCCACTCTCTCACTGACACCACCTGCCCCAATGCCCTGCAATTCTTCTGATCCTGCTACCTATCCTGTATTGATGAGATTATCACAGAGCAAACTTACTTACTTCCTAAATCCAGGGGCTGGGCACCCTTAATGTAAGTCCTCTGTTAGGTCTATCAGCAAACTCTTCCAAGCCTGAGCACTCCTCAGGTGGCTCCTACCTTCACCTATGTCCCCTTCAGACTTCTTGCCTGGTGTTAAGTTACACTGTTTGTATGATGAAAAACTTGGGACTCTCATCTCCTCCTTGCCTGGAGGGGCTGAGTAGACTGGCAAACAGGTGTAGCTTTAGGAATAAATGCAGAGGCAAGGGTTTGACAAATCTCTGCAAGAGGCAGCAAAGTACTTCATTTGAAAAAAAGATTATTCACAGCTTTAAATGAAATAATAAACCCCAAAGTGTCCAGCTAACTGTCAAAAAAAAAAAAAAAGGGGGGGGGGGTGGGTGTTCCTAATTCACTGGAGGTATTCCCCTTTGCCTAGTGGATTAAATACAGCTACATCTTGCTTTCAGGACACCTTGTGAAACTGGCTCAAAAACTGCCATCTCTCTGCCTAGCTGGTGTCTTAGGGGTGATTCTGCACCAGAAATTTTGCAGAGGACTCCTCATGCATCCATTCCTCTTCAAAAGCAGCTTCATAACCCACTACCATCCATTTCACTCTTGTGGCGTCCTGATTCTGGCCTCACAAGCAGCATATGGGGAGCAACAAACCAGCCCATCACTCCTTGCTCCGCAGTTTCTGGAGAGACAGAACACACAATCTTGTTACCGTATTCAGACCCACAATACAAAACCTCTTAGACTTATTTTTTTACTCAAATTTGGTTGTATGCATCTGCACAAGTACATAGGGAAGAGCTCTGGATAGACCTACACACCAGCCAGTGATTAATATTGTTGCATTTGCAGGTCATTGCAGAGCTGTGAAATCATTTCTAAAGACCTGTGCCATCCTACAGCAGTTTGTAGATTTGATAGTAGGGGCAGGAGAGGAAGAGGAGGCGGCATCTGTTTTACAAAGGACAGCTGACTTTCTGCTGTGGCTTTGTCACCTCTCTGAATGGCAAATTAATCCCATACTTTGTGCTCCTTCAAACTGCAGCTGACCCATGCATGGCAAGAGCCCTGAGAAAGGGGGCAGTGAACAGGATCCTGCTGCAGCCAGCATGCACTACTGGCTGTTGAAAGATAGGATCAATCGCTTTCAGTGAAGCATTTGTGCAATAGTTGTTACTGCCATCATCTGTCATGGATCCCTAATTAGGGTTTTTTAGTACAGCAGCAGGAAATCAAAACAGGGTATGGAATAATGACAGTTCAAAGTTAGTCTGGACTCAGCCCCCTCTCTCAGAGAGCAGAGCTTTTGCAAGCACACCTCTTGCTGAAATCTGCCAATTTTCACACAGCATCTCTCCCCCAAGCACAGCTCAATATTGCAGCCACAGAGTGAAATCGAAGTAAGATTCCCACCAAAAGAGCATGGAAAGTTCCTCACATAACGCTGCTGGTGGTTTTGTAATAGGAGGAATTGACAATCATTTGGAGAAGAGGAGCTGAGAAACCAAGTTCCCAGTCCTCACAGGAGCTCTACAGCTGAAAATCTGTGGCAGCCTAGCACCATGAGAACACATTTTCACCTGCATCAGAATAATGAGAGGCATCTGTTAGCCTTGCACAATAACCGAGAAGGAACAAGACAAAAATATACCACAGCCACCTCAGCAGGAAAACAGGGACTTTGCCCCTTACCTGTAACAGAGGTTAAGAGTCTGTTAAAACTATTTGCTAATCCGATTATTACACTAACTCCTAGATGTGGATATTTGTGGATTTGATCAGTGGGAGCTCCTGAGTGCGAAGTCTATAAGGTCTGTTGCTACATCAGAAAGGAAGAGCCTACTTGAAAGGAGCAAACAAAGATAAGTGACAAGGAAAAAAACAGAGAAATTTACATTTTAGGTAAGTAGCAGAAAGGAAAGAGATGGGCTTGTAATCAAGCATCTTAACACTGAAAACTAATGATAACAAGCAAACATCAGTTACAGTTTGTTGGAGGCTAGGTGCATTTCTGTGGTGAAAGGTCCTGTTTTTCCATGGCATCTGCTGCTGTTGACCTTGGTACTGTGCTATGAGAACCTTTGAGAAGCACAAGCCCAGGCAGTAGTGCTATGGCCTCGGACTTTTAAAGTGCTCCACTGCAACCAACATCAGTGATTTTAACTCAGTTGCCTCTAAGCACCATTATACCCATAAAACTGCCCACAAGGTCAAAACACAGGTTTCTCAAGGGTAGCTTGGCAAATCTCCTACCAGCTATCATACTACCTGCCAAAGGCTGAAGAGCAGGCCCCTATTGCCTTTGCTCCCAAAATTCCCTATGGACAGTCACAAGCTTTGGGAGTCCAAACTATTGCCTTGGGCTACATGAAACCGCTGTAGTTCTCCCTGCCCATACAAGTCCTCCTAACTCCCAAACCTCCCTCCACAGGCCCTCCTCAGCCTACCCGCCCCCCCCGCCCCCCGAAGTCCTTGCACCCCCTTGCCACTCCAGGCTTCTTGTCCCTCACTAGCTCCGGCCCAGCAGCCACCACAGAAAAGACACATCCCGGGACCGAGAGAGCGGCAACAGCGAGGGAGGCGGCGCAACGGCGGCTCGGCGGAGCCGCCCCACCGGCCACAAAGGTCGAGAGCGCTTCTGCCCGCTTCCAAAATGGCGGCAGGCGCACGCCCCCTCAGCCGCGCGCGCCGCCAGGGTGGGGCGGAGGAGCGGAAGAGACCGCCCCGGGGTAGTGGGGCGCGTGCGCGCCGCCCGGCGGCCGGGCCAGGCGCAAGATGTCGGCGCAGGGGGATTGCGAGTTCCTGGTGAAGCGGGCCCGCGAGCTGGTGCCGGGGGACCTGTGGGCGGCCAAGGCCTGGCTCATCACGGCGCGGAGCCTCTACCCCGCCGACTTCAACATACAGGTAAACGCCACCGCACCGGCGCAATATAAAGGCGCGGCGCGCCGCTCCCCCACACGGCCTTGCGACGGGCGCTGCCTGACTGACTGGTGCTTCGGCCAATGGGGGCGGAGGGGCGGGGCGGCCGGTTGCCGTGGTGACGGGGACCCGGCCGCGCCCGCAACGACGCCGTTTCGTCGGTTGCCCACCGTGGGGGCTGCGGCGGGGCCCTGCCAGGGGGTGCGGAGAAGGGCGGCTCCCCGGCAAGGGCCAGGCCCAGCACCCATGGCAGGGGCCAGACACAGCGCCCGGACCGGCGTCCGGGCCTAGCAGCCAGCTAGAGGCCTGGCCCAGCATTCCCGGAGGGCCCCGACCCAGCACCCCTGCCAGGGGCCGGGCTCAGCACCCGTATTTGGCAGCCGAGCGCTCCCTTGCAGACTGCTTTTGTCGCGTTTCCCTCCCCGCTGCACGCACAGGGCGGCTGTTGGGAAGCGCAGAGCCGTGCGGCCGTGGTGCCGCAGGTGCCCAGCCTCTCACTGCGGTGCCCGATGGTTAAAAACAAAGTGGCGAGCTTGTAACTGCTCGTTGTGTTTCACTGCAATAAAATCCACTCCTGTGACCGCCTTGTGAAAGTGTTGGTTCTTTAATAACTGAGGGGAAGGTCCCTTTCTGCTTCTTCTGTTTGCACATGATGAAACATTTGGGTTTGCTGTTGCAAAAAAAAATAGCCCTTTCTAACAGAGGTGTAAAGTACCTCTCTTGCCAATGGCTTTTGTAATAGGTTGGGATTTTGCATTGCATTTGGCTGGAAACAAACCCTGGTCAAAGAACTCTCTGAATTCTTACTAAGCTTTTTATTTGTATAAAAATAAAGCCACCATGTTAATATTAGAGTACTTATCATACAGAAGTTTATGCCTAATTTGGTGTGTGATTAGATAGTCTAAACCCAGCTCCTAATTACTACAGCAAATGTTGGAATCCTTTTATTTTCTGTTATTCAGACTGCTGTGGCAAATTTGGGACAGTTTTTTAGAGTGGAAGGACTAATCTGATTGATAAATGTATTCAAGAAGCTAAGGTACTGTTCTTCCATCTTGCAGTATGAGATGTACACTATTGAGAGGAACGCTGAAAGGACAGCGTCTGCGGGCAGGCTGCTCTACGACATGTAAGTAATCAGAGCTGGAACTCTACAGTTATGCCAGCTGCTTGTTACCATAAATATCAGAGTTTCCAAAAATATAATGTGAGTGTTCTTGGAAATCCATGTGGATAAATTAAGCAGGTCTTATTAATTAAAAATAAACAGTAAAAAGGAAGGTTTTACTTTCCATTTGCCTGTGCACATTCTTTCATAGGAAGGTTTTGTCTTGGAAGCAGATTTTGAGATCACTGTGCATTCCTTGCCTCAAACTTTATTACAGGTTTGTGAATTTTCCAGACCAACCTGCCGTATGGAGGGAGATTAGTGTTATTACATCAGCATTAAGGAATGACTCGCAGGATAAGCAGACGCAATTTTTAAGAGGTAAGGATTCTATTCAGTGAATAGGGAGAGTCCTGAAGGAATCTAAAGATAAGCCCTCTGGTTACATATCTAGTATGGCAAGTAAATAGTAATCTTTTTAACCTTGCTTGTGGGCTGCAGATTTTTTTGCTCAGTTCAGCCTTAGAGACTTCATTCAGTGTGTTACGCTTAGGAAACGCAAAGGGACATGAGGGGCTGATTCTCATTGCTTTGTCTCTGATATGGGTAGACTTAAGTCTGCCAGAACAACAAGCACTTAGAAAAGAGATTGCACGGGGAATAAGTGGAATGGGGCTTATGAATCACCGTCCCACTGACTGCAGAAAACAATGAATGATCATAAAATGAGGTGAATTCGTACATATGAAGTGAGGGTTATGAAAATAAACAGTGACCAGAAGGGCTTGGTGTTCACTGCTGGCAACCACAGGCAGTTTTGAAAGCAGGATTTACACCTGTCAGATTATAATCTCCTGTTTGAATACGTGCTTCAGAAACTTTAAAGATAAGCAGTGTGTAGCTCTGCATACAGGCTATTCCAGTTAAGGAAACATTTGCTTTTTCATGGGGTGTGTTTATTTTTCAGAGGGAATACATAAAGCTTACAGGGAGAATATGTATGTTTCTTTTTAGTGTCTCATTGGAAGTTTAAATTGAAAAAAATACCTTTTAATAATGAAAGTATTAATTGTAGAAGTAGAATGTAAGTAAAAAAATAAATGAACATTCCTGAAAAAGCATCCTAAAATGTCAAATATTTAAGTATTAGGATTTTCAGTATTCCACTCATTAGCAGTCTTACTTGTTAATTCAAGTTCTGTGCACCCGAAAAAACACAGATAAATATTCATATGGGCTTCTCTGAAAGAAACAGTTGTTTTTTTCCAGGCATAAATATTAAAAGCATGGCAAGGTGATGTTGACTAGTCTTTACCCTTTGCCAGTCACCTTTACAATTCAGACATAGCAAGTTAAACATTTTAATTTTTTTTTTAAGGATTATTTGAAACCCTTCCTGGTCGGGTCCAGTGTGAAATGTTACTGAAGGCCACAGAGCAGTGTTTTAACACATTAGAAAGGGCAGAAATGCTACTACTACTTCTGCGACGCTTCCCAGAGACTGTGGTGCAACACGGGGTAAGAGAAGAGAAGCTCATAGTAACTATTCAGGATATTGGCATTCTGTTTCTTGAGATTTTGCTGAAATGTATTTTCCTTTGCCTAGTGGGAGGGTGAGTCTTTATTCATGTTTAGTTGTGGCTAATAGTTCAGATTGCTGTATCTTGAGGTTACCACCAGGAAAGAACTGGGCAGAAAACAAATGGAAGCAAATAAAACAATTTTTTGTTTTGTAAATGCGAAGAATATTCCATGCATTTTGAAAAAGCAGAACAGTACAAAAAAGAGTGTAGAGGAGTATTATGGTCTAAGAAAGAATATTGCTTCAGCTTTTTGTTAGTAAACTCTCATTGAGGGCAGAGTGCTCTGAAGTTATGACTAGACTATAACAAGCAGCGTGTTTGTTTTGACTTACGAAACTACAGCTGAAGTTCTTTAAATGATGACCTACTTCACTTAAAGACAGTTTAAGCATAGTTTAAAAATAGTTTAAAGACTACAAAACCTGTTAGTTGTGAGACTGACTTACACTAAAATGTTCTAGCTCGTACTAGCATCAGGCAGAGTGCACAGTCAGTTACTACAGCTCAGGTGACAAGCTGCAACTTTAAGGCCTGGTACCTCCATCGCTTTTCACCTGTCTGTGCACGTCTTTACTGATACAGTCACATGCACAATTTTTCTCTTGGTCTTGTTTTGCTATCTTCTGGCATTGCTTTTCACCTGTTATTAAGTAGGGATAGTTTAACTGTATATTTAGGGGCTAGCACATGCAATTGCCCTATAGTGAATTGCTGTTCATGCATCCACTGAATTATTGTTCGACTCCATTGAATCACAGTTCAAAAAGTTTCTAGAACCACTGGTCCAGTGTTTGATTGTCACCTCTGCTTACACAGGTAGGCCTTGGAGAAACATTGTTAGACGCTGAAAGTATTGAAGACCAAGAATCCCCAGTGAATTGTTTTAGAAAATTATTTGGTAAGTAAATATTAATGTTCTTGTTTTATTATACAACTTTTTAGTATGGCCAGATTCTGAGTTCAGTAAACTACCTTCAAGATACTAAGATTAGAAAACCGCTTTAGTCAGAAGAGGCTCAGGCCACATTAGGCCAGGCTGACCATATGGTACAAATTGGTATTACAGTCATTCACGTGAGGTTCTTTGTGATCCTTTGTGGTGGATGGTCAGCCAGAGATGGAGGCTTACATTGCTGATTGAGAAACCTTACTTAGGACAAATAGAACAAAAAAACCTACAAACCTAAAGGATTTTTTGGTTTGTCTTCTATTTTAGTTTGTGATGTTCTTCCTCTAATAATTAACAACCCTGATGTTCGACTTCCTGCCAGCTTGTTATATAAATATCTGAATAAAGCAGCGGAATTTTATATTAACTATGTAACTAGATCTACACAGACAGAAAGCCAGTATCAAGGTAAGAATATTTTTACAAAATTAAGCTTTCTTAGAATGTATTTTAGTATTACTGAAGTGACGTCCACAAATGAAGAATGCATTACTTTTATGTAATGTATCCCATAGACAAGGATTATTAGTAGTATTTGATGTTTCTTAGTTCTTTGATACCAAAATACCTCATGATGCTTCAACTATTTACTCATGATGCTCATGATGCTTCAACATATGTACTGAGAGGTAGGACAAAATGTCCAAGATCTCTTTATCCAGCCTATCAGCTCTCTTGTACGAGGAGGCAGAAATGCCTACTGCTCCCTGTTAGCCTTCTCAGTAAAGAGAAACCCTGAAAGCTCCGATGTACATTTTTACGTGTCTCCTTCTTGAAAATAAATCAGATGGTTTGATTTCTTTATGAAGAGAAAAATGTGCTGGTTTTCCTAGGTTCACAAGATTCCTCTGATATTATGTCTCCAAGCAAGCGTAGCTCTCAGAAATATGTAATAGATGGTCTCACAGAGAAATCATCCCAGATTACAGATCCTTGGGAGAGGCTATTTAAAATATTGTCTGTGGTGGGAATGAGGTGTGAATGGCAAATGGATAAGGGAAGAAGGTGAGAAATGTGTACTTTTCCGGGTATTTCTTCTTAAGGAGAATTTGGCTTTTTAATTCTTAAGGAGATGGGTTGAAGAAAGATTTTAACATGAGGGCATTTTGTGTAAATTCAGTGCAGCTTTTCTTTCAAGACTGTACAATATAAAGCAAAAATGTGGATCCAGGGAGCACTTTCAAATTAGTCTTTAAACTAAATCTTTCTTGATGAAAGTCATGCATAAGAACTATAGTACTGTGGGGTATCCTTCCCTAGGTGCCTCAGCAAAGAGAAACATGGCAAATGTTTRGTGAAGTTCCACTGGCATGCATTCCCAGCCTCCACTGACTTGCAGCTGGGGGATTTCCTCAGCCAAAACATTAAGTTTTTCATATTCACTATGCATTCTAGTTTTGGAGTCTCTGTAACATCCTGAATTCTTTTTGTCTCTCTTCCTCAGAAGTTTTGGTGATATTTTGCATCGAATGAAAGACCTCTGCAGATACATCAGTAACTTTGATAGTGATGCACATGCTAAATACAAGAATCAAGTAGTGTATTCCACGATGTTGGTCTTCTTTAAAAATGCATTCCAGTATGTCAGCAACATCCAGCCATCGCTCTTTCAAGGTTAGTTTCTAATTTTTCAACTTTTGTAAAGAGTTCTTTGTGATTTCATTGCTAATGTCTGAAAGATCTTTTTTCATTAGTCTTTTGAAACTGTCATCTTACAAAGTGACAGGGGTCTTTTTTTAAAATTCTCCCAAGCCATTAGTCTTATCAGCAGAAGTAGTTCATGACAACTGCTGTAGTGGATCTGACCAAAGCTCAGTCTAACTTAGCATCGTGGTTTCAACCTTGACCAGCAGCAGTTAGTTGTCTAGCAAAAAGTAACAGACCGGATGTTATGAGAAGCATCCCTAGGGTTGATTCCTACTCTTCCATCAGCATCATGTTTGTTTCATTTTCTCTTCTGATTCTGTTTCTTTGAAGCTGACATTTTCCTGGCTTCCTTCAGTCAAAAGATTGTACAAAAAGCTTCCACAAAATAAGGGAAGATATTTTTGCATTAGGAACACACAACAAATTTATAATTAATCAAAGAAAAACTGAATAGGAAAAGATTTCCTGAAGTTCACAAGCTTCCAACTTGGCTTTCTTTGTATAGGTTAAGCATAATCTTTAAGGTGTGCTTTGCACATTAATCCTAATTTGTAATGAATTTGTAAATTGAACATTTAAAGTATGAATGTTACCTGTGCTTTTTCCTACCCACTCAAATCTGCATTTGGGGCATATCAGATTGCTTGGAACACCTTGGATTGCTTCTTCAAGGATTGACTGGACTTCTCAGGGGTGGCCCAGAAGCTCAAGGAAGTTCTTTAACCTCCAGTTTGTTTAGAACTTACTGAAATAAACAGCATCATGAAGAGGAATTTTCAACTCTTAATAGTGTGCATTTCCTGCTTCACTCACTGCTAGGGAATTCCTTGCAACAATAGCAATTGTCACCATAGGTAATTAGTACTTATTAACACTACAATTACTGATTCATGATAAAATTACAGTTTTAATTCTGTGTGTTGTGTTCATAAGTTTCATCACAATTTCCTGCCTGGAGCAAATGATCATTTGAGTAATGAAACATTCAATACAAATGATGGGTTTTAAACAACTTTACAGAAAGTTGGGTAGTTAGTTGAACAATGTCAGTAGATAGCTAAGCTCAGAAGACAAATGACGTGACAACTTGTATGCAAAGAACAGGTAGTCACTTTAAGAAATAAAGGAACTAATTGAGTTTTTTGTTCTATCCGGAGGAAAGAAGAGTTATGGTGGGGCTGTGAGATACTTTAGCTGTGCATATAGTTTTAGCTGCTTGATTCTGAATTGAGGAAGAAAGGAAGTAAAGCACTGGTGAAAATGTTTCTTTCTAAGTTGTGCAATTGAGTATGTTAAAGCTCATGTTTTCAGACTGGACCACCAAAAAAAGAATCTATACTGAGATAGCAGAGCGCAGTCCCTTCGGTGCAGGATTTCTGGTACCCTCTGTCATTTCCTGACATCAGGCAAATATTTCCAAGACATCTCACTCATTTCTGCTTTAGCATTAAAGTCCAGTGGTATTCACTGCCTTTCATATCCTTTCTATCATTAGGGTTTTTCCTCCTCTTTGGAAGGCTCACTGTAGAAATGTAGAATCCTACCTATTTTGGAAGTGTAGTGGTGGGGAAAAAAGTTGTCTCATCCTTAATCCAGTAGCTCTGAGCTTTGATCTGTGACTTTCTTCTCATGTGCATGGACTTGCAAGAAACCTCTTGAGAGAAAACTTTTCAATGAATTTCTCTTACATAATTCCTATCTGCCTTGCTGGAGACTTGAGAAATGAATGAGACAATTCACACCTCTCATAACTTTCAGGCTGCCTGCAGGCTTGGCAGGAGTTGCTATTTGGGCTGATGCTTTTAGGGGTTTATTTATAACACTCTGTGCTAGAAATCAATTAAAAACTCTGTAAGCTTAGATTCTAGAGCTCGGTTAGAAAAACACAATGTTGCTCTTTGTATGGCTGTGTAACTTTCAGTAATGTAAGAGAAGGTTTGCAGCCCAAGTGAACGGTGAGGTTAGGTTTTGTTTTGGTTTAGGACTGGAGGTTTTGGAATGAAGGCTACAGTGTGCTTGCCTGCTACAGAGAAGAGAACATTTCTTTGGAAAGCAAAGCACTTAACTGGTATTAATTCAAATCAGTATGAGTAAAAAAAAAAAACCCACTCCCTTCTCAGGTGTTAGAAGTAGGCAGCTCTTGAGATTCTAGTGATAAAACTTCCAGCATCCCAGTTGTGGTACTTTCATATCTGTTTCTCATGGATGCTATTTTCTACATTATGACTTGGCTCTATTTTCACTTCACACAGGTTAGATTCTAATACAGTGGAATACATGATGGTACAGGAGAGGTGATTTCAGTGTGTTGTAGCCTTTGCATAGGGGATATTTCAGTTGTGGTATTTAGTTTGAACCTAGTCAAAGGAGATAACATTATTTGTTAAGCATGCCAGGTTGGTTGTTTCTTGTAACATTAACTTCCGTTACAGTGGACTCCTTACACATCACTTTTGAGTAGATGGGAAAAGCTTAATACGGGTTCTTTTATGTCAAGAGATTAAATGGATTGTCCTTAGACTAAGCTCTCAAATTAGTTCTTTACAATTATGAATGAGGCCTTAGCCTCATATCTTTCTGCAAATAGAAACAGAAGAAATGCATATACTGAAAATACTTGTCCGCACTACTGTCTTATCTGGTAGAGATTTCAAAAAGGGAAAACCGATTAATGGATTTCCCCTTTCCTTTATATTTCTCTTTGTTTGAGCTTTACACATCTATATACAACTTCATTGTGCAAAAGGAGAAAATGTTTTCAGAAGGAAAGCTTTCTCAGTAGTGGCCATGTACCAATGTTGTTGGAGATTAAGAAGTGTTGTTCCTATTTTATATCTAATGAAACTTAAGCACTGAGGCCTGAAATAACAGGTACCAGATCCCACCGGATGTTCTGTGACAGCAGTGGAAGTAGAAATTATGTCTTCTGTGCTTCAAAATGAGGCTTCTCTAGAGGCTTTGGGCAGTGATGATGGGCTCTGGCAGTCAATTAAAGGTTTAATTCTGTACACTGAAGTCAGTGGGGGCAAAGCTGACACTGAGTGATCCTACTAGGGAAATCTTGTGATAAAATACACTCGCTTCTTTGAGGCATCAGTGCCTGTCAGCATATTGCTTTGGTTTCTCATGAGAATGTTTTGAAAATATTGTTGTGCTTTGCCATGTTTGTGGCTGTTAACTTCAGAGCCATTTGTTCTGTTCACCTGTTGAATAGTTGTACTTATATAAAAGCAAATAATGGTTGATGAGAGAACACCTGCTGCCTGAGTGTATCTTGCAACTGCTCCGTTAGAAAAGGATTCAGAGATATTCTGAAGCTGTCAAGCAAACTCTTGTGACACCTGGTAAATGCATTCTGACCTTTACTGTAAGGCTGCTTTGAGAAAACCATAGCTTTACCAGCGTAGTTTAAGCTTATGCAACTTAGGGGAATTAATTTCAAATTGTTTTCTCTAGCATTATAATCATTACTTGCAAAGGAAACAAAACCAGCTTGATGTAGGCATAGGACCTTTCAGATCAGTTTAGAGCAATCTTGAATTAATTTATCTTTAAATCCAGGTCCAAATGCTCCAAACCAAGCCCCACTGGTTCTTCTCGAGGATGTGACCAACATCTATGGTGATACAGATATTGATCGTAACAAACACATACACAAGAAGAGGAAACTTGCTGAAGGAAGAGAAAAAACAATGGTAACTTTTCTAGACTTTTTCGTTTGTAACAAGAATGGCATTGGTACTGGAATTTAGACAGTAGTGGTTTTGACACAGATGTAATAGACATATTTTTAGAGCTACCCTGGGATAGCTGTTTATGATGGTAATTTGCAAACAGATTTTTTTGGCTAAAGCTAGAAAGAATAAAACAGTTTTTGTAGCAATTGCTGTAGACACGTATGTGCTGGTGTGAATAAACTTGAAGGAGTTCAGCAGAGACTGCAGAAGCTGTTAAAAATGGTAGCTGTAGCAGTCAGATGTTCTACAGCTAAACCTCCAAATTAATTGACTTTTCATGATTGGAACTGTGAAAACTGTTTATCATGCTATACCACTGATTACTTGGTAGCAAAACAGATTGTTCTATTAAAACAAGCTAAGCAAAAAGTCACTTGAAAGCACTTAAACTAGGACCTTGGCATCTCTAGTACAGAATTGTTTTCTTGTGTTCAGTGGAACTTCTGTGACTTTAGAGTCCTTTGAAATAAGTATAAATTAAGAAGTGAATCTTTTTGTTTTATACTGACTCTTAAGCAGAGCTCAGATGATGAGGATCCTTCTGGGAAGGCGCGAAGTCGCCATATTACAGTAAACAAGGCAGATCTTGCAAACTCTATTGAAGTATTAGAGAGCTTTAAACTGGCAAGAGAGAGCTGGGAGCTGCTCTATTCTCTGGAATCACTTGACAAAGGTAAGGCTAACTGCAGGCAGAGTTGCATTTAAGCTTCATTGCTGTGCATAGAAGTAATTTTACTATTGTTAAAATAGAATTCCTGTCACTGTGAATCCTTAAAATTGAATTTACTTTGGGTCCTGAGTATTTTTGATCTAAGTTCCAATAAGAAGCTTTATCAGTTGTTGCATTTCTAAATATTTTGTTCCTGGATTTTGTTTCATTGTTCATGCATCTTTGCTTATTCACCCCCACTTCTCTTGGAAGCAGGTTTTACTGAAGGAGCAGTTGGTTAGTAGTAGTGCTGATAATACTCGGTGAGGCTGTGCTGCTAATGGCTGCTTTAGTTCATGCTTAAGAAGATGTATCTTTACTGTGTCTCTCCCTTTCTGATAATATCTGGTGTGATAATCTTGAAAACAAATTTCTTTTCTAAAAAGTGGGCAAATAGTACCACCTAGCTGCTTTTAGATTTGTTGGACACTGAAGAGAAGCATAATCAAAATATGATTGTATAGGAAGAGAGTATCCTGTATTTGAAAGATTTCACACTCTTACTGTTTTGTTTTTTCATTTTTAAATTCAGCTATTTTTTTCAAGATAATTGATTTTTAACCCAAAGCTGTGAAATGCTTCATTTTCTCTTTTACTTTTTCTTCTCTGACCACTGACGCAGAGTTCACCAGAATTTGTTTGTCATGGAAGACAGACACCTGGCTTTGGTTAAGAATCTTTCTCACAGACATGATTATCTACCAGGTAAAGAAATAAAGTAAAAACTCGTAAAAATTACACCATTACTTGCTCTTCTTTCTAGTGAATAGCTGTTCTGATTAGCCAGTTTGAGTGCTCTAAGTGTCTACTGATTTTATCCTTTAAAGCATGACCCTTTTGGGGATGGAATCATACCATTCTTACCACAAGCTAGGTACCCTACTTAGGATATTCCTGTCCCAATAGCTGTTTGTTGAGTCCAGCTAGTTTTGGCATATGGAGAAGACCTCTGCATTGGCATTTTGACCAGTAGATTAGTGTTACAGAAGAAAAGTGCATTTTATTCATCTGTCAGTGCATTCTATTGAAACACAATCAGGGAGAAGAATTTTCAAACAGCAGAAGATTTTAACATCTCAGTTAAAATTTATCATTCTCCTCAGAAATTAGGCTGACTGTACTCATTCCAAATACCATCTATAGAACAAAGCTTGTTCTTTTATATTTTTCCTTTGGGGTGTCTTTTATTTTTGCCTGTACTTGTACCTGAACAAGAGCTATTTCAAACTTTTCAGTCTAAATAAAGTAATGATTAACTCTGAAGAGCATGATTATTTGTTTCCGTTATAAATGCGATTTTGTAAACAGGCTTTTTAAAGCAGAATTCTGTTTTTGTCTTCTCACTGCCTTGCAAGTGATCGATCCACATTCCTGTACACAGCATATCACTGAAGAGTGTTCTGCTAGATTAAAATTTTGAAGCCCTGTTACTTGGACACACTCTGTTTTGAAAGCTTTCTGTAAGGGAGTTTTTATTTCTATCTTTCTACCCATTGTGTACAGAAGACCCTAACACTCTCTTTTTATATCTTTTTTTAAAGGGGCAGTACAAAAAAGCAATTAGCAGCCTACATCACTTGGCAGCTCTTCAGGGCTCTCATTCTCCACAGCAAATTACAGGACAGGGATCCCTAGAAAATCAGAGAGCACTAATCCAGTTAGCAACGTGCCACTTTGCCCTTGGAGAATATCGGGTATGTACAGCATTCCACACACTGGTCCTTCATCATCTGGCCCTGTGGTTCCCATTTGTCTTCTTTGTTTGAATGTTCCCGTTAGCCTGCTTTCAACAGGGTATCGAACATAAGCCAGGCTCTACTGAAAAATCCATGCTTCACAGGGAGAAGAATTGCACTTCCTGCTACATTAACCGGCTGTCCTTTAGCATCTCTCTTGTGTAGTCTATTTGGTAGTTATGATTTGGGGGGTTTAGTTATGATTTTCCGTAGCTACAAGTGTTTGAGTTGTCTGTAAATTTAACCTTAAATTTGAATTCCTTAACTTTACTGAAACCGTTTTAAATATTGAGGGAAAATTCTTGGGTATAGGCTTCATGTGGCCTATAGGGGAAAGAAAAGGTTTATAAAAAAGAAACTTCTGTGATCATCTTAGAAAAGAATTAGTTATCAACTGACAGTATAAGAGACTCCAGAACAATATTGTCTGGCCTCACCTCTGAATTTGCTTTACCTTTGCAATACATATTTTGTGGTTTTAATATTACAGGAGTGCATGGTGGTCTGAGGTTAGCCAGTGTCAGCACTAATAATAAAGGCTGAGTCTCTTAGGATCTAACATCACCCTAGTACTACTGGACAAGTCTTTTTGTCCCTTCCAGTTTACTACTTTTTCATTGGAAATGTGATAATAGGTCCCCGCAGACCTCTTATTGTCTCTCGGAAATAGCATTAAAAATTCATTGCATTTCTGTCATGCTGTCAGATTGCTATTTTCCTTTCTATTTTTACCATGGACAGAACAAACTATTCTAAGAATTCATTTGAAAACTTAATCCTTCAAAATAAAATATTTTTTGATTGCAGTTGTGTTGCACTCTTACACTCTTGAAATGAAGAATGCCAATACATTCTTTTCACAATTAAAATGACTTATGTAGGCTCTCAGAGATTGTTTAATGGTAAAATAGTCTTTTTGCTCAGCCAAACTAAGTTACGCATTAAGTCCACTCAAGTTCTAGCAGAGAATTTTGTCACTGTTTTTTTCTTCTGTGGTGTCTGAAATTTTTAATCATTATTAACATATCTGAATTTTAAGAACTTTAAGTTAGGCTTAGCATTATCATGTCTCTCTTCTCCTTTTTATAGCAAACATGCGAAAAAGTGCTTGACCTCATGTGCTGTATTTTACTTCCAGTACAAGAAGGAGGTAAAGTACAAGAGGAGCAACCTAAAGTAAAGTCTAAATTCAGGAAAGGTATGGAGTTGCTACTACCCTAAACTCAGTGTCAGCTCAATTTTAGTTCATGTGTTTCAGTTGAGTATATAATTCTTTTTTTGTATTACGAAGAGGGAGGAAGTTCTTTATCCCTTCTTGTTTTTGTGAGTGGTTTTCCTGCTTGTATCTATTGAAGTATATTGGTGACAAAGTCCTACCACAGGAAAAGAGAAATTAAGAAAAAATTTTAAAATGTGTAACTTCACGTTTTGAATCGTTCGTAATTTACCTTCAAAGTTTTCCTGCCTACCTGAGATTTGGCAATTGTAGATTTGTTTTGCTCCATTCTAATTTCTTCCAAACTTAGATAATCATGAGACCACTGAAGAAGCATATGATAAACTGTTCTGTTGCAGGGTCTGATTTGAAGCTTTGGCCATGTACCAGTAGAGCTATCATGCCTTACTGCCTTCATCTATTGTTAGCTTGTTTCAAGGTAAGCTATAGCCAAGGTTTCAAATTCTCTCATGTCTCTAAGGCCTAGTTTAGGTATCTGGGATCCTGAAACTGCATGGCCTTACCCCGTGGTTTGACTAGGTGTGAAGGGCTGTGCCTCCAGTGCTTCTCACCTAAGTGAGTTTGTGGAGGATCTTTGGGGGGGGGGGGATTGTTGATGGAGGAGGGTTTGTTCTCTCTTTTTTCTCTTCTATTCGTTTTAGTTTTGGGCAGAGGAGATAGAATTAATCTCAAAATATTTTTGTCTGTATTCAGACTTCCCTTATAGGTCAGTGGAGAGAATTTGGTATTTTGGCTGGAAATTTCCAACCTATTTTAAATATATATATATTAGGGCAAATGAAATACACTCCTAAAGAACTTCTTTTGTATTTGCACAGATATAGGTGAGATGAATCCCTTATATTTATAAAAGTAATGTGTGTCCTGACTGTCTCAATGTCAATTTTTTCCCTGAAGCTCAGAGCTTTCACAGACAGCAGAGATGATATGGCACTGGGCCATGTAGTTGTTCTTCTTCAGCATGAGTGGCCAAGGGGTGAGAACTTGTTCCTGAAAGCCATCAACAAAATCTGCCAACAAGGAAACTTCCAGTATGAGAATTTTTTCAACTACGTCACGAGTATCCTTTCTCTAACCAAGAATGTCTTTCACATCCAAAACTATGTGCTGGGGTGTTGAAAAAGCTGTTAGATAGTTTCAGCAGCAGCTCTCTCTGTGAATCATATTCTGTATTTATTTCCGTACCATGCAAGCCTCTTGTAATAGGTGGCAGTGCACAACGGACTACAAATATGCCTCCTGTCACCTGTTCTGGCACTTGAGAGCACCCTTAAGTACACTGTAATTGCACTTCTATTCAGAAAAACAGAAGCAGCTTAGGCTGCTAGTGCAAGTGATGGCAGTCTTTTCAGTAAGATATATAGGGCATTATACTACAAGGTTGTTAACAAAAACGATAAAGCAGTACCTATGCTTCAAAGAGTTGAATGATTTTGGCTATTGATTATGAAATACTTTGTGTGAGTAAGATTCTTGGGTTGAGTAAGATAATGAGCTATGTCAAAGTTCATGCAAAGCATGTCTGATTTCTGTATTCAGATATGTGACATACGCTTTGATCAGCATACACACGTGTGGACAGTTTAGTGTTTAACCTAAATAGACATCCAGCCATGGTCTCCAGGAAGCAAGGGGTCTTTCTCCTATCTGAGACAACTAAAAAAGCTCTGGTGTTAAAGGAAGGAAAAAAAAAAAGAAGAAAAGCTAAATAAGGGGCCAAAACAGAAAACTTAAAAGGGTGGTATATGCCACCATGGTGGCATTTCCTTCAGTCCCAGTCTCAGTGTGCCCTGCTTCGATAACCTGCAATTCAGGAAAACGAAGTAGAAACAAACAGGGAGTTTGTTTGGAGAGATGAGCTTTCTTTACCGCTATCTGACTGTAGGTATGAAGAAATGAAGAAAGAAAAGAAATTGACTGATGTGTGTATTTTGCACTGTAAAAAAAGCCATTTCTCATAAATTTGTGGAGGATTAGGAATACATGCTGTGATCTTCTTTATCACTTTTAAGAATGAGATACTTCAATAGCTGTTAATTTTGACTATCCTTTCAGCAGTGTGGCTTCAGATGTGAGGAATAAGAAGGAATGTTCTCCACCATTTTTTCCCTACTCAAATCTTTAACGTTTTCTTCAGATATTGATATGTTGGAGGAATTTGCTTATTTAAGAACACAGGAAGGAGGGAAAATTCATCTGGAACTGCTGCCAAATCAAGCAATGTTGATCAAGTAAGGATAGAAAAGCATTTACTGTTTTCTTTAAAACAAAAAAAAAAGGGAGTATGTTCTGGTTGTCTTTGCTTTCATGTAATCTTCTGGATAGTAAGTTTGTAATATCTTTGAGTTCAAATTTAAGGAGTTGGCTAAGGAGTTCAAATGAGGCCATGAGTTTCTTTTTCTGACTCTCCTGCTGATCTGTGAATTCTTTTTGGGGGTTTTTCAACTTTAAACTCCGACTTTTACAGAACTTTATTTTTAAGTGTGGCATTTGCTTTAGAATGGTTCATATTAAAGTGATTACAGTATTGCTCTTTCAACCAGACACTTGCACTTTGCAGGCATTCTTTAAATAGTTAGGCATGAGTGCAAGGTGTTGTTAATAATTTTGCTGAACAGTAATGGTGAACAGAAAGCCCTATTTGTTGTAAACAAAGTTATGAAAGACCACTGAATGATTAAAAACTTAGGTATAAAACATAAATTAAATTACACTCCAGGTAAACTCTAATAACCTTTCTGTCAGAACTAGCAGGTCATCTCTTGCTATGTACAGAACAAGCTTATTCTGCTTAGCTTATTACGAGATGCTGAAGGAAATTAATAATTTGGATTAATTTCCTAGGTGTTCTTAGTTTTGAGTCAAGACTGAACAAGTATCTGCTGTGGGGTTTTAGTGGCAGAATGTTTTGGAATATCCTGCTTGTTTATTAGAACTTGTGGTATTTTGCTTTATAATAGGGGGACTGCTAAAGTTTGTTGAAATTCCAGTTTGGGTCAGTGTACTCTGGCTATTCACTAACTAGAAATGGGCTAAAGTTTTCAAAAATGGGAGTCTAACATTGGACAACTGGATCCAAATTTGGACTAGTAAATAGATTTTCCAGAGTTCTAGGTAACCAACACAAAAATTAGATACTAGGTGTAATTAAAGAAAAGAAAAAGAAATACAAATGCTTAATTACGTGACAGAGAATTTTCTCTATTAAGCTTTAGATTTTCAAACTCTTACCCTTGCTATATCTCACTGCTTGTAACCAGCTGTATGAAAACAAGAATCAGGGTATGCTGCACTACATATGATGTTAAGTAATAAGCTTTGTCAGCAAGAGGGCTTAGCACTGAAGACTACACCTGGTAACTTCTTAGCTGCTATCTCAAGTTAGTTGCAATAGTTCAGCGCTATTTCTCTGCGTCACGGCTTTTATTTTGATTGGCGTGGTAGCTGTTACTTACTTTTCTGACCCCACCAGTCAGGAAGTAGGTAGCGAGCAGTGTTTCTAGCAAGACAGAAGTCTCTCTTGGACTTCCTTTTGACCAGGGTTACGTTTCCTGAATGACAGAAGTGCTTGTTGAAGAGATGTCCATTTCTTCTTTTATTGAGCTAAAACAGTCAAATATCCTGTCCAGCTAGAAAAGCCATATACAGTGTCTTTTATGTGGCTGAGATGTGTAGGACAGGAACCACTTCATCAGAGAGCTGATGGGAGGTAGAGTTCAGGGCTTAGGCCACTAATCRGAGATGACATCTACTTCCCTGGTGCCCCAGATACTTTTTTAGCTGGACTGGCTGTGAGGCGCAGGGATGGTGTCACACAACAGTGTTGACCTCAGCAGCACTGGTTAGCTCACGGCCTCCCACAGCTGGGGTTTTAGATAAAGTGCACCAGCACAGCCCTGTTTCCTGGGACAATGGTTGGTAGGCTCAAAATCTGCGGACTGGCTTTCATCTTTCAAAACTATCACCAGTTCTGGTTGTATGAGCTGCTGCACCGTCCTCCCAATAATTAGCAGAGGCAGCTCAGATACTTACTGTTCAGTCATGCACAGGAAGACTCTCTGAGTTTGCCACGGCAGCCCAAAGATGAAGCAGTTGCTCCTTTGCCTGATCTTTCCTCGGCATAAATGTACGTAGCAATCTTAATTGATGGGAAATATATTACAGAGATTACATGTTTGTTATAAGGACAGCTTTTTGTTTCGTGACTTATAGGACATTTTCTCCCCAGGTGAATTCAACATTCTTCTTCCAGTATTTCTCCTCAGTACCTTATATTTCATAGGAAATTCTATTCATTTTTCTGAACCCAGGAAAGCAAACTGCAGTGTGGTTTTCAAAAGCTGAAGTAAGATCTTGGTAGCCTGCAGACTTATAATCGGGTCTGCAAAATATATATACAGCTTGTAAGCTTTCCTTTTGCTTGTATTCATTGTGGGAATACGAAGGTCCATGGTTTTGGTTTTAACTGGTGATATACCCAGCTCATTCTGTTTGCAGTGTCAACAAGACTTCTACGATGAGCTTTGAATTCAACCACTAAGTGCTTTTGAACTCCATTCTAGACTAGCCAAGTTTCATAGTTTTACTGATTATACATGTCAGTAGTGGCAGTATGTTAGCTAGTGAGGTTAAAGAGGAAAAGAACAATACGCAAGAAATGACTGATTAATATCGTGCTCCTCTTTTTGATAAATCTTACTCTAATTAGTCTAATCTTAGCCTACCAAACTGCATAAACTTGATGTGAAAGCTGTTGAGTGTTCTGCCTCTACTCACATTCCCATCACATCTCCCCTTGGGGACAGAGGAGGAAAAGCTCAGTTGGTTTGAAGTGAAACTGTCTTGATAGTGTAATTTTTATTCTGATTGTGCACTTGGGTATGTTTAGTTCTGACTGCAGATCTTGCAAACAGTAATGAAGAAACAGTTGCACAGAATCCCTTTTGCAAACATCTGCCACTCTGGGACCAACAACATCTTGCTTGGTGTCCATTTTTGCAAGTACTGGACTCATTCATGCTAAGAACTCTTCAAAAATTATCTCATTTGATTGAATAATTCTTGTTAGTATTTTATTTCAGGCTATTGTAGCTGTATTGTAGAGTGTTTCTGTACTACTAAAATGTCCAGTCTTTATTTGACTTTTATAAACATAGCTCTCCATCCATATTCATTAATAAATTATAGATACTAACCAAAATGCTCACCAGTGAGATCTGAAGGTAGGCACCTAACTCAATATTATAGGTATATAAGTGCGAGTCTTGCTTCTCTGCTCCCTTCTTAGTATCTATGGGGGTGAACGATGCATTCAGTACTCGGGTGCCTAATAAGATTTAGGTGACATTTTGAGAGACTTAGGTTAAGAAACTAGATCTTTTCTCTATAGACCAAATTTCTCATTTCTCCTTAGGTGGGGCATTGGATTTGCTCTAGGCTGGACGTGTGAGGTTATTATCTTGTGTTATAAATAGCACGCAGAGATAAGGACTTCACAGAGAAGACAAACTGTCTTTCAGCTGAGACACCTTTTGGTGGCTAGTTTGTGTGGCCCTGGTCATAAATGGGAGGTTGCTCTAAGTGGGCATTTGTGCTCTGACATTGTGCCGACCTCTAACAGCCATTTTTGTATGCAGTTTGAATTTGAAATGGTGAAAAAGGCCACCTGTGGGCTAATGAAAAGATATTTAGGCAACCTGTAACAAACACTGTCATGTACTCAACTTGGCTGATACCCGCTGTGCATGCACTCGGCTTGGGCTCAGCAGCAAACCCCTTAACTCCAAGTTGTGGGCTCTCCCAGTTCGCTGACGCGCTCTTGCCGGCTCTGCAGGGAAGCTGTGGTATCTGCAGTGCTCCTCTGATTAAATCTTTCCTGATTGACACGCTTCCTGGGAAGAGCTACGACAGTTCATCATAGTACAACTGTGAATTGTTTTTGCACCTACCGCTGTCCTTTCTCCCGGTGTAACTGTCCAAAAATATGTGTATATATTTAGACCACAGTTGTAGAACAGCCTTGCAATGAAATCTGGGGATATTTGCATGTTTGATGCCGTTAGGGTCCTGCGTCCCTTCGGCTGCTTGGTGGTCATATTGCTCTGTGGTCTCACTCCAGTTCTTTGTTGCTCCTTTTTCTGGAGAGTTGTTTTGCACCGGAGGGGGAGTTGGTGTGTGGGTGTTTGAATGCTGCTATTTGCTGTTTTTTAAAGGACTTCTAGCCCTCCCATGGGGTTACTGCAGCAGGAATTCATACCTGTGCTACAGCCCAGCATACAGACTGCTGACAGGTACCAAGTGGAAAAACCCCGCTCATAGTGTGCTGTGTTTTGTCAACATGTTTTACTGCCCATGGTTTTCAGCAATTTGTTACTTAATATTTATCTTTTTTTTTTCTCCATTTGTGCCTACATTGCCTGGCAAACCATGTTGTTCTATTATAACATTTATTTTTCTTTTTCCCATAAGTTGCCAGTATCCATGTCCTTTCAATTTAATAATTACTGTTGAATTTAAACAAAAATGTAGAAATCTCCCAAAATTATACTGATGTTCAATCATGTATTAGCAAAAGTATAACCCTTTCTTTTCAAGCTACTGGTTACTGGATCCATTTGTAGCTACTTTTCTTCATTTAAGTTGTTCTGAATTCTGTTTTCTGTTTTCCAGCTGTTACATGACACACATCTTCAAAAGTGCTGCTGGCTTGCTCAGTAGCTGTAGGTTGCATATGCTCCTTTAGGTTGTAACTGACCATAGCACTCAGTTGCCAGCAATGTTTAAGACAGTAAAGATGGAAAACAGGGCTTATCCCATAACCTCTGAATATGCTGGATTATTTTCAGTGCAGTTTTGCTTCACTCAGCCTAGCTTATCAACAAATTGCCCAGTAGTCTCCAGGCTAGTCTCTTCTTTGCCTTTTCCACGTGTTACAGAGGTCTCTACTGTTTTGGCAGAGAAGCCTATTCTCAAATGCTGGACTTGCTGATTTAAGTGAAGGTGGGGTGGTATTGTTGGTGAAGGGAATTCCCAGACTTTCCCTTTCTCATTTCCAGCATCTCTGGATTGGCATAGATGCCCTCACCCTTTATCTTTTATTTCCTTTCTGTCTTTCTGTGTGCTTGCTGGGTTCAGTCCAGCTCTTCCCTTCTTACTCATGACTCAGGACTTCTCTCAACATTAGCATTATGCTTTTCTCTCTAATTTAATTTATGCTGCTCCTTTAGTAGTGCTAGGGCTCTCATTTCAGGGCGTATCTTTTGCTTCCCTTCCCGAGTAGGGCTTGCAGGTAGTTACAAAGTCTTGATCTTAACCAGTTCTGGACCACTGCAAGTAAAGTGTAGTGCTTTGGCGCTGCAGAACATCATTGTTTTAAGGACAAGATTTAGGTATTAAGTGCTACAGGCCAGCGTGAGGACAAAGAACTGTTCATAAGAATGGCCTTTAACAAGGCAATATCCCAAGAGTTTCCCTAGCCAGCATCGCTTTAGCTTGCTCAGTAGCTGGACCTTTGTTCTGTTTGAAAACAAGTCCTGAACTTCTGCTCTGAATAAATGTAATCCCAGCCTGGTGTGTAGTGTTTCCACAAGAGCTGGCTTCTACTGACACAGGCTCACAGCCTGGCTTGATTTGGGCTTTGTGTTGGCCTGTGAAGTGTTCACTGCGCCTTTCGTTAGTCAAAGAGTTATCGGTGCCCACAGGATTATAATAGCTCCTTCCTGCACTTTCCTACTGGTACAAGATGCCCTCTGCTCTTCATGGTCGCAGCCATCTGTCCCCTTCCTCCAGAGAAAGCAGGTTCATTTTTTCAGTCTTCTTTCAACCCCAACCATTTATAGAAGTGATCACAAGGAGGAAGTGGCCTGGGCAGCAAAGGTGGAGAGAAAAAAAATATTCCTTTCCCCAAGCAAGGAGAACTCTGTACGTGCTGGGTTAAGAGAATAGATTTTCCTGTTAGCCAGAACAGCAACATTTTTCTTCCCCCCAAGAGTCATAATCAAAGCAGTGAGAACATAGACTTCTATGGAATTTCTAACTGTTGAAAGACTTGTAAGCTACTAAACACAGGATTTTTAAAAAATAGCATAGCGCGGGCTATTTTGCTCTCCTTATATAAACTCGGATATGGGAAATAGATACATAGTAAGTGACATGCAGCACCTTTTAAATTACTGTAGTGCACCAAATAACTGTTATTTGATTTTGTTTGTCTCTCTTTCCTTCATGGCTTAAGGCATCATACAGTTACCCGGGGTATAACTAAAGGAGTGAAAGAAGATTTCCGCCTGGCCATGGAGCGCCAGGTCTCGCGCTGTGGGGAAAATCTCATGGTGGTCTTGCATAGGTTCTGCATTAATGAGAAAATACTGCTGCTTCAGACTCTTGCTTGAATGGACTGGACCATGACGCAATGTCTTACGGAGAGAGGGGAAGGCTCTTGATTGTATGAACAGCAACGTGGCAGTGGAAAATCACTTGTCCGGAGAGTCAAAGTAGTTCCCTATGAGTTACACATTCTGCAATACACACACACTACTCAGTGTTTGTTCACGGCTTAGTTTTCTTATGTGGGTAGATCAAACTTTATAAATAAAACTTTGTTTAAGAAGTCTTCTGTAATGTCCTATTTGTTTTGGGGTTTTTTCCATAGCATTATACTAAGGTGTGCATCTTAGTTCTTTCCATCTTTATACATACACAAAGAACATAGCAGGGTATTTCACGTTTTTTATTAGCACTAGTTTGGAAATCACAACATGTGAATTTCCTGAGTTTCCAAAAACTATTATCTTAGACTGAATTGGTCTGCTATCTCTTCCTTTTTGGCTGAATTCAGATTCAGGGCCCTTACATAAATCCATTTATAAAGAGGATTGCTTTGATCGAACTTTGGTAATATCCAAGTGATTATACAAAGTCAATAGGAACTGGCCGTTCTGCACTGTTAGAGTGTAGCACGTGAAACTCGGACCTCATCCATGCTAGAGGTATGTAACACAAAGGCCCAGAATATGCACAGATGTGCTGCTAAACCGGTAGCAGCACCATGCTGATTAATAAGCCAATAGAAGAGATCTTTGGCAGCAGGCTTCAGCAGGATCCTAAACCTAAGGTTTTGATCCAAGACCAAATTGGAAGAACACAATGAAGAATGATCAGTTAAGTCACCACTCTCCATGGCACGCTGTGGCACGCAGGTGCCCCTGAGCTTTCCCAGACAGTCACTGCACTGCTGACCCAAGTGCAGGGCTGAGGATGCTGCCACTGCTCCCGAGTCAAAAAGGTGGCCGAGTTAAATGTGTGCCAGTAGCCAGAGTGGCACAGGCATGCAGCAGGTGCCAGGGGTATATACAAACCCCAGACCACGTGAGTAAGGGGGTGCCTTGCCAGATGTGACAATGGTTACCACAGTCCCATTCTGATAACCCCTTGCAGTCGCCACCCAGATCCCTTGCAGCTCCTTTCGTAAGCACCATCAGGCTGTCTTTTGACTGCCCAACTCTTGCAATATGTTCAGTTTCTCTATATGAAGGAGGGAGATCAGTAGAATATTTACAAGATACAGAAAAAAGAAAGAGAGCAACTGCAGCAGACTAGTAAGTTTTTGCTAAATAGGAAAATACTGTCCCTTAAGTCACATAAAAGTCTTGATGACAACTTCCATGGCACTGTAAACTTGAACTAGTATCCCTTTTTAGTAATACAACCTAGCACAAGTGGCAATATTTCAGGCTAATCCACCTTATGTACTTGCCCCATCAGAATCTAGGCCTGCTATAGCTTGACCACCTCTATCAGATTTTCCAGAATATCCTTCTCCTGTAAAGTAAGTATGATATTATGACCCAAAGAGTTGTTGCAGTGAGGTTTTGAGTCAGATGCTCTGCGTGGGACTGACTGTCTTGCATCTTCCACTTAAAAGGGAAATAGTTTTCAAACACTTCGTGTCCAGTGTAGACCAGGATTGAGTTCATTCCTGAAAGTAAGCACAGGTCATACCATCTGAAAGAGCAGCTATGAGCTTGCTTCAGAGTAAGCAGGCAGAGGCATGCCAGGCTTATGAAACGGAGTGGCACCAAGACAACAACAGCTGATCACAACAGCTAATGTTACTTGCCCCAAGGATGCTACATGTGTTTTGTTGTGACAGATGTGTTTTCAAATGGAGCTGAGGGGTTCACTCCCCCAAAACGTTTATTGAAAAGACATACAGACAACCTATATGCTAAATTGAAAATACAACCAAATCACTATCCTGCAATTTTATTGGCAAGAAGAATAATCACAGTTATTGTCTTCAGGGTGGCCGAGTGCCAACCTATTTGGTCAGATCTATTGCCTTTACAAACAAATGCGGACTGCCCTTCAAAGCCCTGAGACTTCTGGTAGGAGATACGATACCATGCTGTCACCCCCCTACCCATCTTCTGTCCAGACACCAAAGCTGCTGAAAGGTTCCCTCTGCTGTGGGTTTGCATTCTGTACTCAGATGTTTGTCAAGAGTCCAGTGTGGTTAAAACCACAGTGGGATTGCTTTGGGAGACAGGCTTATCTAAAAAACACAGAGACAGAACCTACACAGCTGCCCAGGGGATTTCGTCTTCCACATCTTCAGAAGTGGTATTACTCTGTTGACAGACTCTGAGTTCCCCATTAGGTTACCCAAGTCTCGGCAATCCTTTCCAAAACCAACTACGAACCAGCTGCGGTATTCTGCTTTGTACTAGGCAGCTGTTCCCTGGGACCTTAACTCGAGACCAAACTGAGAACAGTCATTTGGCAATAGCAGCTTCCAGCCCTCATTTAAAGACCTGACAGCCCCTCTCTCCTAAATATCTGGTCTCGAGTGTCCCAGTTCTATGCAAAGATTCAACTCAAGTTAATCATTCTGGCATCTGTCATTCTAAATCCCAACTCTTTTAAAGGCAAGGGAAGTGCAGAAAACACAAAAGTATCAGTGCAGAAAGAATAGGAGGGAATACGTTTTCTGCTGTGATTTTACTGACCTGGGTAGAAAAATGGAGCACCTGACCACAGTCTCTTGACATCCACGAGGTAATATATCAGCAATAAGAGGATGAAGGCAAAGCAGCTCATGGTTGTCACATACGATATTGACCTACACACATTTTCAGTAGAAAGATTATTTAGAGAACTATGTGATACAGAGAACTATTGAGACAGATCTCAATATAAGAAAAGTAAAACATTCTCCAAGTTAAAATAGTACTTTAACAAAATCATACTAAAAGTTGTGGCTCTTTGCTTACCATAAGTTTTTGTTTATGGGAATAAACCCTTCTTCTTTAGAACATTTTGTCAAGATAGCAGAAATAATTCCCTGAAATAGAAAGTTGCTGAAGTTTATATAACCACTGCAACATGTTTCAGAAATACTAAGTTTGCGTTGCCTAAAAATACATGCCTATTAAAGAGCTACATAACTATCTGACTTACCATTACTATGCTCCATATGAAGAACCGACTCATAATTTGTTTGTGCTGGTCTTTGTAGAACAAGATAATTTTTCCTGCCTAATATAAAAAGAATAAAAAAAAATGAATTCATGCCCATAAATGTAATTACATTTCAAGAGCTGGATATATTTGCCACCGGCTACCTGTGCTAAGACAGAGAACGTGAACTGGATTTATATCAACTAAGTGGCTGACAGGCTCAGAATGGGAAGTCTGCAAAGAATGGACACGGATGGGGAAAATATGTAAATGCAACCCACGCAGCAATAGAGGTGCACCTTTTTTCCCTTCCCTACTACGTTAACACTGAGGAAGGGGACAAGCAACTTTGTTAGTTTAACACAATGTGACTCAAGCTGCATCTCCCTCAGCAAGGGTTGTGCGAAGGAACACCACCACGTCGATTCCCCAGCCAGCCCCAACAGCTTCTCCACAGCGCCACGTCGCACCCTGGCCTGCTGGGAGCACATGCTCCTTTTCATGCACCACTAAGAAATGTGTCCTGATGACTCATTCCTCAGTGTCAACTTCTGTTGCAAGCTCTGCCCCGTAGAGATTCCCAATCAATTTTTACGCAGTGCTACATGCAGTAACATTCCTTTCCCAGCACAAAAGTTTCAGTTTGGTTAACAGCTGCTGCGCAGACAGAAAAGCCAGCAATGACTGACTAGAACTGCATCAAAAAGCGTCATGATACCCTATTTTAAACACGGTGGTGAGCTGTGAGCTTTTCATGTTGGTAAAGCTAACGTGAACCCCTGCCTCCCTCGTGTCTGGGAAGGTGAGCAATACCCATAGCACCTATGCAAGATGGCTAACACTGCATGTCAAGCGGAAAAGGAGCAACAGGGAACACTTACAGCTGTGACCTTTAAAACCGTATGTTTAAAATGAAGCTGTGAAGTCTATGCGTCTCTTGGCCCTATTTTCCAACATGCATAGCCAGCCTACTCCCAGCATAAGTCCAACCTTAAAACAAGCAAAGGAAGTTCCCGGGTGGATACTTTGCAAACTTCTTGTGTCTGTCCCTTCGAAAAACTGAGAAAACATCTTGGTTTGTCTAATGAAAGCTACTGCCAGGCTAGATTCCACTTCCCTGACACTCACCTCAGGCTAAGTCAGCCTGAAAGCATTGCTCTGGAAAAGGTTTTGTTAGAACCAGTCTCAGCCTTAAATAAAGAAACCAAGTTGCCTCCCCACTTCCAAGATTCCTTCAAATCTTCCCATTATAGCACACAGCCAGAAAGAAAAGAGGTACCTGCAGTCCCAGAAATGCCATAAAAATTGTATTTATGGTCCCCAGGATCCCCTCRGGATCATATGGCATCGTTGTTTGGTAAATCACCTTAGAGAGAAAACAGTTGTTACAGGGCACCTGAGCAACAAATCTCCTTTCTCTTCCATCCCCCTGCATATATCATTCCCAAGCCCCTCCTGACAGATATGTTCACTGCTTCCCTGCGGCTTCATACTGCAAACCAAAAGCTACTTACACTTGAAGAGGGATGCTGATATATGTGCTTTTCACCAAGAAGCAAACGATCAATGTAACCAGCCGCTCCTCCAGTGCAGTTGGGATAGTTTCCAAAGTCCCCAATGCCCCCAGGACCAAGATAGCCCCTAGGACAGAAGCAAACAAACAGGTTATGGCACAAAGTGTTGGTACACTCCACCTGAATAGGGGTCCACTGGCCCAGCACACTAAATGCTCGATGCCTTCCCTGGCCAGAGGCACATAGTGAAACACATGTCAGCTGGCTGGTGGCCACCCTGTTTTGATCATCACAATACCATGAGCAGCTGCGTCATGAGAAGACAGGCAGTATCGGGAGCCTAAAGCAATGCTTCAGTTCAGCCCTGGCTACCCAGCCGGCTGCTCCACCTGCTCTGCAGGTGCTGTCCCTTTAAAGGGGCAAAGACAGAGACAGAGATGACATTGTGATGATCATATATTGCTCTACACAGACCTCAGGGAGATTTTAATCCTCTTCTTTGGGTAGACAGGAACAATGATGTCAGCTCTATAACACCAGGTACTTTAGTACCAAAGTAAAGAAAGTTTTTTCACATGATGAATGCTTCCCTTAACCCCACTGGCCTAAAAGCTCTCCTCTTCATTCTTTCCCTATGGCTAATAAAATGTATTTTCTACTCAGTAGAAGAAAAACAATGCCCCATAGAAAGTAGTCTGAGTGCACAGTCTTACCTGGGACAACCTGGCACTGGTAACAAAAAGGTCAGGCAGAGCCAAATGACTTCTAACATCAGAATGAAAATCCACTGTGGCCAGTAGGGGAGAATATCCTGCAGAGCAGGACACCTCGACTCCTGCATGAGATGGAGGGAGGGGGCTATTAGCTGGCAAGTAAAAACCATGCCCTTGGGGACATCCTGTACTTCCTGGGCAGGCAGTCCCCCAGATACAAGAGGGAGCAGTTGTCATTACAAAACTGGGTTTTACCAATAGACCTTTCATCTTCACAAACGATTTCCAGACTCTTAGTTACTTGGGGGAGGGGGAGAAACAAACCAAAACAAAAGCCCACAATGTTTTTTTACTTGGAAAATGTCAAAAGGAATTTTGATTCATGAGTAGAACAAAAGTCTTTTGGGAAAACAGACTCCAGAAAGGCCAAAAAGCAATATTACTTTCCCCTGCTGTGAAAAAACACTGCCAAAATTAACGGGACGAAACACAGGCCACAGGACTCAGCATAGAGATGCCTGTCCCTGGGGTCCCTTGGTGGTGGAAAGTCATCAAAAGTGCCTGGGAATGCCTGCTTCTAAGCATCATCTGAATACAGCAAAGCTAGATGTGATAAAATGCAGACTGGGACACTGAAGGGTGCATGTTCCCCGAAATTTTTGCCAGGTCACACTGCACTACACATCAGGTAAGGTGCTACATGTTTTCTCATCATTTCTCATGTGTTCTTTGTGCCCAAACAAGAGCAAAAGCTCCCAAACCCTACTCCAGTATCACTTGTCATCTCCCCACATAACTCACCAAGGTCCCACTCTCAGCCCCAGCTCTTGTAAACAGGAGTTCAAGAGCAGCAACCACCAGGTACGTGAATCCCAGCCTCTGGAGCACCCCAGGAATACGCAGATTATCCCAGGACACTGGAAAACATGCAAGCAATGTGGAAGAGGAGCAGACATGGGCTCTTCTGTAAATATGAAAGCTACCCTTCTCCAGGGAGAGCTGAGACCCACTGCACCTGCAGGTACAAGAGACACCTCCACTCTGCCACCTCACTTTCTGTAAATCATAACCCTGGGAAAGTCACCACTAAGCTGATGAACAGTGGTTGGCACATGGGTTAAACAGACAGAACCGTGTCAGTGCAGAACTGAACAGCACTCTACAGGATACCATCAAACTGCCTCCATGCAACTGGTCAGTACAGCAAGGGTGACACTATTTTCTCAACAGCCCAGCCAAGGAGGCAGGAACAACAGTTGCAGAAATACAAGGAAGAGAGCAAGTTCCACTCACATGGTCCAAGGCAGTAATTGGGATTCACAACTATGATTCCCAGCAGAATTAGCAGAAAACTCCTCCAGAGGATTTTCCCGAGCACCTTCCGCTTGGAACTTCCCCACCTTAGCATGGAGCTCAGTGACAGCGATATCGATGTCCCCATGATGAACACAAACCTGGAGAACAGAGCAGATGGGAAATGGAGCTGACAGATGTCTCATCGCACATGTGTGTGACAGCAAACACTAAAGATAACAAAGTAGCCTGCATTGGCCCAACAGAAACGCATGCATTGAGTGAAACTGGACAACTTTTTTTCCTCTGATTGCTAGGAATTCCCAGACAACTGAGCTTGCACTATGGGACCTTTCCACCTCTTTCAGTGGCCAGTTGAGGCAATACAGTTCAGGGAAGTAATTGCATTCTGGTCTTTTTGCAGCAATACAAATGCCACCAAAAAATTCCATTACCCAAAATTAAATTAGCATCTTCAGAGCAGTAAAACATAAACTGCAAATCTATGATTCAAATTCAGAACTGACCCGCTCCTCCCCTCTAGATTAGGTTCACAATCCAAGTCCAGCTCCCATCTCCAAGAGTAACCATAACCGGTGTGTATTTTAGAGAAGCATGCTAGGGGCAGATGGGATAATTGCTTCCCCGTAAAACCATTCTCTGGTTATAGAGAGATTAGCTTAATCCAAAATTCCCTTGGCTATTTTATCCCCAGCTTTGAATCTTGCCAGACTGACCGCCTTTGACACAGTAGCATGGCAATGAGCTCCTCAGGGATACTGCACTTCCATCGGCGGGGCCTGGACCTGGGCCTCCCACTGACACTGTGTGTGGGGAGGCAGGAGGATGTGGGGCAGCCAAAAGCACTTAGCTCTTCTACTGGTTCATGAGGATGATGCTGTTATCTGGAGGGGCAGATTCCTACCAACCATTTAACACATGTCCACATGGAGGCAAGATCCACACAATATTCTCCTTGCAACCCTTAACATAAAAAAATCACTTGATGCAAGAACTATTCTTCAGGAAGACTTACCATGGAAACACCAGATCTGCCACTGTTAATCCTACAGAGAAATATGAAGGAACACATTATTTACCTTGAACCCTCCCTAAATTCCAACATTATTGTTGAGTTTGCAGAGTAATTGCAGGCTGCTTGCAATTATTTGATGCCCCAAAATCTAAAACACTTTACAAACAAAACTTACAAAGAGCTAATCGTCTTGCTTCACTGCTTTTACCATTCTTCAAAAATAGGGTCAGAACAGATTGCTGTGTCTTGGGAAAGATTTCAGGGATAGGATCTTTACTATTCTCCACTAGGGCAGCACAATGCCTGACCCCTTCCCATAAGCTTCCCAATCAAGGCATTATGTTTGTACAGCATCGAGCACCATCGGCTTGACTGTGGTCATTAAACAACACAGAAAAGTTAAAGATACGAACCTGTGTCAAAAATGAAAAGGTTACGCGCAGATTGTGATCTGAAACCATCCCATCACTGTGTGACGAGCAGGACTATAGACTGCTTTGCCCATTAACCTAACAGGCCAGATGATACCCTGCTGAGGCAAACTGGCACAGCCTCCCAGCCTTCAGCTGAGCTACAGCTCGCTGCAGCAGCTGCAATGCTAACCATATCTAGATACTGCTGCAGTGAAAACCCAGATTAACTGTCTCAATTGTACTTTACCATTCCAACTCTCATGTTTGAAGAACCAGTATTTTCCTCCTCCATAGTTAACAAACACCATAATTATAAGAGAGAGCCTAAAAAGACAACAACAAAAACACACACAAAGTATCACATGTCGATGAAATACATACATATGAACACACAGTTAATGTTTATCCCCATTATAACATTTCTAACTGTGAGATCTGGTTTATTTTATTTTTAGAGCAAGATTGTGTACAAGATTTCCAGCTTTGCCAACCAGGAAGCAGCGTTTCAAAGATCATGGGTGGCAGTGAACCAAAGTAAGCTCCTTCACATAGCATTTTCACACTGAACATATGTTGTTCTTTTCCACCCTCTGCCACAACTTTAATGTTTCCTCTAACTAGATCAACTGCAAAGTGTTTCAGAAAATCCAAGAATTAAAACCTTGATTATCTTCCAAGTAAAACAGACCCCCTTGAACCGTCCATCTGCTATATATTTCCATACACTGTCAAACCGCCATTGGAAAAATCTGATTCCCCTTGGAAGAGTTGCTTTTGAGCAAGGTCTTACGCTCACCCTCGGAATGTGTCCAGGGAACGCAGCCGCTGCCGAGAGGCTGTGCTCCACAAACGCGGGGTGGGATCACTGCTAACGGAATCTGTTGTGTTCGGGGACCCGAGCTCCTTTGGGAACAAACCAGACAACACGAAGGACAAGTCAGCAGCTGCATCAGCTGCCTAGGGAACAGAGGTCAGCAAACTGCAAACTTTCACATACTGTGTTTGTCTTTGCTCTCCCCAACTGTCTCTTCCTTTTGTTTCCCCACTTGCTACTTCTAACCCCTTCATGGCTCTACCATATTGCAATAATATTTGCAAATGCTGCACGCTCCACCTTTGAGCAGGGTGGAAACAACAATGCAGTGAAAAGAGCCTGTGTTTGAGACTCATGAGGACTGGGCCCAGTCCAGATCAGCCACAGACTTGCCGTCACTGTGAGTGCTGCTTTACTACAGAGCTGAGCAGATCCAATTGCTGACTCTCAAACAGGATCCATCCCATCCCATCGGCACTTGTCTGACACCACAGAGAGACTGTTTAGAGAGCTAAACCAGCAGAAAATGAATCCTTTTAAACACAGGAGTGCCTTCTTTCCAATCGAGTTTGCTAAATCACTCTGATCAGCCCCAGTGACAGCATAAAGAAGCAGACATCGCTGTTACACAGCTATGGAGATGAACAACTACAAGAATTGCTGCAGAGCTCTGCTCCCAAGTCTTTTGATTCTAGACAGGTTTGGACCTCCTAGATGTGAAGCCCAGACTGTGATGATCTATCTATATTCTAGTACAAAACACAGCTCACACAGAAATGCCAGCTCTAGGGCTGCCAGAGAAATCTTGACTTAAATGTAGATCCTGCTAAAATTCCTACTGTGCTGGAAGCAGACATGAAAGCTGGCATTTCTTCCCTTCCCTTACACTATGTTAGAAGGGGACAGTATTTTCACCGACACATTTGTTTCAAGGGAACTAAAGAGGGCACAAAGCTATATGTTCAAGACTTGCAAGAGCTCTACTGGGAATCCACTAAACTTGCATGGAAACCCAGTCTAGCACTCTCCATTGACATAAAATTGCCTGTCTGACATCGATACAAGATTTGCCAAGGGGAACATGCACAAGGGGAACATGATTAGTAATAAACAAATCCTCAGATGTCTGGATAGTGTGTTCCTCGGAGATGAAAACATTACAGAATGCAAGTTAAAGATACTGTGGTCACTCACAGAATTAATCAGACGATCAGTTTCTCTGGGGTTCAGTTTCTTGTAAACCCAGTTTCTGACTGGATCAATTCTGAAAATTAGTAACAGTTTAAAACACAAAACAAAACAAAGTAATTTATAGCTAATTTCATCTTAATATCAACTATTTAGCAACATAAATCACAAGTTGGGACAGTCCCTATTTCTGTTTTCCCAGCTCACATACGTAATACTGAGATTCAGCCAGTACCTGGGACCTCCGTTAAGTCCAGCTATGTAATTACACTGCCACAAGCTCAGGTTCGGGGGCTTTATTCTCAGGTTGTTTACAGGCAGGGATGACTCATGTCATTCAGCACACAGGATGGAAGGCTGCATATGCTACACACACTTAGGTCCCCCTGACTTGTATTGCCGATTCAGGGCTAGACCCAGGCTTGTTAGTCACGGGAGGGTGAGGCAGGGTGTGTGCGAGCTTACAGCGGATGTCAGCTGCTCTGCAGTGACCACTCTACACACGAGCTAACAAGGCTGCAAGATATTCCTCAAGGGAGATTGTATCACTCTGTATTTATTATCATATGGACAGCTACCACAGCTTAACTTGTACATGGCAACCTGATAACAGGGTCTGATCTGCAAGCAGGGCTACAGTGGGACTCTGAAGCACTACCACACCATGACACGTGTTTTTAAATTGGCGGCCCCACTTCACGTGCGAGGAGGTATTACAATACTGTTCACTTACTTCATAAAAAGGCGCCCGACAATCAGGATAGCAAGGATCCCCATGTAAACCAGGAAAGCAAAGAGAATAGCTACATGAAAGAGAGAAGAACACAACTCTATAAATGATCTAACAAAACCGTTCAGCAGCCTGGGCTTGGCCCAGTGTGACACAAACATGACAAAAAGCCCAATCCACCAACCATCACACCACCTTCTCCATGCAATACATATCCCCAGCCTGAGTTCCAGAGAAAAAAAAACCCACAACAAAACACCAAAACAACCCAAAACAAAAGCAGGCTAGTTTCAAAGTGTGGCTCAGTGACTGCACATCTTGGCATAAAAAAGGCAAAATAAAACTGCACTGCATCACAAGCCAACGGTGAGAAAAGTCGATGTGCTATACGTTCTGAAGAAGAAACTAGAGATTTAGAAGCAGCCTCAACACGAAGAAGACAGGGGAGAGGGTAATACACCAAGTTTGCAAGCATGGAGAATTTTTCTTTACACCTGGAAAACTGGAAGGACTGAAAATAACCTAACGTAAAGGAAAAGAAAGGAAGAGACGTAGACGAGAGTTTGAAACAGCCCTGGAAAAGAGACGCACAAAAAACCAAGACACCAGGTTTAAAATTAAAAGAGGGACAACAAACAAAAATCCAGACACTGTATGAATTGTTTCCCATTTTGTAAGAAAAGCAAGACAGAGGGAAGAAGGATTCTGTGTACATACATAAACATGCAGGGAAACAGGAAATAACTATGAAAGTATCTCCCTCTGGACACATACCCACTGATTTTTCTGGGCTAATCCCTGCTGCAAAAAGTTTGTGGTCATACAGTATATCATGTGAAGAGGCCTGATCCTGGTCAGGGCCTCAAGACGGGTGTATAAAACATAAGGCGATAAGATGCTGAGAGAGAAGAGGAGCAAGCCCATGACACATCTTCAGTATAGCATGAACGGCTGCACAGGCTTTTTAGGAAGTTGGTTCTGCTGGGAGACATGCAAGTTGCAGAATGAAAGAGGAAAACAGAGCATTACATACGGAGATAGCTGTTGATAGGGCCTTCATTGATGACTAGGTCACAAGAAACAGTTTTGGCGCTTGTACTTAGGGTCTTTACCACAAGGGAATAATTGCCAAACTCTCCAAAATGATACTGAATCCTGCAAAGGATAAAGGAAACGAAACTTGCTGAGCCATCACTGCTATGTGCAGGTACCACAGAAGCATTTGGGGGGCTGTAAGCCTGAATGCTTGTAGGAAAGGCAAGCTGAAAACTTGGCCTAACAGCATGATCTAGCGAGGAGCTGCCTGGCTCTGGCTTTGCCAAGCATTACCCTCCCCTAGCCCAACACAGATGCTTTACCACACATGCACTGCCTCCTACATCACCTGTCTTCTTGAACTACAGCCGCTCTGCAAGAGAAACCAGGTGCTTGCACATGCTGGCTCAACGCATACCATTTCGGCTCCTGCCTGTGCCTAGATCCTTTTAGCACAATTACAATGTACGCCACAGTTACAGCAGCGAGGGGAAGACTGAACTCTAGGTCTAAACAGTCAGGAAAAAGGAGGTGATGAGCAGGCAATAAATAAGTGCACGGCTTCAAGAAAAAAAAACCCAAAATACAGGATAGAGCTACCCAGGTGTTCTCTGGGGCTGGGCCACGTACTTGCAGAGCTCTCTGTCACCCACAGAGCCGTTGAGCAAAAGAGTGAGTGGATGCTGTGTGTCGACCATTACTGCCGCCGTGCCCGGTTTTCTCAGACTCCCGTTGCTGGGCGGGACGAACGCCAGGAACTGGTACAAGCACTGTGGAAGGAGAGGGTGAAGGGAGCTCATTAAGCGCCAAAGGAGAGTGAAAGGGGGTCCTGCTTTGCATAGCGGCAAAAGGAAAGACAAGGGAAGATGCCCAGGGGCTGGAGCAGCTCCCGCTGCGGGGCTTCCCGGCCTGCCGCTCGAAGGTAAAACCGAAGCGAAGCAATCTAACAAAGCTGCGGGGAGACGCCAGGAAAGCCGAGCAGCCCCGCCGAGGGCCGGGGCAGGGCTGTCAAAAGCGGAGGCCGGGGGTTGACACACACACGGCACAAGCCCTCCGCGGCTCCCTCCGCTCACCTGGTGGCAGGAGCCGGAGAGGGAGGCGAGGCGGAGGCCCTGCGCGGGCAGCTCGTTGAGGACGAGCAGCACGGCCTGGTCCATCCGCCCCTCGGGGCGCCGCTCCGCCGCGGCCGCCCCCCCGCGGGGCCTGGGCCCGCTCCCCTCCGGTGGGCCCTCCCCGTGTGGTTGCGTGAGGCCGGGCGCCATTAGCAGGGCGCCCAGCGCCGCCGCCACCGCCGCCGCCAGCCCCGCCGCCGCCGCCGCCATGTCGCTGAGCTCCGCCCCGGGGCGGTGCCGCTGCCACCACCGCCCTCCGCGGCCGCGGCGGGGCCGGGAAGCGCGGCCGGTCTTCCCCCTCCCCCCCCCGCTGCCGTGTTTTCCGGGGTCAAGCGCCCCTGCCCGGGGGGCCGGCAGCCCGGGCCCTCCTGTTTAGAAAACCAGGAGGATGAACAGCGAGGCGGGCGTCGAGCTTGAAGCCGCTTTTAACGTATACCGCTGCCTGGCGTGGCCTTTCTCGTAGGCTGCAGGCTCAGGACTGCAGTGTCTGCGAGGCAACTGTGTACCCTGCAATGAGAAATCCCTGGCCTGGGAAGAGGGTCCTGCTTAGCTTCCGTCTTTCATGGAGAATGCAGAAGGCACGGCCATGGAAAAGAAACCGCACTTTGTTAGGAGGGAGTTTCCTCCCAGGGAGGTGTCATCCGTCTCGTTGGCATTACTGCTTGCGGCGGTCCTGCTCCTTAATGCCCTTCTCTACCTGTACCTCAACAAGTTTTACATCTCCTCGGGACACGCCGAAATGGACCCCAGCCTCTGCTCTTTCGGGCACTTCAAATTGGGAGTGATGAAGAATTGTTCCCCATGGCTCTCCTGTGAAGCCATAAATAGGGAAGTCAGGAAACTCAAGTGTGTTGGTGAAGGTGCTGTGAAAAAGGTGAGTTTGGTTTTCCTTTCTTCTCTCCTGTGGATAAAGAGTTTTCACTGTTTGCTGGCTAATTAATGCCCATACTGCTGTTATAATTATCTTCGCAGCAGCTAATTACTGTAGACATCCAGGGGTATATGGGTAGAGATACGGTGCACAGAACAGACAGGAGAGCGTGACTGGAGCCCTGGGCCACCTCCCTGACACCGAGTGACATCCAGCTACACAAGAAAAATCACAGTGAAGGGCTTGTGGAGCATGGTGCAATCGTGGCAGAGTAAGACTGGCTGGTTGGGTGGTATGAAATAATTTTATTCATCTACATTGCTCATTCCAAATAAAACTTAGGAAATCATGATGTAATTACAAATCGGTAAGGGCGTGCTGTGACAGGTACATGGCCCTACCTAAAGGCTTGACTATGCCTGGTGACTGTAACTTGCAGTTGTCACTAAGCAGTCACTTGGAGGTCAGTGGCAGCTGGTAGCCGTCAGTGGAAGAAGGCTCTCCACGTGTCTTATGTGTCTCTTGTGTGTTCTCAGGTCTTCCTTTCTGAGTGGAAAGAAAACAAAGTGGTCCTTTCACAGCTCACCAACTCAGAGCTGAAGGAGGACTTTCTCCATGGACTGAAGATGCTGAAAGCACTTCAAAGCAAGCACGTTGTCCGGCTCCTTGGCTACTGTGAGCAGCAGTTCACAGTCCTCACCGAGTACCATCCTCTAGGCTCCCTGAGGGGCCTGAATGAAACTCTCCACATCCCCAAGTACAAGGGCATGAACACCTGGCATCGCAGGTTGATGCTTGCTATAGACTACGTGAGCATCATTCGGTACCTGCACAGCAGCCCTCTGGGCACCTTAGTGATGTGCGACTCGAATGACCTGAACAAGGTCCTCTCTCAGTATCTCCTAACAAGTGACTTTCACATCCTGGTGAATGATTTGGACGCTTTGCCTCTTGTGAACAGGAGCGCTGGCAGGCTGGTGAAGTGCGGTCATCGGGAGCTCCGGGGCGAGTTTGTAGCTCCTGAGCAGCGTTGGCCCTATGGAGAAGAGGTGCCGTTCGAGGATGACCTCATGCCCCCCTATGACGAGAAAACAGACATCTGGAAAATCCCAGATGTCTCCAATTTTTTCTTGGGCCACGTAGAAGGAAGTGATATTGTGCGACTGCATTTGTTTGACATCCATGCAGCATGTAAGAAGAAGGACCCAGCTGAAAGGCCTTCTGCCCAAGAGGTCTTAGACACCTACAGGAAAGTTTTAACTCTGCTTATTCGGGAGGCGGCCATGCCTGGTACTAGGGAAATGTTATAGGGAATCATGAGATAAACAACATACTGAATTTGATGTCCTTCCTATTTATTTAGCTTGCCTGAAGGGCAAAATCTCTGTCCCCAAAACTGAGAAGATAAGAACAACCAAACTTGTACCTTTTCATTAAAAAAAAAAAACAAAAAACAAACAAACAAAAAAAAAAAACACCCAGTGCTGGAGCTGTGCAAGCTTCCCATTGGCATGTTTAATCTGTCATTGGAAGAGGAGGAGGGAGAGAAATGAAGTTGTGTGGGTGCGGGGGGAAATTTGTTCCTCAAGAAATAATAAATTTTCTTTTGCAACATTTAGACAAAAACTCTCTTAAAAAAATTACAGAAAAAGAGTTAAAAAAAATATTGGCCCACTTAGACTGGTTGGCAGAGGACTGGAGAGCAGAGACCGTGGCATGTCCCCCACAAGCTTTGTGCTGATTCCTGTGGCTTTGGCCCATGTTTTATCTACCAAGTCCTCACCCACTTCCCTGTGGAGTAAAAGCAGTGGGTGAACCCTGATGCCAGAGCCCCAACAGCAGTCTCTCCCTGCTGGATGGGGAATAGGTTGTTTTTGGAGCTATACGGCCATTGCTCTGTGGGCCCCATATCCCACAGCAGCAAGCATGTGGCCACTTTGTAAGCAAGCAGATGATGCAGATCCCGAAGAGACTGGTTACAGACACGTGCTCTTGGTTTTCAAGCCTTTGCCCCGTAGTGTTCTCAGATGGGCTCTTTGGAGATGAAGCTGTAAAACAGGAGTCGCTTGCTCTTTTTTAATCCACAGATATCCTGAGCCCTTTGGAAGAGAGCTGAAGTGTATCTTTTTTTCATTCGCTTATCCTTGCTAAGTGTCATCATGACTCGATGGAAGGGGGGAGAACAAAGAACTGAAAGAGAATGCAACTTCCTTCCACAGCAATGAGCCTTAAATGAGAGCTTTGGAAAATAAAAGCTCTATATTCAGAGCATACAACTCTATTGGGTCTGAATTCAAAGCCTGCTAAGCGTAAAGAAAGGCTGCTTTTTCATAGAATCATAGAATCATAGAATCATTAAGGTTGGAAAAGACCTTTAAGATCATTGAGTCCAACCATCAAGCCAGCACCCATGCCCACTAAACCATGTCCTGAAGTGCCACATCCACATGTTTTTTGAATGCCTCCAGTGATGGTGACTCCACCACTTCCCTGGGCAGCCTGTTCCAGTGCTTGACTACCCTTTCGGTGAAGAAATTTTTCCTAATATCCAATCTAAACCTCCCCTGGTGCAACTTGAGGCCATTTCCTCTCGTCCTATCGCTTGTTACTTGGGAGAAGAGACCGACACCCAACTCTCTACAGCCACCTTTCAGGTAGTTGTAGAGAGCGATAAGGTCTCCCCTCAGCCTCCTCCAGGCTAAACAACCCCAGTTCCCTCAGCCACTCCTCATAAGACTTGTTCAGACCCTTCACCAGCTTTGCTGCTCTTCTCTGGACACGCTCCAGCACCTTTTGTTCAGTGTATTTAGGAGAAAACTTTTGGTACCTACATGGATGTTACAGCCTTGTACCAACAGCTGGAGAGGAAGAATAATGATGCCTTAACCCAGCAGCAGGGTCTGTTTGGTGGGATTGGGATGTACTTGTTCTCTCAGTGAAAAAACAGGAATAGTATGAATGAGATACATGGACTCTACCATTACGCACCTGAGGACTTTCTGTTCTGCGGACTAGGTCTTTGAAAGACCTAAGGGCCTGAGACAACTTTCATGTTTTGACTTGAGAGGTGATTTGTAAGCAGAGAAGTACATGGTCCTTTCTGCTGAAGAGTTTGGTTCTGTTCTTTGCTGTGCTGATATTCCTCTTTGCCTAAACAAGCCGTGTTACGACTGCACTGAGAACATGCAGTCAGTTTGTATAGATAATGTTCAAATGCACGTGTGTTCTGTTGCTACCAAAATTTTATTATAAATGGGAAAACATTCCTGCAAATTACTAAATTCATACCTGATTTCATACAATGCCAGCAGGAGCCCTTTAAAGGCTGCTCATTATGGCTTTCCTTTCCCTCTGGACAGTCTATTTTCTTAAATTAGCTGATTTTTGCCATTTTTCACTTGTGCAGTCCTTCCTGGCAACTTTCCTGCTCAGGTTGTCAGGAAGCAAAGGTCACAAGTCAGGGTCTCCAAAAGAGAACAATGATTTTGGATGCTTCATGTTTGTTTTGGACTTTGACTCAAAACACCTTGAAGAAGCCTGGGGGAAAAGTGTGCTCTCTCTGTTGTGATTGTATCATCCAGCCCATGAACTCTTGAGTTGTTATTATTAGGGCTAGAGTTCTACAGTTCCAGCATGAATCTAGGATGTGCAACAGCTGGAAAAGCATCCTGTTACAGTTCCTCAAAGCCAGGATCAAGCTCTGAAGGGCCAAGAGTCAAATCTTTTGCATGCGCCCCCAGCAATAACTTGTTACCTCTTGTTAGCCATCATGTATACTTGAAAGAAAAATCAGCATCTGGTAGCTGTGAAGTAAACATACCATGCATTTTTTATGAGAGTAGCAAGAACAGACAAGAAGAACCTGCCAAGCTTCTTATGCTGGTCTCTCTTGGTTAAGACAAGCTTCTGCTTGGATTCTTGCTCTGTTGTGTACTGTTGCACCTCGCGAACGACCATATTAAATTAACAGAGGACAAATTCTGGTTCTGAATAGTTATCTTGCCGTGGAGATGTCTCTCTCTGTTCCTGGATAAAATAGTTACAATTTTTTTTAAGAAAAGGTGTCTCCCTAAACATTCACCCTGAGCGCTGGGTCCTCCGCATGTCTCTTCCCCATTCCCTCTCTTTCAACTTGTGTGTTGTCCAGCGTTGTACTTCAGCAGGAATAAATTACATTTGTTCTGAATACAGCATTATGGAGCTTCGAAGTTTCTTTTATGGGATGTTGTTTCTGTCTATTAGGAAACACTAGATGGCAGCATGAAGGTCAGCTTAGCATTAGTTAATTAGCAGTTGCAGTCTCTCATGCCCAAACATAGCCAGGATCTGGCCTTGGATTCGGTATTTTGCTTGCAAACTTCCACAAACCCCTAAAAGATCTCATTGTGTTTGCCTTAGTGAGTCTGTAGTAACAAGACAGATTTAAGGGCTGTCAGAAGAGCCATGCATGCCAGTTGAAGGGGCTACCTCCCCTTTAACTTGCTGTCCTGGTTCCGGCTGGGACAGAGTTAACTCTCTTCCCTGTAGCTGGAGGGGGTGCTGTGTTTTGGGTTTGGTACTGATAGGAATGTTGATGGCCCATTGATGCTTTGGTTGTTGCTGAGTGGTGCTTGCACGGACAGCCTCCCCTGCCCTTCGAGGTGCAGGGGGACCTGGGGGGGAGCATAGCCGGGGTGGTTGACCCAGCTGGCCAATGGGGTATTCTATACCATGTGACACCATGCCCAGCTTAAAAACCAGGGGTGGTTCCTTCGGGGGGGGTGCGCGGTTCGGGCGGTTCGTTTGGAACACATGAGGGTGAGCAGTTGCATTGTGTATCRCCTGTTTTGTATATTCTGTTATTGTTGTTATCATTGTTATTATCACTGTTTTACTTTGTTTTATTTCCATTATTAAACTGTTTTTATCTCAACCCGCGGGTTTTCTCTGTGTGCCCTCCCGATCCTCTCCCCCATCCTACTGGAGTGGGGGGATGAGCGAGTGGCTGTGTGGTGTCTAGTTGCTGACTGGGGTTAAACCACGACACTTGCTCATGGTATTTGTATTCTGTCCCTTTTAATCTCAACCCTGGTGCAACCTCAACCAAGTTTGAGTGTCACCTCCTTCCAGTCTTTCAGTAAAATCAGAGGAATTTGCACCCTCTCCATCTTTCTGTTCTTCCCCATTAACCCATTCCACAACCTCAAGATTGGAATCCCATCCTTCCCACATCTGCAGTTTCTTTGCCCTTAAAGGGAAGAGGCAAGGCCTCATGGAGAGGGAAAAAGAGGCAGGACAGCCCTACATGCAGTTGCCTCCCCTCTTTCCACTTCTCTCTGCTGGCCATTCCAGTTTTCACCACCAATGACAGCCTTGGATAAACATTTGGGGGCTTTGCTGCCACAGTACGAGCAGCTCTTATACATCTGGTGGAAAACATCAAAGGATGAACCGCAGGAAGAGGCCTATTCACAGCTGGAAGCCTGCAAGCCCCTCTCTCCTCATCCACTCCCCAGTCAGCTCTAGGCCAGCGGACATGACCTCCCCTGCCAAGACTATTGCCACAGCTCTGCCTAACCTCAACAACAGCTGCTGGTTCTCATCTCAAGCTCAAATCAAGGGCCCCACGTTCCCTGTCCTTTCCCACAAAAGATGCTTCTCCTGGGATGCTTATTGCCAGGTTTCCTATTGTATCCCTGTTCCTCCATCCCAAAAGTCCAGCTAAAGAAGCTGCACAAAGATGCAGGCCACACAAGGAGAAGGACTGCTACCGGTGCTCATCTCCTGCAGAAAACTTCAGAGGAGGTTCCCCAAACCACCCTAGGTGGTCAGTGTCAAGGCAGATATGGTTCCAGTGGGCACAGGGCTTTTGTTTGCTGCCATCACCAAGATGAAGGCCTGGGGTCTGGCCCCTTGCCCCGGAACAGGATAACCCTTTTGCTGAGGTCAGTGATCTGCACCACCTTGCCCTTCCCTTTTGGGCAATGCCTCCTCTGCCATCCCTGCAGCACTCGCACAGCACATCCTGCCCACCCCATCTGACCAGCTAGACAAAGAACCAAAGCAGAGACCATCTCCCAGACTCAAGAAATAGCACCTAGTTCCCAGACTGAACCCCCCTGGGACACTGCTGTGCCAGCAGTGGCGGAGACAAGGAGACCAAGGACGAGCCAGTTGAGCCTGCTGACAGTCTGGCTGCGGGTGCCAACTGTCTCAGGGCACCTGGACCCACTACTGGTATGGTATGCTCTGCCCTTTGTCTGATGCTGTTGCCAAAACAAATTCCCAGTGGATTTCCCAATAAAGTTTAGCCCTTACGAGGTAGGTTTGTACCACAGGATACAGAATGGAAACAGCCTGTCTTAGAGCAGAGTCCCAGATTCAGTTCAAACCCGCTTCTCCTTTCCTTTTCTCCTCAGTCATCCAAAGAATAGCACTGTCAAGGTTGTGCTATTTTCCTTTCCAGACTGCCTGCTGGCTTCTAGGTGGCTCAAGTCTGATGTAGCATGTTTCCCTTTGCATACCATGGTTTCCAGACTACATCTTAAAAGCAGTTCTATAACAGTAAATCCTGTACAGGTGAACAGCCTTTACGGCAACTCATCTGTATGTTCGACACTATCAGATGTAAAGAGTATTGCATGCATATCCACAGCAGCTGCTATGGAGTTCTGGGTAAACGCTGAGGAAATAAAATGGACAGAACCTATTTAATTGAACAGGGTTTTTTGKTTTTGTTTTTGTTTTTTTTTCGTTTTTGAAGGATACTTTTAAAGTCTGTGTTACTCTGTATTTAATAGAGTGGTAACTATTAAGTGTATCAGAAGTTTAGAAGACCACACAAACTTTTTGAAATCCTATCACAAGCTCTAAAACAATATTTTCCTTTGGTGCCACATAAACGAAGCATCAGATCATTATCTTTGTGAAACAGAGGCAGTGCTGTTTGCCAAATATAATTTGTGAGATATTTGGCAGAATTTGCAACTGTAAACTGATTCTATCATTATGACTGTAATGTCTTACCAACAGTCAGGAGACCCTGGGAACAAGAAAAAAGTGGTTCTCAAGTTCTTCTAGCATGATATAATGCGTATATTTGTAGAGTTCATCCAAATAAATTATATGCTAGATGGTACTTTTAAAAAAGAAAAAGGATTTTATGGTTTTATTTTAATTGAAATACTATATACTTGAGATGACCACAGGATTTCCAATAATTGTCAGTTTGTATTCTGAAGTCTATAATTCAGTATTTATCAGGATTAAATGGTGAATATTTTTACATTACAGTGATATTTGTGTCTCAGCGATTTCTAATTCTGTTTAGCTCTGTGTAACTCAAAATCCATTAAAAATTATATATTTATATATAGAGACACACAGGGATTCTTTGGCCATCATTTTCAAAAGAACAAGCTTACTGTTAGAGTCCAGCATTCACATTTTGGATATGAAGTAACTGGATTTTCAAAACTGATAATATTCAGCAGCTTTCAGTCAAATTTATAGTAGTTTCTGGATGCTAAGGAGTTTCGGAAAGTGAATTCTTTCCTTGTAGAGCTGGAAGACCCTTTTCCGTAATTCTCTTGATAAATCTATGGCACTGAAGTGTGTGCTTTTATCAAGTACATGCTAGGTTTCTTTGTGGAATGAACAAAGTTCCCACTTTTGAAAAAGTTGGGATTTTTGGGTTTTTTTTTGTTTTTTTTTTTTTTATTAAATCACACAGCTATGTGTTTTTCTTCCCAAGAGCTGGTTCCTGTGAGGGGTTGTGTCTGACACATAGCTGAAACTCCCCAGGCTTATTTGCTGCTGTGTAATGTTGAAAATCTAGCCACTAAGCTTGGGTCTCCGTTAGCTACATTTTGCCAGAATAGCTTATGCCAATGYCATATATTATTATTACTATATATTATTTGTTTGGTGCCTACATGCTTTGGTCACAGGCCAGGATCCTGGAGGTCAGATGCTATACAGGCACAGCACAAAATGACAGTCTTTTTCCTACAAGCAGCTTTAGTATAAGAAAACTGAAAACAACTGATGTCCTCATGCACTTAACAGCATACACAAGCGTTGGTTACCCCATCCCACTTCATCCAAGCTACAAATAAATATGCTACATAATCCACACGGACAGGTCACACCATTTCTTGTGCACAAGAGTCAATCAACTTTGGTATTTGAACCAGATTCCTCAAGTAAGTCACACAGAAGGCCTGCATCCCCAGAACTCCTATTGCTACAGGCCAACAAGCAGGAGATTACCCCTTTTTCTCAGGTTTGCAAGGCTGTCACACTCACCACAGCGTCAAATGTTGTGCTCCTCAACTTAACCCTGTCCAACCCACTGCTTAACATTTTCTAACTTCAGAGGGGTATGTGGGGGAAGAAAATCTCTCTCTGTCTGTCTTCTAGGTTGGGGGTGAGTGGATTATCTGAGCCTTAAATCGTGCATTTAGTTAAATCAAACAAATCAGGCACCTACTGAGTGAGGCAGGGTCTGTTCCTGCGTGCTGGAGGCTGCAGAGAAAACCCCGAATGCTTTGTGAATGTGGGCCTTGGTTTCCCCTGGACGGGAAGCTGGGTGGAGAGTCCTGGGGCATTCCAGCCCCTTCCTGGGTTGTCCAGAGCAGAGCTGCAGGGTTAATACAAAAAGTGCCTTTAGATACAGCTTAAATACAGCTTCTCTACACCCTGTACGAGGGAGCCTGATCTCAACTGAGGTCTAGTAGTGAAATACAAATTGCACCCAAGTTACTTATGTTTATTCTTTCCACTTTACTTCCACAGACGGGTAATACTTTCTTGTCAGGTCTGTTAGCAGGAAAGTTCAAAATACTAAAAAAGCAAACAAAAAGCCTCAACTTATCATAGAATCATAGAATGGTTTGGGTTGGAAGGGACCTTAAAGATCATCTAGTTCCAACCCCCCTGCCATGGGCAGGGACACCTTCCACTAGACCAGGGTGCTCAAAGCCCCATCCAACCTGGCCTTGAACACTTCCAGGGATGGGGCACCCACAACTTCTCTGGGCAACCTGTTCCAGTGCCTCACCACCCTCAGAGTGAAGAATTTCTTCCTTATATCTAATCTAAACCTACCCTCTTTCAGTTTAAAGCCATTACCCCTTGTCCTATCACTACATGCCCTTGTAAAAAGTCCCTCTCCAGCTTTCTTGTAAGCCCCCTTCAGGTACTGGAAGGCTGCTATAAGGTCTCTCTGGAGCCTTCTCTTCTCTAGGCTGAACAACCCCAACTCTCTCAGTCTGTCTTCATAGGAGAGGAGCTCCAGCCCTCTGATCATCTTCGTGGCCCTCCTCCGGACCCGCTCTAACAGGTCCATGTCCTTCTCATGTTGGCGTCCCCAGAGCTGGACACAGTACACCAGGTGGGGTCTCACGAGAGCAGAGTAGAGGGGGAGAATCACCTCCCTCGACCTGCTGGTCACGCTTCTTTTGATGCAGCCCAGGATACGGTTGGCCTTCTGGGCTGCAAGTGCACATTGCCAGGTCACACTGAGCTTCGCATCAACCAACACCCCCAAGTCCTTCTCCTCAGGGCTGTTTTCAATCCATTCTCCTCCCAGCCTGTATTTGTGCTTGGGATTGCCCCGACCCATGTGCGGGACCTTGCACTTGGGCTTGTTGAACTTCATGATGTTCGCACAGGCCCACCTCTCAAGCATGTCAAGGTCCCTCTGGATGGCACCCCTTCCCTCCAACGTGTTGACCGCACTCCACAGCTTGGTGTCGTCAGCAAACTTGCACTTGATCCCACTGTCCATGTCGCCAACAAAGATGTTAAACAGCRTTGGTCCCAATACCGACCCCTAAAGTCCCCCTTCACGAGAAACTGTTTAAAATCCCTGTAAAACCATGCTTAATTAACTGTCTTGTGTAATGTTGCATAAGTGATACTCTTCTTATTTTTTTTTTCTCCTAGTGGTTTCCACAGTTCTGTGCATGGGTGCCATCCCGATTTAATAACCTAGAATTATGTCTAATTGCTGTTTTACTCTTCTTTCCCACACCATGTGGGGCAAGGAACTTTTCTCATGATAACAGTGCCTTAGCTTTTTATTTTTTTATATTGTGGTTTTCACTCATATCCTTTTATGTCCTGATCTGAGGCCTCTTAAAATGAATTTGCTCCATAGCACACAAAGAGAATAACTTGGCATATCTTGCACTGAGAAAATGGCTCCACAAATGACGGAGTTTCCCTAGGCTGGTTGGACATTTGCAAAGTGAGTGCCATCCAGGCGAGGTGTCTAGACTCCCTCTACTCAGTAAGGGGTCAGAGCACTTCCAGGGCACAGGAGGACTCATTCTCAGTGTTTGACATCGGTTAGATAAATCATGCCCTAAAAATACTTGGGTTTTCCCCTTCCTGTCTTATAAAGGGTGAAGACAAATAACCGCAACATAAGCACATACCCCATCTATGCGTAAAGCAAAGGGAGATGAACCATATCCATAATGTCTGCATTGTAATAGTCCTAGTATCTGAAGAAAGATATGGTAAAAGGAAGTATCAGGGCCAGACGTGGATAGAAAGAAGCAGGAGGAGAGGATAAAGGACAGCACACCTAAACTATCATGTAGCTCAAATATGCCACACCAGGCAGTACAAAAAAAGTGTGTGTTCATATGTGTGTTTTAGAACATCCTTTGCCTAGTTAATCTGCATCTCATTAAGCAGCTCAGACAACTTTTCAAGTTTCTAAACTGAAACGCTTGCTCTGCTCCACCTTTTCTGCCAAAGCATTATCCTAGAATTGTGCTTTTTGTCATGAGGGGCATACAGAGCATAGGAGTAAGCTATGTTGCTCCAGCATCTGAATATCCAGCTGCTCTCATTTTGGCACCAAAAAAAAAAAAAGAAAAGGAGGCAAGATTTTTCAGAAAGTGCTGTTTCTATTTTGATAACCTAAACTGTCAAGTTTAGTTCCTATGTGAAAAGTGAAAGCTCGTGACAATCTGAACCTCTTTTTCTCTCGATACCACACACTGCTGAGCGGCATCCCACGATTCCACCGCCACAGAGCGAGCACCAGCACAGGTAGGTGAAGGTGCTTTGGACTCCACGCCTGCCAGGCTTTCAGAGCTGCTGAATTCACAGCTCTTCTGGCCCTCTACCCGCCTGTGCGTTTTCCCTCCGACGCTGGCACCGTGACAACAGTAAGACTGTCACATCCCCTGGGAGCGAAACTGTCACCTGCTTACGTCCTCTCCCCCAGGGACTGGTAGCTGGAGAGGAAACAAAAGGGGGGGGGGGGGGAGCGGCCCGAGGCCCCTCACTGGGCCCCCCCCGGGCCACCCCGAGATGGCGGCAGGGAGGCCGAAGCGCGGCGCCTCACGCCGGCCCCGACGGCTCGCCTGACGTCACTTCCCGCCGTCGGCCCGCCCGCGCGCCGCCACGGGGCCGCCCCTAACGGCCGGTTCTCCCCTATGGCGGCGGCGGCCGGGGGGGCAGGCGGCGGCGGCGGCTCGGCGGCGCTGGGCGACAGCGGCGCCATCGACTACTCGGTGCACGAGGCGTGGAACGAGGCCACCAACGTCTACCTGCTGGTGGTGCTGGCCAGCCTCGCCCTCCTCGTCTACGCGCGGCGGTGAGGGGAGGCCGCGGGGGGACGGAGGCGGGGGGAGAGGCCGCGGGGGCGGGGCGAGGGCTCCCGCCGGGAAGCGGCCGCGCCGGCCCCACGTGTAGCCGTGCCGGTGGGGCCGGGCCGCTCACCGCCTTGCCCCCCCTCGCAGGAACAAGAGGAAGATCATGCGCATCTTCACCCTGCCCCCAGCCGCCGAGACGCCGCCCGAGCCCAACTTCTACGACAGCATGAAGAAGATCCGCCTGCGGCAGCAGCTGGAGATGTACTCCATCGGTAAGTCAAAGGAAAGAGGGGGCTCCCCCGGGCCTGTGGGTCACTGGGGACGGTTCCTGCAGGAGTGGCCTCGAGCCCGCCTGCCCTCGTGCAGTGGGGACACCAGGGCGGAGCCCCGGTCCTGCGGCACCATGCGAACAGGGATTCTGCAGGAGCGCGGGTCACAGGATTGAAGCGTGAGGAAGTACGGAGTGAGGGAGCGGCCGTGCAATTCTCTTCTAGCTGTCAAAATGAATCCGATGTTGAAGTTAAAAAGAGGTGGGAATGTCTGAATATTGTCAAAATGTGGATGGATTTGTAAAAGTTGAGAGGACTGTGCAATCACGAGTAATTCAACTTCATAAATTGAAAATAAACGAGAATTTTACTGTACCAACAAGTGTTGCCACTCCCATCTTAATGGTGAAGGTCAGGAATGAGGTAGGGAAGAGCCCCATGCCTCTGATGTTCCAATTCAGAGAAACACCTGTACTTGCTTGACATTTGCCGTTTAGAGGGAATATGGGCAAGAAATACTTAATGAGTTGAAACCAGCTTYTAAATGTAAAGATTTAATGTAAAGATTCTTAAACCAGGCCATTGCGTTCTGTAGGAACAAAAAAGGATGTGCTTCCTACAGAGGAATGCCTGCTGGCATTCGTTGTTGGTGTTTCTTCCACCACACACAACTCTTTGATCTCCCTTTGCCTTGCTAACCAGATTAATTTTGAAGTCAGTGTAGTTGTTAGCTTGTGGCTTATATACTGTGGAGGAGATGAGTGATGTGGACATCAACCGTGTGACTAATGAGTCGTTCAGGTCATCTGTAATAGTACTTCTGAACCCATAGTCTTTAATTTTTTTTTTAAATGAAAGGACCTGAATGGAATCATAGTTCTCTGCCATTAATTTTCTGACATTTTGCTATGACCCTGTTGTTCAACCTTTCCAAGGCCATATGCTAAAGGACTAGTTCCACACGGTGACTGAAACTTCCCCTTGCGTGGCTGAGCGGTGAAATTACATTCTCTAATCTTAAGTCTGTTTCTTGATTGTTATCATATTTATACGTGTATATATATAGATATGTATACATGCACACACATATATATACATGTATATAATAAATGGCATAATCGGTGTTGATTGGTGTTTCTTTTTTTCAGCAAGGAAGTATGAACAGCAGCAGCAGCCACCAAAACAGACTGAAAGCGTACAGCTCTCAGTGGAGTGAAGCCCACAATTGTAGGAACTCAGGATATATCAGATCCCAGCACTGATGATAAGAGTCAGTGTGGAGCGATTTCCAATGCCTCTTAATTGATACATAGCTGAAGGCAAGGGGGAAAGGAAGGGGACTCTCCTAAAAACTTTGTTCTCAGTAGCTTTTCTCTGAGCCCCGTGAAATAAACTGAGTGCCTACTGAACATTCGGCATGAAAGTACCCAACACAGGGGAGACCTGCTCAGAGAAACCTCTGAGGGTAGAGAAGTGCAGTCTTACCTTTGTTTTAAATTAATTTCTCTCTCTGCCGGCGCCTTGGAAATCAGCTCCTACCTTCTCTGGTAATGGCACCCTAGAGAAAGCCAGGCAGTACCTATCTGCCTGGAAACCCTTTTGTTCCGTGGTCACGCATTGTTGAATTTGCTGAACGTGTTCAGCACACGTGAATGAAGATAGTGTGGCCTTACTGCCTGGCGGAGGTCAACAGCTTTGAGAGCCCGGAGCGTCGCTGGCGGTAGTGCAGAAAGATTGCGCTCTGTGTTTATGTGGAGATTGCGTATGCAATACTGTGAACCTTTCCTGGAGAAACTTTGAGAACTACAAAGTACACAGTGAAATGCATGTCTAGAAGACATTTAAAGCAAATACTATAATGTTAATAACAAAGTTGGTTAGCTTAATTTAGTCAAATTGTTTAAAGAATGGGATTGTCTATAAATTTTTGCGTAAACCGAAAGATCACGGCTTATCCAGAGGAGACATCACACCCCAGTTACTTTATTCTTTCTAGGTAAATCACAAAATCAGTTAATTTAAAGAATACTGCAGAAATTACTTCTTAATAAAAGCATCTAATCATGAAAACTACTTGAAGCTGTATCATGCTGTAATTCCTAACGTTAAACAACTTGAGTAGGCCAAGTGGTGAACAGAACGTTAACAAACAGCAGAGAGCTGAGAGCCTATGCCCAGAAAGAGTTTTTTTTTCCCAATTCTGTGCTAAAATATATTAAGTCTCGGAGCAGTGGTAAACAGCACTGCAGTTCCATTCAGATATGAGGAAACCTGGCTTTGTTCACCAAATCTTCATTAGACTGAAATTACCTGTACATTAGCGTCTGTCGGGACAGTAACACCCGATGCGGGCCGCACTGACCCTGGCAGGCGGCGGCCAAGCGGGTCTGCCCCGTGAAAAGAGCTCGTTTGGGTGAAGTCTTGCCATCCGTGCCGATGGCCCCTTTCGAGGGCTTCCCCGCGTGTAACCGAGGAAGGCAGACGCATAGCCCAGCGGGGCCGAGGGCTGGCCGGAGGAAGCGCCGTTCCCACGCAGCCACGGGGAGGAGGAAGACCGCGGAGGACGCGGGAACCCCCGGGCCTGTTGGCGGCTCGGCTGCGCTGCCCGGCCTCCTCCCGCCGCTGCCTCCCCGGAGGCCTCCCGGTGCCTTCCCCTTCCTACGTTACTCCGGCCGTACAAAGGCCCGGCTCCGCGCCATCTCCCCGTTGCTTAGCGGGACAGAGACCGACCTCCGGCCGAGCTCCCTGCCCGCGGGTGCCCCATCCACCCCCCGGAAGCGGCGCCTTTGCCCTCCCCCCGCGCCGACCTCACTTCCTGCCGCGCTTCCGCCTCCGGGCCGCGCCGGCTGCTGCTGCTGCCGCCGCCGCTGCCGCCGCCGCTGCTGCTCGGAGGCCGGAGGGCGCCCGCCGGGCGGTGAGTGGGGCCGCGGCGAGGCACGCGCGCGGGGGCGCCCCGCCCCCGCCCCTCCCCTCGCCCCGTCCGCGCTGAGGGGAGGGGGGCGCCTCAGCGGCCGCGGCGCGCGGGTGCCGTTGTGAGGCGGGAAGGGGCCGCCCGAGGAGAAAGCGCGGGCGGGGGCGGTGAGGGGGGGCCGGGGCCGGCGCCGGCTCCGCTTGAGGCCCGGGGGCAGGCTGCATGCCGCCGGGCCGGGTGGGCTTTCCCCTCCATCCTCCGCGGGAGCGCTCTCCGCGTCCTGTGCCCGGCTTCACCCCGCGGGCGCCGCAGCCTTGTCCCGGCGCGGGGCTCATGGCTGTACCGAGAGCTCAGCCCTCCCTCCCACCAGCCCTGCCCACCCGAGCGGTCAGCCAGGGAACTGGCAGCGCGGGGATGAATCCTTTCTAATGGCGCGTCTTCTTAGCGCTCGCCAGGGCTACAGCCCTCAACAGCCATCCGGTGCGGCGCCACACGTTTCAATAAAGCAGCATGTCAGAATGAACCCATTCTTTCCAGTTTACTAAATCCCGCCGTCTTTCTGTCTGTAGCTAATAACTTCATAGTTTTCTCTCAGCTGAGCTGGAAGCACTGTGAAGCGCTGAGAAATCTTGAGCGGCTTGCAGCTCTGCTTGTATTCATGGACCTGAGGTAGTGGCACAAGTATCTCACAAACTTAACTTGTCAAGACAAAACATTTTTAAGGAGAAGCAACAAAAGCGAAAGCTTTTCCAGGGCGCGTACCTTTTGTATTTGCTAGGGTGTTAGAAGAATGCTGCTTGAGCCATGAGCGAAGGGCAGGTAGTGGTTTGTTTTCCTGACTTAAGTGCAGCAATTGAAGTTCTGTCCCAGCAAAACTACACCCTGGTTTGTTAGGGTTTTTGTATTTTAGTTTTACAGTACAAGTATAATTTGGTATGGAAGGTGCAGTCAGCTTTTGAAATTTTACCTCAAATTTTTGCAGGGATTTTTACCCGTTAATTCACAATATTGCTTGTAGGAAAAAGGTGCTTGCTTTAATTGGTAGTAAAAAATCGGTGCCTAAAAGCAAAGGCAGATAGGGCAGAGACAATACATCTGTTCTTTTTTTTTGCATCCATTCGTAGTAGTCGGGCTTTTGTAGGCATGCACAGGAACGGATTCTCAAATTCTCGTGGAACTTTGTTCATGCTGAATTATTAGATGTCTTGGATGAGGAAAGCTTGTGACCTTTAAAAAAATTGTGCCAAAGTTATCTTTAGTCGCGTTTATTTTTGAGAATGCTGTACAGAGGCAAATCTTTCTAGCTTACCCAATAGTGTTTAAAAAGCTATTGTGATATGTAGATTTAGTGCTGTCTGATCACACAAAGCATGCGAGGGAAGGCTTTCAAAGCAGTTAAATCTTTGCATCTATAAGGTATCACAAAAAAAGCATTAACAAGTTGCTCTCAATTATAACTCAGATGTTTTTGAGAATCTGACAGCTCTGTTGTGTCCATGGGAGCTGCTGAACAGTCAGATCTTTGTAAGTGCAGTCTTCAGATGGAGGTACAACCATGACACTATAATCTTATGTGAAAACTATAATCTTCTGTTAAGTGGTGGAAAAGTCATCTCTTTCCTCATAACTAAAATGTGGCTGGCTAGATTTTATACTCAGTGCTGCACAGAAGATCAAAGCTTTTCGGATAGAGCTTTAGAAATTCTGTGACAGGGCTCAAGAGGGTCTTAAATATTTCTAAGCTATGAGTGTGKCCGTGTTTAAAGCTGAAGACATTGTAAACTCTGTGGGCCGTGTAGTGAAAATATCTTCCGCCGTGCCATGGGCGTTTTGAGTTTCAGTCCAGTGTTACATGCCTGGATAGTATGAATTGGCATGTGCTGGCCGAGCCCAGATGAGAACGTAGCCTGTAGCAGCTGCCATGGTGCCTTGTAGCCATAAGAGTTAGAAATTTCAGCAGCGTGATGCTCGGGTGGTGCTAAACTCGCTCTCAAACTTCCCTTCCAAAACTACCTCATCCATTGAGAAGACCCGCAGAGGAAGCCTTTGCTGTACCACTTGTACTGCTGACGCCAGTCAAAGCTCTGAAAGTGGGGAGAAGATCCCAGTGCCTTCGTCCAAGGACGGTTTGTGGGAAAGCTTCTTCAGCACAGTGCAAAATTATTCATTGAGAATATTCTAACCTATAATGAATCTTTCTGTAATTTGCGTTTTGCATATATGATTAAGCAGCATTGGCCAAAAGCCTGGTGACAGCACAGGGCTCTGGAATGTCTCCCTGTTGCCTGGGCAGTTTATTCACGTTAGCTTACTTCCGTGAGCATAATCGCTCCTTTTAAAGTCCTCCTGAACTCGGGAGTGCCGCTGCTGTTGAGCAAGCTGAAATTATACACGCTGCAGGGAGAAAGGTGGGTATGTTGCAACTTAGCCTCTCTTTCGGAGGAATTGAAAAGATTTTGCCCCAGCCCTAATTTCTACATTAAAGAGATTGAAAATTGTCACTACGTGCCTTCTCCAACGGGGAAGAAGCACCTTGTTGGAAAACGTGTTATTAACTCCGTGATGTCTTTGGCCTGTTATGCCTAAAGAGCAATAGCGTTTGGAGGAGGCTTGCTGACAAAGTGCAGTCTTCAGTTGCGGTTGCTTATGCTCCAAATCGGAAGTAGTGATCAAAAGGCGTTCCCTTTCCCCTCCAAACACTTAAACCATGTTTTAGTCACGGTAAGGAACCTGGGTGATGTCACCTAGTTTATTAACGTAGTCACTCAAACAAAAAGGCAGCACTTGATCTTGTCCTCGAGACAGGGCTGCCACCGAAGAGCAGAAGGTTTCAGTGCCTCAGGCCCCTGAGAATGGAGGTAAGATCCTTTACTTTGCAGCCCCGTTTCTGTTGTGGCATAAGAGTTAAGGTCTAAGAACAAGTTTCTTGTAGACTAACAAGCTCCATCAGAAATTGGTGTTGCCTGCTGGCGAAGAGACAGATACTGAGTATGACCAGAGATATTGACTGCTGGCAGAACACCCCAAAGCCAGTGCAAATGTCTCATGAGAAGTCTGATGTCAAGGCGTGGAAATCAGTGCTACTTTTTCTGTAATAGAAGACAAGAAAGGAGGAAGAAAAAAATGACATTGTGTTAAGAGCGAAAGGCTCAGAATTGTTTTAGGCAGGAAAAATCCTGCCTTAATAATTTCTTTTCCAACTCTCTGATAAAAAAAGGCTGATAAAACTTCTCAGTGCTCAGTTGTCTCCGTGAAATCTGTGTTTACAAGGAAAAGGCTAAGAACCTTTTTAAGAATGAAAGTGCTTTGCCTGATTTTTGCAAGGAATGTCTAAGCTTTGGGTGTTACTTTAATAAAAATAATTCCTGATCTTTTTATGGAATATCTAAACTCTGGGCGTTACTTTAATAAAAATAAATTCAAACTCCAAGATTAACAGAATTGCTAAAAGGAGTTAGTTCTCAATGAGAAAAACAATAAACTGAATTTGGAATTTCTGAACCAAGCCCTCGAAGGCAATTTGTGGCAAAACTCCAGAAAAAGAAAAAAAAAAATCTCATTTTTATAAAATAACAGTGTATTTTCTTTCTCAATTATGGATAGGCACTGCTTTGAAAAGTGATTCTCCCCTTGCAGAGGCCTAGGAATGAGATGTTTCAGGAGAACTGGGTTTAATTTTAATCTAACAGTAAAATGAATTAAGAATCCTAAAAAGGGGCTGTTCAAATTAGGGATTTGCTGAAATTGGAGTGTGAGAAAATACCTTACATTTGCACATCTGAAGAAAAACTTAGATCCTGAGTCTGCGAAGGAGTAGTCCCCTTCTGTTTCTGTCAGGCTGTCAGACTTGCTGGAACTGGTTTTAGACATCCGTGATGTATAAAAGGCACATGTGGATCTATAGCTTGCTCCTGAGAAAGACCGTGGTTTGGACAAGATTATAGAAACATTTGTCTTTTTTGTAATGGAATAGAAAGAGTATTTTGAAAAGACTCGGCTGGCAGGAGGGCTGTATTACTTTCCAAAATATCCTCTGGATCATCCTGAAAACATAGTTTGTAATACGCTCTTGACTGACGGCGTAGGGTGTGAAGCATAAATTCCTGAGCAGGAAAGATGTATGTTGGTTGTGCAATGGGAGACTCCATGTGATCTCGTTATTTATGGCGTTTCTCTCAGATGTCTTTCTGGGACTTGAACAGCTGCTGTGAACTTTACCCAGCATGGAGTACTCGGTATGTTTGAACGACTCTATTTTGCTGTTGCTCAGATCGTGGTGTACACTCTGATGAGCAATATTAGAAGGAACTTTGTGACACTGGTTGTAAAAACAGAGCAGAACTTAGGGAACCCTTTTACCGATTGATGAAAAGCTTGAAGGGGGAAAAAAGTAAGAATATCATCTTCCATAGCTTTGGTTGGTGGACATCAGGGAGTGATAGTTGAAGGCATCCAATTTCTTTATACTGTAATATGGAAGCAAGGGTGGACTGACAGAAGAGGAAGACTTTCTTTTCAGAGGGAAGGTCAGAAAGGTAGAGGCAGAGGCGCAGGCTTTTTCTATCTTACCTCTTTTCTTCATGACCATCTTGTTAAATGGCAGCAACCGTTGTTTGCAGGGACTTTCCCTCGCTTTGGTAAAGAGCTGTGGCTCGTTATGCATTTTGATATGTGGCAGTGCCATTGCTAAATAGATCCAAATCTACAGTCAGATAAGGCTTGGAATAATTGATGTTCTTAGCTCAACTAAATAACCAAGTTCACATGATCTGTAAGTGGCCAGTGGATTTTTTTCTCTGGCAAAGTATGTACTGCTTGTATTGCACGTTTATTTAAAGCTAATTTTAGCACAACAGATTAAGAATTCTAGCAGCCAAAAATACTTCTATTGAGTCTGTTAAAAGATTTCCTTATTCAAACTCTGTTTTTGTATGTGACAAACAGAAAATATCACATCTTTTTGACTTCATATTCAGTAACGACACAAAAGCGGTGAAAGCATTGCAGTCAAGGCCTCCAAGATTACTTTTGCCACTGCTGATGGGAGAATTGTTCTGTATCATTACTGTCTTCTCTTTCAACCTCAGCAAATCCTGAAATGCCAAAAGCAAACCACTTGATGGCTGGTATGGCAGTGCTCTGAAACTTGTGGCTTGGACCACTGTTTGAACATTGCCTAAGAGCATTGTAGAGGTACTCAGTATGTTGTCTTTACACATGTGAGACAGAAGAACAGGAAAGTGTTTATGGCCTCTTAGAAAGACAGTATTAAGATCATCGCTATGGAACAGGGTTTCTAAGACTTCTGYGTAACTATTAAACAGCATGGGGAGGTCATTGAGAAGTATGCAATGGGACAATTTAACTGCCTTTATGAGACCTGTGATTTTATTGACTCTAATCAGTATATGATACTCAAATAAGAAAAAAAGTTGCATGTGGTTGTATTACTTAATGAGCTAACAGTTGGCAAAGTGGTGCCTATTACCAGTTCTGTTAGTGCTATTTTGATCATTAAAGAACTCCATTTGTTTATGGACCATAGGTTGGGACAGGAGTTTTCTCTCGACTGGTTGCTTGCCTGAAGGTCCTTCTCAAGAGGGATGAAATGGTGTAATTTTCTTCTTGGTTGAGGCGAAGAAGTATTCTCTTGCCATAATTCACCAGTTGCAAGCCCGTAATCAAAACGCTTGCGGTAAAACAGTGATGGCTATGTGATGTTTCTCACAGATGCTGTAAAAACTCTGTCATCTCCTTGGGGGGCCATCTTCCCATGAGATACCAGCCAGACCTACTCTTTCTCTCCTAAAGACTTAGGGATCAAGAACCTGTGGCCTGGGGTCCAAAGTTTTAGCTCCAGAGGCTGGGAGAAGAAAATGCAGCCCAAATAGTTAACTGAAAGCAGGACTATGTTTTGGGGAGACGAGAGGATCCAGAACTTCAAGTTTGCTTTAAAGAATCTCCCTTCCTTGTCTGCTGCTTGCATACATCCTTACTTTTTTTTTCACCAAACTTTTGTTGGATGAAGGTGTGACTTTACACCTTGATGCCTCTTGCAAGCGTGTGAGCAGAAATGGCAGTGACTAATCGCACTGAAGCTTTAGTAAGTACTTGGCATAATAATCATGATGAATACGTCATAAGCTCATCCATAAGTAACAGCATAGGCTAAAGTTATTGCACAGAGGAACCTGCAGCCCACAGGAACATCAGCCAAGAGCAAAATGGGATTGGTTTTGCTTGGTTAGACGCTGCTGTTCTTTATTCAGGCATGGAGATGGGAGGGGAATTCTTTGCTCAGAGGGAGAATTTCCTGTGTGACCTTGAAAAGCCCGGCATGGTATACTTCTTGTCTTTTATAACTAAATATATCAGAATCTCAAGGGGGGGTTCAAAGAGCACAACACAGGGCAAAACAGTTTGCTTATAACTGTGGCAGCTCTGGAGTGGAAAACATCAGAAAAGTGAGCTTGCAAGATCTGGAAGAGGGTAGGGCCTGGTGAAATTCTGGTGGAGCTGCCAGCTTCCAGCAGATCCCAGAAATTCAGCGTATAGAAATGTTCCTGGATAACTGATAGAAGTTGCTGAATTGTTGCCTTAAAGGCCCTCGGATAACGTTCCCACTGTAGTAGAGCACAGTATGGCATGGGAGCTTATGGTGCAAGGCAGGCTGGAGCCCCTGGAAGTGGAAGAGAGGTGGTTAATAGCTGTGCTAGTTCCCATAAATATAGTGCAAGAACAAAGGGATGTTTAAATGAAATTGAAAATCAGTACATTTGAAACCTGGCATAATTATACCACATGATATTACCGAGGCCAAAAGTTTAGTCGGATTCCAAGCAGACCTGAACATTTGTATATATAATGACAATGTCCAGAGTTGCAGTAAATAGGATTAAAAATAAATTAAGCATATAAACCTTCATGCTAATTGATGAGGTCAGGAAGGAATTTCCCCTTTGGGTGAGTTACATCATTGTTCACTGCCAGAGCTGTTTCACCTTCTGAAGCATCTGGTCCGATCACAGGAGGCAGGATTCTCAAACAGATGGGCCAGCAATCTGACCTGTCATGGCAGCGCTTAGCTTACCCTGCCTGGCTAAGATCTTGTTGAAAGGGTTTGAGAAGAATTTTTTTTTTTTTTTAGGGTTTTCTGAGGCCACCTGTACTGCAGTGTATGTCTACTTTTCCAGTTTCTCATTGGCAAAAGAGGACAACTGTTGACCATGTGCCTTTATGAATCCTGAGAAGTGCCTGCTAACACGTCAGCAGCAGCCTGCGTAAAGATGGAAGCTGCGATGGGCACATAAGGCATTGCTGTGTTGCTCCGTAGATTAAAAAGTAGCTCTGTGAGCAGCTGAACTAGTGAAGATGAGTGTTTCTTGCAGCTTTCTCAGTTTTGGTGGCACTGTGGTACGCTTCTTTCTTTCCATTACACAGCAGTACTGTTAGCGTCCTGATTTTCCCAACACTACAGTGCCTGCGCAGCCTCTCACCGCCTCGTAGTTTCTGGGTGTATTTAATCAAAACATGATGTCTCTCTGATGTTTGTGAACCAGGCACCTTGCTGAGGAGGCTGCCTTGGTTATTTATTTTGCAAGACTGTTGTAGGAATTGAGCACCTGTGAAATCTCTGTCCTTTTCCATCAGATTAGGTTGAAATTGGCCTTACCATTTATGTTTCTGTGCATGGGACAGCAGGTGTGGTTATGTAACCGTTGTTTCCTTGGGAAACAAGGAAAAATGTCAGTCTTCCTAGAAAGTTGCCGTGGAATACTTTTTCTCTCAAAGCAATTAGGTGCATGAACAGTTACACCAAATAATTGAGGCACATGTGCCTTTAAAACATGCACTGTTTAATCTTAAGACTTTCCCCAAGGTATAAGGGGAAGGCTTCCTTGCCAAAATACTGTAATTGAGTTAACAGTCTGGGAGGTTTCTGTGTTTTGTTACTGAGCTACAAAATTCTTCTGCTGGTGTTGGCTGCTATGAAGAACAAAGTTAGAAGTACCAGCCTGCCAGTAAATTGTCTCTTCAAAAGAAAACTGAAAATTTCTCGGTTGTTTCAGGTGACAGCCAGCATCAGATCTTTTTGACAACTATTAATCTTTTTCTGCAGTTCTCTTTCTGCATGCAACAGTGAGCAGCCTAGATGTCTTGTAATCTGTATAGTGCATATGCTGAGTGTGGACATCTGATTAACGAGTGAGGATGTCAATAATAAACTGAATTACTTGCCCACAGTTAATTCCTGGTGCTCAGAGAGAATATGGAGTTCTGATGATTATGGAACAGTGAAATTGTGGTTTCTGTTTCTTTTATACAGTGATCATCATGATAAAAGATTAAGGATCACTGTGGTATAAAATAATTGGTTGGTATCTGGACACGTTCTGGATGTCCTGCTGACGGGACGTGTGTGGCTGCCTCGGCTTTTGTGCTCTGTAAGCTCCTGAAATCTGTGATAGTTGCTTTTCCTAAGTAGGCAATAGCGTGTTTCTCAATAGCAGGCATGATCACTGAGGCACGGGCTTTCAGGACTGTTTGCCTCCTAAGCACTTTTGAGGATAAGGATAACTTCAAGAGTTCAGAATTGAGGGAATATGTATTTTTCTTTGACATACAATCCCTGCACAGCAAATACATTTCTGTCCGGTTACTTAACAGCTATTGTTTCTGCAATACCCAGAGCGTTGTTAGAGGGTTTCTTGCTTTGACCGTCCAAGACTCGGTTATCTTCTCTATTGCAATGTGCAAGAACCAAAGCCAAGATTTTTTGTGCTCGGATGGGACTCTGTCCCTACAGCTGTCCCTGATTTCTAGTGTAAGAGAGCCGAAACGACGCGTCGTTTCGCTGGGAGGAGTTGGCAAAGGACTATGCTGTCTTTCTGAGTGAAGTGTGCCCCGTGTATGGAGCATGCTGCTGTCAAGTGCTTTTGCAGAAAAAAGGAGGATTTCAGATGGGAGGTGGAATTCTGAGAATTTGAGATGGTAGCTGATAAGAGGTGGGATCTGCTCTGCCTCTGCTAGGAAGAGATTTTGGTGCTAATGTTTATTTAAAGTTGGCCTTAACCCTAAAAGGGAGAGATAAAACAGCTTTCATTCTTCTGTCTCACGGAGAGCTGGCTGGCAGAATGGTTTTGGTGCCTGCTTATCTGCCCTGAAGGCTTCACGGCTGGGGAGGCTGCAGAAATCATTTCTCCTGCACCCCCTCGTTCAGCGTTCGGGCAAAATTGTGAGGCAGGCAAATGGTTTGGGCTGTTTGTTTGGACGCAAGATGGCTGTGTCTCCATTTTGTGGATGAGTCATCCATCTGCCTTTTTGTTGTTAGACTCTGAACACTGCTGCTGTTGGCTTTGGGCCCACTTCGTCCCAAGTTTTGGATAGCAGAAACAGATAGGCAAGTCCCCTCCACGTCAACCCCAAACTTTATGACATGATTTTGGAGACAAAGACATGCTGAAAATACCTTAGGCCTTTGTCATCTTGTAGTTAAACTGCTGTAATACAGAGGAAGCATCTCCTCCGGTACCTGATAAGTGTGTAAAAATGCAAACGTACTGTGGAAGTTGCGTACATTAAGGAGCAGTGGGGAAAGTAGAGGAGAGGCTTACATCTTTGTTTTTTGTGTCAGTTGTGGGCTACAGCTCTACTTACTTGGACAAACGGGTCCTCGGTAAAGATAACTTGCATTGTTTTCGGTAGCGGATAAGTTAGTAGATGGGTCAGCGGTTTCTTTTAGTTGAGCTGGCTGCCGCAGACTAGTTCTGCAAGCTTGGCACCCGATGGTGTTTTCCACAATATGTAAGGCTAGCCGGTACAGGATTTCTCCTGCTCGTCATGTCAGGAATGGAGGTGCAGATCGGGAGATTTCACTGGCTACCCCAGTTTTGGCACATGATGTTTACATACCTAGTTTGGCAAAACTTTGCTTTTGTGAAAGGAACTCTTATTTCCTAAAAGGAACTTGAATGAAAGTTGGGATTTTGTTAAAGACACAGAGGCATATTATTATTCATCTTTCCTTGCTTCATCCCTGTGATGTTTCCTGTTTTGCTTCTTGAGATACAGGTGTCATGATGAGGAGCTTCTCAGAAACAGAAGTGGATGATGAGTGGAGATGAAGAAATCATACATTTAAGAAGTTGGCTCAAGTTTCCGTTACAGGCATGGAAAGTTTCTGAGACCAAGCCATGTGAGAAGAACATGAGTAAAGAAGAGGGAGATGTAGACCCAGACTTTCTAGAAAGGATTGCAGGATTTGAGAGGACGCTGCACAAATGTCATATAGTTTGCTTACTTATTCATTTATCTGCGCCCCTGGATTGTAATACTTTGTTTGCATATTGGTTTGGAAGTTCAAAAATCCCCTCACATCTGTGTCTTTAATATGGTTGTGGCTTCAAGCTTGTTTTAGGAAGAGCAGAACATCACTGTGGTTTTTATTTGTGGATTAGATAGCTGCTGCTTTGTACTTGAAATCAATATTGGTTTTTTTGTAGAAACGTACATTGAATATGGAGAAGATAAGACCATGACCATTACGAAATAGGAAATCAGGGGTTTTGCTTGCATATAATAAAAAGCCTTTGCATAAAAAGTGTGACAGGTGCATAGGTAAAAGAAAAAAAAAAAAGATAGTGCTAGCCCTCTAATTTGAGTAACCTTATAATGTATTGTTCTTATGCTGTCCTTAGACAGATGTCAGAATCAAATGTTAATCAGTTCAGTCTTTTTTATTTGACCATTGGTCACAAAAATATTCCAGATAGGTAAGATTTCTTGGCAGGGCTATGGGGTTTTAAGTGCAGATTACTTAGTATTGAATTAGGGGAGAGCTTTTTAGAAAGGTAGTTTTTTTTGAACATCTTGGCTGTTATGTGAAGTATCCCCAAGGAAATACTAGTCATGCAGTCCAGCAAGTTACGATGCTGTGAACAGACTTAATTGCAGGAAGTCTCTGATATGGAGTTACTAAGTCTTTGACATATATGCATTTGAAATTTTAAAATTAAATGTAATTTCCTATATTGCACAGTGTTGCTGGTAGAGGCAAAGAGCATCTTTATTTTTCTTACGAACTCTTATCTGGTGTTTTATCCTTAATAAAAGGCTATGGTTATTTTTGCATACTGACTGAATATTTGGCCTTTAAGAGTATATAATTAGATGAAAGAGTAAAAGCAGTTGTTAACGGACTGTTTTTCTAATGAAAATAGTTTTAAATCATATAATTTTAGTTTCTTCCGAATAGATGTGATTAGTGTGTTGGAAATAGTTTTACAGTGGATATAAAGGGAACAGTTGAGAGACAGTGGCTGAGAATGTGTCCAGCTATTTTTGTAGCTAACCGTTACAAAACAGTTTCTTCAGTCTCTTTACTTAGATATTTCCATATAACTGAACAGCTAAATTACAATTGGATACAAAAACTCTTCACGCTTAGTAATATTTATATTTTAAAATAGGTTTTGTTGTACTAATTGATAAGTAAATCACAATGACTGTGAGAAAATCCTAGCCTATATTATTACTTTGATAGAAATTTGAATATGGGATAGTATTGTCTGTATCATATAAAAATGTTTTCATGGATTTTTAGCTGCTGAAACTGAAATCAATAAACTTTAGTTACTGTTGTTGACTGGAACAAGTAAGTCTGCACATTTCTGTTTTCTTCGTATTATCTCTGCCTCTACGTTCACCTAGTGTTTCTTCCAGCATTACTACTTTAATGGTATTTGCTTTCTTTAGATCGACCCGTGAGGCACTCTTGGTGTGTGTTTTTGCATGTTATTGTGGAAGACATTCTTGATGGAGAACTGTGCCTCTGAGTTTGTGCAATTACTCTATGTTGTCTGAATAAACCCTAGAGAATCCCAGGCAAAATAAAATCCCAGGATTAGTAGAGTAGCCAGTGGGCCAGTTTGTAATTTTTTTCATATTTTAAATATATTTGTCAGTAACTGATCATTGTGTTTTAAAGTAGATACAGAATGGTCTTCTGCACACCTGAATTTCACGTTAGATTAGTGACACCGGTGTATCCCAGATTGAATGTACCTTAGCGAACAATATAGTCTATGTTCTGGGTTACTGTGGAAAAAGGAAAATACTTTTTGCTTGTTTGAGAAATTTTTAAAACTGGAAAGGATTATGTTTATTCTAAAACCCCGGTATTTTGGATTTGAAAGAAACAAACTTGTAATATAGCCCAAATTTATTGTAATCTGTTTAGTTATTTGTATTAAATGAAGTGATTCAAAGGTGTTCATGTCTGCTGAAGTTTTAAAGAAAACAAAATCAAATTGCGGGAGATAATTGGTTAAATGCTTGGAGACAGTGTTGATGGAAAAATTCCACCATTTCAGAGCAACTGTTTCCTTCACATCATTTTATTCATTTGATGTAATTCAATATCTGGTTAATTCAAGGCTGAGGAACTGATTGACAGTTGAAAAAATGGCATAATTAATTTTCCCTTTTTAATTTATATGTAGAAGAGATGGAAGAGGAAACAACTTCTATGACTTCTGAAGGTCTTGGTGACCAGAAACAACCAGTTGTTTATTAATTATAGATTCCTTTTTTACTTCTTTAAAAGAAAAATTATTTTATATACTTTTTTTCTGAGTATTCAGTGTTCTTTACATGATGATCCACTTGCTCATTTGTTTTATGGATAACAGCGAGTGATTTTTCCTTATCAGTACGACAGAGGTGGACTGCGGTCCCTTCCAGGCCTTGCAGGAAACGTGCTCCACATATGCTTCCATACTCCAGAGAACTCTCTTCACGTGGCGTGGTTGTCATACCTGGCTGCTGTAGACTTAATTTTATTTATTTTTTTAGGTTATTTTCTCCTTTTTTGCTTGATTTTTTTTGATACTTCAGCTCTCTGGGAATTTGCACCCTGCCTTGGAGTAGTGTGGCTCTTCTCTCAGTGCTTGTATGGAGCAGAGAGGTCTGTGTCAGCGCTGTGCCATTCCCATTGTCAGGTAGGTCATTTTCTGCAAGGGAAATGCCTAGGTCTAGAGAAGTCCCCGTTCAAGCCGTTGTGGGCGTAGCAGGATCCTGGCACGGCTGGCTCTGATTCTCACCCTTCTCTAGAAAGGCAGGGAAGAGGGAGGGTTCCTCGTGGAATCCCTTTTGCTATTCCTGTCCTCTCAGCAGCATCCATACTATCTTTCTTCCTCTGGCAACCGTCAGGATGCTGTAATGCATCACTATCATCAGCACAGCTTAGCTATAAACGCCTTTTTCAGAGGATGAGGCACACTAGCCACTGGTGCTGTTTGCTGGTGCCATGTACTCGGAGAAATATCTTCTGCTACCTTAATGACTTTCTCTTCTCTTTATAGCCTCTGTGTCAGCAAGCAGAGAAATTCTAGCTGTTTGAGCTCTTGCCGCAGAGAAATATGCTCGTCAGTTCACTGGAGGCAACGTGTGTCCCATTATCCTGCCCGTACCTTTAGGAAGACTCTGCGCTCCGCCTAGATGTAGGCACTGGACTGCTGAAGCACAAATGCTAATGTTACGAGGGTTTGCTCCGAGGCTAGGAAAAGCCCAGATAAAACATGGAGCCATGTCTCCATGAGCAGTAACTCATCTGAGGGAGAGAGTTCTTGATAACAAGATCCCTGACTAAGCCACTATTTTAAGCTGGTTTGTAGGTCCACTTTTCCTATGATTTTCAGCGCTAATTCTTGCACAGAAGCATTAGAGAGCAACATTTTTCTTTGTAGAGGATAAAGCCTAACTTTTCTTGACCTGCTTCACAGGACCGCATGCCCTTAGTAAGTTCTCTTGGAGGTGTTCGCTGAGCCAAGTACCCGATTATGGGACATTCTTTGGTGTGTTGCATTGGTGATGATTTAATTCCTAGCTAATGTGACAAGTCTGTTGGCCACCAGCAGTATCGTCAATCTATGGTGAAGCAGCCAGCACGTTACCTCTGCCTTGTAGGTGGAACTCAAGGTTTTTGCTTCACTAGCAGCAGAGGCTACAGGAGGTAGATGTGGACCATTACATGGACTCTGAAGAACAGAGATCAGCAGCGATTGGACTTTGTGGGGGAAACAGGCCTATTAGTTTGCAGGTACCATTCTTTGCATGTATTAGGCATGTCACCAGACAGTATTAGGCATGGTCACCAGCCTCCTGGTGTAATATTTCGCTCCTATTCCTATGAAATGAAGCCAAGGTCACAGCTTTCATTGCTGTTCCCACCTTTACATCTTTATTACTGCAGTGCTCATAGGAAAAAAAAAAGGCAGAATTTCCATTGCCACAATGTATTGGCTTCATCTACTTCCACTTACTCCCATAACCCTGGTCGGCACCTCTGAGTGTCATCGTCCCTCCTCTCTTTGGTTATACCCCTGGTCCTTGCTTCCTTTTGGCATTCAGCTAGCTCCTTTCAGCAGTGCTTGGTCTTCTGTCCGACTGGCCACACCGATTTTAGAGGTTGTCAGTGAGAGCCAACCAGTGGGTTTTGGCATGTTGATAGCTACTCACTCACTCCAGCTCCCTTTGAAGAGAGAGGGTTGCTGGACTTGGGGGAGCCCCAGCCATCTCTTCTGGCTCAACAGGAAAAGACTCCACAGTGGTTATTCTCTGAAACCCAAACCAAAATGGAAATGGCAGGCAATCTGGGGCTTGAGGGGTCAGGTTTCCTTTATCTGAAAAATTCACATTGTTGACTTTTGGCAACCACACTCTGGCTTTTTACCAAGGGGATCTTTGCATAAGCCTCTGAATTTGCAAAATGCGTATTTTTGGATTGCCACAGGAGTGTTTCATGGGCAATTTTTATGTTCTGTGTAAAGTCAGTATAGGTCCGTTAGTAATTCAGGATAATGTTTCTTGAGTTGTCAGCAGTAGCCAGGGCTTTTAGAAATACTTTGCCCAGGCTGATTGCTTTCTTCGGATATGGGGCTGGGGAGGAGAAATGAAGGATTAAGCTCAGGGAGGCTCAGAGCAGCAGTTCACCCCTTTCCTTGGGCTTAGTATGGACATAGTACGGTCAGTCTCCGGTGAATCAGCCAGAGTTGTGGGTGATACGAGTCCGGTTCCCGGCATTAACTGGGGCAGTGCTTGAATCGGTGCTGGCCAGAGCCTTGCTCCTTCAGAATGGGTTTGCTGCCTTTGAACTCCTGGCTCGGCGTGGGCTTGTGCTGTGGCAGGGGTTGGAGCCAGCCTGGCTCTCCCAGGCCACACAACACCGGAGCCTGTGTCATCCTCCGTGCCAGCCTTGGCCTCCGGCAGTTCCAGTTGTGGGTTCCTCCTTTTCATTTTCCCAGGGCTCGATCGCTCAATAGACAAGTGTGATCTCAAGCAGAGTCACACTCTGTAACATGGCAGCTTTCCCTGCATGCCTATGCAAGCACAGCCAATTCACCTCAACCATTGGGAGTGGAAGTCTTCTAGCTGGGGTGGGATGTCCTCTCTGAGAGCCCGGCAGCTTGCTGGAAAAAGAGGTTTGGATGACAGCGTGACAGAGTTCAGAGCCATCAAGAAAGCCCATCCAAACGGCTTGCTTCCTCAGAGCAGAGGAGTCGGCTCCATCCCTGAATGCCAAGTGACTTTTTAATTTTTATGTCTACCATATTAGACTTTCCAGAGAGTCCCTGAGGTGGTTTTTCTTGCAGTGAAACACAGATGCATCTCTTTCTATTCGGAGATTATCCTGATAGATAACAGAATGTGTTGGAGCTTGCTACCCAATATGCAAAAGCAGATGTGCTTTGGTTGGTGGGAGCTGGCTCTTTCCAGCTTGAACTGTGTTTGTAGCTATCTGCTATCTGCAGAGCACATATTCAGAGTTTTGTTGGTATTCGTTAGGCACAATGGAGTTACCAAAGCACCCAGAAATGGTGCTGTGTTCGGTAGAGCAGTGTTAAATCTCTGTTAGCCTCAAGGACCTCAGGGCTGATTTCCAGGTAATGATTGGCGTGTGGTGTCCTGCTTCAAGTCCCCCATGGTGTAGATGGTCACGGGGACCTTCAAAACCGGAAGGAAGGGTATTGCAAGAGCTGGATTTCTTTGAGATACTATGTAATACCTGTGCAATACCACCCATTTTCATTCCTCTTCATTAATTTTATTCTCTTCCTTTGTAGATTGAGGGGAAATAAGGGTTCCCAGGCAGGGTCAGGGGCACAAATAGTGATAAGGGAAACAAAAAGTCCCCGGTTCCAGCTGCTTATGGCTCCTAATTTTAGAGTACCAGCAGGTATATGAAAGCCTGAAAGCTCCTGTTGCGGGTCAGTAACGTTATTTAAGTTGGCACAACGTAACTGGAACAACACTGCAGCTTTCGGATGTTTTTATTGTATTTCTGTTTCTGACCAAATGCAGTTTGCAGGTATTCAGGTTCCAATTCTTACAGGTTTTTATGTTAGAAAATTATAATCATCCCCCATTATTTTCTACTCAAAATGTATGTATTTTAAAATAAGTATAATCACTTAAATATGTAGCCTTCCCATTTGATTGGCAAAAAGGCCAGATACGTTTGATATAAAAGTTACATTAAGTTGCAAATTAACATTGTTTTAGTGGTTACTGGTAAATGAGAACTTGGGCATCTTTCAGAAAATAGCTGATGCGGAAATGCAAAACAAAGGGGGTTTAAAATTAATTATTTAAATTGGCATGTCCTATTACGTTATTTAAACCAGAATATAAATCTGCCTAGTGTGGGTTTGTTGAATCAAACAGGGATCTCTCAATTGTGGATTTACGAGAATAAATTACAATTAAAAAAAATTTATGATATCTGATCAAGATTGTAATACATAATATTTATCACTTCTACAAATACTTGATTTGATGGGAACCAACTGGTGCTGCCATTGCGAAAGGCCAATCCTCATCATTTATTTTGTGGTCGTATAAATTTTCCTTTGCCTGCTTCTTTAGTGGTATCCCAAATTGTAGCTCTTTTTAATGGTCAACCTATCTTGGCTTGAATTTTCCCATGACTGAAGTCCACAATGCTGATTTAGCAGAACAGAAACTTTGAAGGTATTTCCTTTTCTCTGTGCTGTTTATTATATCCTTTGCCTCGCGTGTAGACCGAGCTCTGAAGCTTAGGCCAACAAGAAACCACCGTTGTGGTCAGGCTGGCTCGTGGGAAGCGGCAATCAAATGGTTCCAGTTTGTTGTTCTCCTGGGTCTGAGATGATTCCCAGAGGAAAAGCCGGCAACTTCTGGCTTTTGAAATTGACGTAGATGCCTCCCAAATAACGTGTCCTTTTGACAGTCTTTCTACCTGCATCTGCACGCTGGGGGTGGTTACTCTAGACTGGGTGAATTTTAGGCTGTCTTTTAAGGAGAAGTAGGGTGGGTTTAGCGCTTACTGAGACCGTTGGGGTTTAAGCTTTTCCAAGGCAGACATCAACAACTTGTCAGCTATAAAGAGAACGTGAAATAATATTTTGTGCTCTTTTTTTTACTTTATAAAGTTAAATAAGTGCTCCAAGAAAGTTTCTGTGCTTGTTTATTCACTTCCTTAAAACCTTGCAATCCAGACCTATAAATACAGGCTGACTTGATGTTTACAATTACGATCGCTCTCACTTCAATTGATTGACGCTACTTGTAAAAAAAAAAAAAAAGGTATTAAGATAGGTTTCGATCTGCAGGAAAAGACTAATGTTCTTCTTGTGAAAATATGTCACTTTTGTACCTAAGGGAAAACCAGTGTGAAAGTATCAACCTCTCCCACTTTTCTAAAACTGGGAAGCCTGTTTGCCAGCTATTACAGAAGTAAAAGGAAAAACTTTGCAACCAGACATAAGAGATGGAGCTTTTCACAAAGTTAGCAGCTATATTGCAAGGTTAGTAGTAGTTGGGTATTGACTTTAAATAGAGAGTCAGCATTTCTTCCAAAGAATCATGGCCTGATACTTATAATTCTTTTTTTATTGGGGATTTTTAATGTCATTTCTGCATTGCAGATTTCTAGCTGGAGTTTTGCCCCAATTCTTTTGAGAAGATGATGTAGGCTTACTAATCCATGTGAGTTTTGTTAAGAAATGTAAAACACACTTCAGATTTACCATATTATCCCTGAATATCATCTGCAGCTGACTTTAGCCAATTTAGAAAACTTTCGCCTCCTTGTTAAGAAATATCCTTTATTCAAACTTGAAAAAATAGATGAGGTAAGAATTATGTTTCCAAGCCTGTGTTTTCAAATCTAAATCGATGATTTGGTTTTTCTCAAATGTTCAGGACACAGAAAATTTACCGATTGAAGTTTATTGTGTTGGAATATGATGCCATGGCTTTGAGTGACTCAGAATGGAGTAAAACCTAACAGTTAAATTTAAAACATTATTTATTTATAAACCAGAAATGTGTCCAAATAAATTTGTGTCTGTCAGATTTTTAAACTGTGACAATGCAGTTTTGATTTACATTCCTTTTTGCTGAATAAAATGGCTTAATTGTATTATATAGTATTAAAGCAAATATTTTATATAAAGCTAAGCTGTGTGCTTTTAGGCAAACATTATTTTTGCCTTGACATACATGCAAAAATGTTTCCCACTTAAAGGAAAGCGGTTGAAGGAATTTGGATTGGGTAATTTAGGTTGAACTGTTGAAAGCGAAGTTGCTTGCTTAGGCATCGATCCAGTCAAAACTTGTGCACATCTTTAACTTTCTGCAGTCTGCGTAGCCTGTGAGACCTCTACTGACATGGATAAAGTAACAAGCATGCAACATCTTTCCCAAATTGGATGTACGTACCCTACCATCACATGCACTTGAATTAAGTGTGCGTTTAAGTGTGCTTGCAAACAGAAGACCTCGGGCTCCTCGGAGATTACCTGATCGCACCAAAATGCCCAGCTGGCAGTCAAAAATGAGATTTCCTTTCTCGTCTATGCCTATGCTTGGGGGGAGAAAAAAAAGGAACGTTTTGTTGCTTTTAATATGAGCTTCATTGGATTGGTTTGTCTCACTAGTGCAGTCGTGACGCAGTGTTGTGTTTTATCAGTGCCCACCCCCAGCAGAATTCTTTGCTTAAGAGGAGGCAGATTTTCACCTACTGAATAAGACTCTGGACTTACATTGATGCTTCTTGATGTTGTCTTGTGTGCTCTCCTGTGCTGGAGTGAATTTTATCCCCGGACTGCCTGGTGTAAGTTATAGCCCTCTTTCTACCCTCTGGAAGTTTGCATGTTCAGATGTGACTGTGCTGAGTGATAGGCAGTCTATTTTAGACTTCAGCCTGTATTTACAATCAGGAGAGCAAGTCGCTGGAAGAACTAAGCTCCTTTTTCTTTTGAAACAACTTTTAAATACTGGGTGAGTTTTAAAGATTTCTGTGCATGGTTTTCTTTTATAAAACATGTTTTCCATAACCATGAACACTTGTTTTCTCAGAGTGGATCTTAAAAATCTGTCGTGGCGAATCATAAAAACCACTTGCTTGTTAGAAAGACTGTTCAGTTATTGAAAGATCAAATTGTCCTTTAGTTAGAGAAAAAGATATTTATCAGGAAACGCACAACAAGGGCTTGTTGATACTTTACCTATCTTACTTGTTTATAGAATTGCTGTTTAAATATGACTGCTGTCTGTGTTTTTAGTGAATGTTTTCAGCAACAGAATCTCATGCTAAATATTTTATATGCATTTTTGACCTTTCAGTGGTGGGAACAGAGGTTGATAGGGACTAGGAAAAGGAAGCATCCTCTGGAAGTTTTAGGAGCTGGCGGTGACAGTCCTTCTCTGCAATGTTAAACTGGATGGGAGTCCTTGGAAAGCTATCAACTTCAGTCTTGTTTCCATATCAAGTAGTAGCATGAAGTGTGCTTGAACACATTGCGAACGTGTTAAAATAGGAACTGATTGATACAAAAACTGCTTCTGCAGATGCAGTAATTGATTATTTTTTTTTAAAGTAAGTCAAGGGTGCTTTTTGTGTACTGCAGCATTAAACTTGCATCATGCTTGGCCTTGTGACAAGTCCTGTGCATGTAATTTAGAGCCATATAGGGATGTTCTTAGTCTTGAACCACTTAATTTAATACCACCTTTCATATCATGAGTGTAGTGTTAATAATTTAAAGTAGATAATTTGCGAGCCTTGTGGTCCGAGCACAAACTGAAAACGATAAGGACTGTTGATGTGAACAATGTTAGAAACTTTGGTTATAAATCAGGCTTGGTTTCTATGCAGTGCTGTGTTTAGTACCAATAGACTGGAATGCCAGATCTGGTGTGAGTTTATATACATAGGTGGGTTTTATATAAAGAACAACATAGAGAAATTAGAGAGGTATGGAATAACCTCCCAGAAGCTGCTGTCTGGTAAGCATTTTAGACAGACTTTTCAGCCACTGGTAACTAGAAGTGAACTTGCCTGTCAGTACAAATTCAATGCCACTGTCTATCATGAAATGTCTGCTGTTCTCAACACTGCAGGGGAAAAGAAATCGTCCTCCCCTGTCTGTCTTGTCATAATGCGAAGTGGAGTAGTTGTAAGAGTTTTATTATTATCTTGAGAAATGCTACACTAGCTGCTGTCTTTTGATTTTTGCTCATACTGGGACAACAACAAAACAGTTAAAACTGGGACCTTGCGGAATCTCTGTCGCGTCCGGAGTAGGAGAAAGTTTTCAAGTGCAGCATGGGGCAACTTCTGAGAGCAGAGAAGCTGCATACAGCATGATTTATATATGGTATGAGCTGCATTCGGGATGATTTATGTACCTTTAAGTGTTTCACAAGTGCAGTAGGTTCTTCCCTAATTTTCTGCGAAAAGAAGATTAAAGGACATTTATGGAGTCCCTGTTTGTTTCCTTTATGTCACACAGTTGGATTGCTGGTGGATAATGCACTCTGATTGCTTCCCTAGACTTTGAACTTCGTCCTGAGCTTTTATTTAACTGTTCGTCCCTGTTGTTAGATGTTTTTGCGTTCTCTTTAGCAGCAATTTGTTTGGCAAAAACAAATAACAACTGACAACTTTTGTTTTTCAAATTTCATATTTTTTTTTCACTAAAAACTTGTCTAGTCTTAGAAGTGTACTGTGGGTAGTTTCCAGAAGAGCTGTCTTAGTAAATGTCTGTATATAAACATGTCCTAAAATGATCTCGTGGTTACCAGGAGATCCTGACTTTTTCCTGAGGTTCACTTGTCGTTCTGCATGAATCAAGGTGCTTCCTTACCTAGGTTTTGTTTTCATCTCTCCCTTAGGCAAGAAATAGCACTTTGTGTTGACAGAGTTATAACAAGATGTTTAGCTAGCAACAAAATAAAGTCTGAGGGGGGTGTCTGGATCATCTGCCAGCGAGGCAGAGGGACGTGCTTAGCCTTTCCAAAAATCAGATTTTTCTCACTGCGGTGCAAGTTCTGTAAGTTTCTACGTCCACGTAAACAGTTAAAAGCTTCAACTCAGACCTTCTGATACTCTAATTGATACTCTCATTATGGATCATAAGAAAACTGTATTAGCTAAAAATGTTGCCTTAAAGCAGAATTAGCTTCTTACACCTTGCAGTTTCATCTCTACGCGTTTCCCTTCACTGTAACAGCCATCAGAGATGCACGCTCCAGCTTCAGGTCCTGCAGCTCCCCAGTGCTAACACAGTTCCTCAGCCTGGCTAATGCCCAAGGGTGAGTTTGCAGCACGGCCACTGCAGTGCAGGCTGGGCTGGTTCAGGGAGAGTTATCCAAAGTGTAAGTAGGAAAATGAATTTTTCCACCCAGAGTCTGCTGCAGTAGCGTAGCACACCTGACTGCAGAGGCCTTGGCAGAGAGGCGGTATCGGTCCCGCAGGTAAATGGGAGGATTTCCTAGCGTCTAGCGGGTCAGGATGAATTGCATTTGGCATGCACAGAGGTGTGTTGATGAAATACAAATGAGCGCAGGAGAGAAACAGGCTAGTGGCTTCCAGCTGTCACGCAGAGAGCAGAAGATCTGCCATTCCCTATTGTACGCCCTTTTTTCCAGTTTCTTTTTCGTCCCAGTAACAACATGAAACACCACAGGCTCTTGGGTTAGATTAGGTGATGAGGGGCATAGCTCAACGTGTCTGAACATGCCAAATGTATTTTGGGCTCTAGAAAGAAGCATGCTACAAGATTTAGTCTGTATTTAGTCACTGGCCTACTTTGCAGGATAGTTTGCATTTCTGAAAACTTTCTCAGCAGAGATATACCCTTTTTTTTTAATTTCTGTTTCTTTCTTGAAACGTTCAACATCTCTCACAGTTATTTAAGGTTGAAAGTAGTAACACCTAGCCATTCAAATGCTGCCCGCATGTTAATTTTTAAATGCGTGTTTATTCCCTTTCCTCTTTTCCTTTTGATTTTTATATTGTTAAAGACAAGGCTTGGCCGTTGCTGTGCTCTGTCACTTTTGCAAATGCAGTGGACGTCAAGTCGAGGCTCCCAAGTTTTGGAGGAAGTTCTATTTTGAACCGTCACCTTGCATAAAATGACAGGAGGGGTGACTTCTTACTTAAGACATCCTTTTCTCCCGAGGCTGCATATCCCATTTCACGGGGAGGGAGATGATGTAGCTGCCTCTCCGAGCCCTTTGCCAAGAGCCCCACTGACAGACTCTGGGGGACTCTTTGGCCTTCACGAGGAGTTTTAGGAGCACACATACACACACTTGAAGTCTTAATTTCTTTGGGGCCATCTGGAGTTCTTCTCCCTGCCCTCCCAGGGAAACTAATAAAGGCAACCTTGTGACTTAGTGGTTTATTTTGGAAGCTGCAGGAAGTCACTGTGGCTGGAGGAGCCAGATTTGGCAAACGTTGTCCCGTGAACTCTGTTGCGGTGGGGAATGTCACAATTCCCCTCCTCCTCCATATCCCAGAAATTGGGTCACCGCAGTAAATTGGTAGGTTGGTTGATAAGTGGAGAAAAGACGGATCTCTATTGGGAATAAGGGTGTGCTTTCATCTTGCGGGTCCGAAGGAAACGGGTCTGATATAATCACAGCGTCTGTGGATGCATGCATGGATCTCAGTCAGCTTTGCCCATTTTCAGGAGAGGAAACTGGGTCACCAAGGCTAACTTGGCAAAGGTATTGTGTAAATCCATGCAGGATGAAGAATTTAATCATTAATCTCCAGGATCAAGGAAGGACCCTACTCCAGCACTTCATCTCCTAGCAAAAATCTCATATACATAATAGAAATTTTTTAACGAATTAATTTAATGGAGTTTTGTCTTCCTTCACAGGCAAACAAGTGGTAACTCTAATTGTTTCTTCCAAATATCGTTAGCCTTTTCTGTCGCTGTCAAGTCCTTTTCCACTCAATGGGCTGAGTGCTCATGAATTATAAAAAGGCAACAAGTCTTCAAACATCAAAAATGCATTGGTGCTTCATTTTCTCATGTTATCTCATGTTATAAAAATCCTTATACAAATGTTTGTAGCTGTTAAGACCTTCYGAGATGTTATTTTAGAGTGTAAGGCATTCAAGGATTGATATCTGCTCCATGTCTGAAAAAGACTGGAGCAACAGTTGTTCAGCCAGTGTGGAGCCTGGAGAAAGAAAGAGGGATGCCGTTTCTGCTGAACATATATATTTAGAGAAAACATCAATCCTTGACATCAACTTAAGTTTCCTAGAAAACACTTACGTATAGATGTGGTATTTTCTTGTTGGTTGTCCTCAAGGATCCAGCATCTCAGGAATATGCAAAAACTCTTTTAGTTTTTAATTTTGCCATTATTTCAGAGGTTTCGGAGAGCCTTCCTCCTTGCTACCGCAGGACCTACATTGCATTGGGGTCATCGAAAGAAATTAAGCATGGTCTTGAAACTGTGGATGTGGGTATATTGTATGAGACTGAAGCGACTGGGGGGAAACTGAGAGAGAGCAGGAGGTGGGCTCGGGGCTTTTCATCTGATATCCCTTGATCTCTTGAAATGCTTCTTAAAACGTGTGGAGTTGACTGACTTATATTTGTTGCTAAATGTTCATTTAACCGCTTGCCACCTCCAAAATGGCACTTTTCTGAAGCCAAACAGCATGCATAGGAAAGCAGAGGGTGGCATGGGCTGTCTTCGTGGTGGCTGCTAGCAGAAGAGAAGCAGCCCTTGGAAGAGGCAGATGGTTTGGGCAAATTTGCTTCTAGCTTTTGACCATCTTCACGTCAGTGTGGGTCTTGTCGCTCTGCTTAGCAGTCTTTTGGATGGTGAAGGTTTTATTTTTCGAAGTCCCTTTCTCTCTGTCCATTTTTTGGTTTGAAAGAGCTCACTCTTTTTTCAGATTAGACTAATTAAGGACTAATTAAGGTGTAATTCAAAAGGTGATCATAAAACTGAAACTATCAAAAGAAATACTAAAAGATATCTGTAACAATGGTTTGAATATAATAACTGTTAGTATTTGGTAACCATCTATAGGAAAGAGCAGAGCGCTCAACTTTTCAGTTAAACTTTTTTTATAGGCTTCTCTAGATCTGTAGGGATACATGGGAATATTGTGATTATTTTGCTGTTTCAGTGACTGAGAAGCTGTAAGAAAATTGTATTCTTACTGCATGGGATGTGATAACAGCAATAGATGAATATTAATACTCTTCAGAGTATTTTCAGTGGTGTTTTGTAGACAGACACATAGATAAAATCATTTTTCAAAGGAGTGCATCCCTGGCTGAGAGCTCTGCTGAGGTTGGTGGAGCTAGGTGATATACATCAGGCTGTATGGTACGGTCTGTATATTCTACATGTCTTGTTCACTGGGTGCAAAGAGCCAAGAAAAATCCTCCTTCTAGAAAGAAGGCCTATCGCACTGCTTGGTAAATTCAACACAAACGGAACACCCAACCTTTCTAAATCCTTTTAAATTGCTCAAAAGATTTTCTCGGTCAGTGATATTGCAAGAAACATATTACTTTGGAGGTGACCTAATTTTTATCTTTTCTGAATTGCTTTATGATTAGAACAGTCACATGCCGAGGTAGAACCCCATTAGTGGGTTTAAATCATCTGTTTACTTCTGAAAACGCACATTGTTACGGGCTCCGCTGAGTATTCCCCCTTTTTTTTTTTTTTTT
>JASVER010000020.1:11393936-11427883 GCA_030449065.1 Oceanodroma leucorhoa | reverse complement strand
CTGTTGCAGGACAGAACATCGCAGTTGTACCGGTTTGGGAGCAAAATATGGAATGTGTTTCACTGCTGACCGAAGGCAGCCAAATGAACAGTATTTATAGTAGTTTGAAAATCAGCAGTTAGCAGTTTCTTCACATTCTAACACTACCCAGCACTTTCCAGAGAGAACTCATTGTTTACAAGAAATCTGCTTTCCAAATCCGTTACGGTGCCCTCCAGCCTTGACTATTAACTATTTGCAAAGGGGAAGCTAATCTACGGTTTGGGGAAAGATGGCAGTGGATGACCTGTGGATGGTCATTGTGGGTTTTATCATTGCTTTTATTTTAGCCTTTTCGGTTGGTGCAAATGATGTTGCCAATTCTTTCGGAACGGCTGTGGGCTCTGGTGTTGTTACTTTACGCCAGGCTTGCATTTTGGCTTCAGTTTTTGAAACCACTGGCTCAGTATTACTGGGAGCAAAAGTAGGAGAAACAATTCGGAAGGGTATCATTGATGTTAACCTGTACAACAGCACCGCCCCACTGCTGATGGCAGGAGAAGTGAGTGCAATGGTTGGTAAGTAATACTTTCCTATTCCAAGTAACGTCCACTGTGTATTTGTCATCCTGTTCGTTGTGAATATTGTTAATTAAGTCTTCCCATCTTCTGGACTTGCACGTCTGGTTTTGTGTGAATGCAGGAGCCTGTATTCCTTTTTTAGTCTCCTATGTTTTTTAAATGCTTCTAATAATTTACATTTTTCAATGGATCAGCCATTTAACTAATAGAAGAAAAAATGTTTAACATAATAGATCATATATATGTATTCCTAGGGTACTGAAAAAATTATTTTGGAGATTCTTATGATGGTAGATGGAAAATATGTAAGCATAGCATTTGTGACTGTACAGAAGATCCTACAGAAGTAGCAGTTTGCAATGAATACGTACATGAAGGGATTACCTAACTTGTTTTAAAAAATTACAGAAAATCCAAACATATTTGCTTAAACTGATTGTCTAGCTGAGTGATTGCAATTAATCATACACGTCACCCTTGCCCATGGCAAAACTAAAGGTGCAGTAAAGATAGATGGTCACACATTTAAGGTCTTTTTAATTTTTCTGACTCAAACCGACAGCAGTTCAGCGTACATTAGATTCTGCTCCGYGTGCTTTTGTTTGCAGTTAAATTAATCTCCGTTTAGAACAAATAGCATATTCTGAGGTAAGTAACATTAAGCCACAGTATTTACTCTTTGTTTATATGCAAGAGGCTTTGTGAGCTTTTGGAGAGCTCCCTCAAGGATCAATAGCAAACCTGCTTTTAAAGGGCAGGAGACAGAAGGAAGGAAACCCTTTCACTGTGGGAGAGGCAGCCCAGGCAAGGGGCCAGCCTGCCCATCCCACCACTACTTCTTCAGTCTGGCAGGTCCGTGGCATCCCACGACAGAGTGGTGTGAYTTATATGAGCATCACAGCATCCTCTGTTTGAAAGGGATGCTCCACTCAAAGATTTTCTTCCTTAAACCTAACCTAAATATTATTTCCACCTACCCCCTCTAACCTCCCCACAGTTTTCAGGCAGGACCTGCACGTGAGATAGCTGAATCCATGCAGAGGTCTATTAGATGTGGTTATTTTCCCATTTCTTTGAGGAAATGAGAAAATTTTTCTTTTTTTTAATTTTAATGGATCAAGATGGACATTGACTGCCAGTCAGTTTCTGGACTTGTCTGAGGTGGCTTTGTGTGCTTGAGAGCAGGGAGGTGGTTCCCTTGTGCTTTCGCTGCTCCTGAGCCTCCTGAAGGTTGGCCACCTTCCCCTGCCCAAGGGAAGGAAGGGTTGGTTAGTGAGAAATCACCGCTGGGACCGCAGCCGCTTCCCCAAATGCTCCCTCTATGAGGTTGCCAAYTTAAACCACATCAAATGCTCTTGGGTACCCCCCATCATTTCCTCTTTCCCGATGGCTTGCAAGGTCAGCTGCAGATTTCTGGTCTTTCCCTCAAACTGTAGGGTGCCTTCTTAGTACCACTCCACTTGCATCATTTAGCCTTCTGCTTCCTGAGATAGCTCCATCATTTCCCACAGGCGTGTGCCCAGGAGCAGCATACACTGTCTGAAATGTGAGTGACCTGCATCTTCTGACCTTCACGTTCTTGATAATCACGGTCCCCGTTGAAGGAAGGGTCCTCTTCCTTTTCTGTATCTATTTCTGGCATCCTGATCCTGGCCGGGCAAAGTTCTAAGTCTCAGATGCCCCCTGCAGAGGCAACTGGCCAGAAGCTCAAAGAAAACAACTTATTTGCATGTGTATTTACATAAGCCTGTGTGAACTTCATGACCAGTTGCATTCCCTTCCTCCAGTAAGGGCATTAAGAAGAAATTCCACATTTTAAATCTCAGAATTAATCACAAGTTGCAAACTGCAGATTTCACTTTTTTTTTCCTCAAATCCATCTCCGGCTTTTCTCTGGATGTATGATATTCTTTTCTGTGTTTTCTCTGAGCCTTCCTGGATGTTTTCTTTTCCTCTTCCTGTTTTTGTTCTGTATTTTCCCCTCTGTTCTCTCATGCCTCGTGATCATGTTTTTGCGAATGGACTTAGCTTCTGAATTTCAATGAGACTTAAATGAGTCAACAGTCTGGGAGAAACCAAAAGTCACTGTATCCTCTTTCCAGATGTTGGTGGAAGATCCTTTGATGCTTGCAGTGAACAGCAGATGGTGGTTTTCAGGGCAACCTTCTCTCCTAAGAGAAAAGGAAGCAGGGAGCAATGGGATTAAAGTTTTAAAACGTAACATTTTTGTAATAATTTGTAGCATATTAAAATATTGTTTGTTAGGCAGTTGGGAAGATAGGGACTGTTGCTCTTGGGAGTAAATTGTAGTACCTCCCTAGCATTAACTAATTGTCGGGTTATTGTCAGGAATTGCCCGAGTGTTGTTCTAGTGATCCTGGTGGGAGCTGAAGTCAGCAGCTGGTGCGACCGAGGAGATGCCACCGACAGAGAGGACGTCCCAGCCAGGATTAGCAAAGTAAAGTACTGACCCAATCTTGCAGGTGGCGTGGTACTTGACGGGGGCTCGCGGCTGGCACGCAGCCCCGGAGCCTCAGGAGAATGGATGCGGTGCCTTTCAGCAGCAGGGGAGCATGAAACGCACCCTGAGCCGAAAGCCGGCACTGGCGACTCTTCGTCAGGGCAGTCCCCAGCCAACTCTCTTTCTTTAGGAGATCGCAACTGGGAGGAAGGGGTGTGCGGCCACGGTGTCAGCAGGCGTGAAGAGTCTGAATTTGGGACTCTGTGTCAGGTCTAGTCAGCCTCCTGCTTCCTAGGTTAGTTTTGTAAAGATAAAAATTGGGRACATGCGTTTTGTGTTAAAGAGGAGTTAAAGCTTTGATGTAGGTAGTTAAGGCACTGCAAGCCCCAGAGGAAAGTCCTGCTCTGGCTTGATTTGTATTTTCTTCTGTTCCTTAATGTGCTTCCTTAAACTTATTTAGACCACGCATTGTCCTTCTCAGACTATCCATCAGTCCTCCACCACTTTCCCTCTTGCTGTCCTGTTTGTTTTCAAGGTGAAGTCAATTAAATAAGAAGTAGTGCCATGCTCCCTCTATTTAAATAAGAAATAGTGCCATACTCCCTCTATTTCCCCCCCAACAAAAACCCCAGCCCTCACTACATGTTTGCAGTGCAGCTGTGGCTTGGTTGCATTTTCCCTATTTTTTAGACTGAGTATTTTGTAATTACATATCTATGGCTGGCTTATCTGTTTATTTGGCTCTTTACAGATGTTACCATCTGTTTTCTCTTTCACCTCTCTTCCACTTGCTCGTCTCTAAGTTCATGTCAAAGGTTTCAAAGTGTATTTATTTTTATTTTAGTACAGGGGAAGAGAAGCCAAAAAATTAAAGGGCAGGTGTTCCTTGTTTGATCTAGGATTTCCAATAGCAACAGGAGTACCAGTTGTTTTGGGATAGTACCCCAGGAGAGATCAGTTTTACAAACTGGTTGACTTCCAAACGTAGCTGCGTATGATGCCAGCAAACCACCATTTGCAGATGGCTCCGTTTCAAGACCTTCAAACCATCCTCTCCTGTTGGAATTGAGGGTGGAGGCTGAGCTTTTGAGTAACAGCATATGTTCAGCGACCTTGCTTTATCACCTGTGTCTGCTGTAGATCTGTGAAGAGAGGTGGCACGAGCCAGAAAATACGCGATCTCTCATGGCAGTTTGATTGCTGCCATTGGGGCGTCTTAACACATGAAGATTTAGTCTTAAGGCCATGAAGTCTTAAGATGAAGAATAGATCTTTCTAAGAATTCTTTAATATTAGGCGAGATCCACAGAAAGCTTGTGTCACTGCCAAAATGTTTTTGGTGTCCTGAGGTTAGCACCGCTGCAAGAGGAGCAAGGAACCTGGGTCCCTGCAATGTGAAAATGAGTCAGAGCATGGAGCTGCGTGCTCGAGGGCTTGGCGGCCAACTGTGGTCTGATCTAGCTACCGAAAGTTGGGACTGAAAACAAATACAAGGCATCCTCTCTGGTGCTTAGGGTCTTGTTTTTTGTTTTTTTTTTCCCTGCACTCTTGGCAAACATCCTTCCTTGGGACATCTGTTTGGACACCAGACATTGCATTTACTTTATAGACTATTAGCCGCCATCCCTTAGTTAGTTAGGGGATCTTATTTCCTTATGCCAAGGGTATCTTTGCCTACTCCATGACTAAGATAAGCCTCTTCTGCAGTTCTGAATTTCTTCAGTGCTGCAATGAGCTGCAAATGAAGGCAGTAAGAGTGTCCTTATTCCCTCCTCAGTCCATTTTTCCTGTAGAGGACTCCCTATGGCCGTGTGTCACTGAGAAGAGGCATAAAATCTCCTTGCCCCACAATTTGAGCCTTTCTCTGGGAGCATCTGAATTTAGGAGCATGGGTAGTTCATTAGTGAAACGGTGGATGCCTTCTCACACTGATCACTTAGAGGCTTCCAGGTCCAGCTCTCAAGAATGAGGTTTTCTAAGCTTGATGCAGACTGGGAGCAGTTTGTGTGTTTAATCAGACAGGCTCTAAATACTGAAAGCCTTCAAAAMCAAAAAGCAGAACTGTTGTGCAGTGTAAAGAGCTGTTAGTAATAAAAAGTCATAAGATGCAGCATTCAAAGCTGCTATTAAGCTGTCTTAGTATTTGCTTTTAGAGACAGAACAGGAACAAAACTCTCTTTAGGAGATCTTTGTTGTGCATGTGGAGTGTAGGCAGCACTCGTAAAAGAATGTGGGTACATGGCGAAGAATTGTCTGCGTGACATTATTGTTACTGTTGTTGTTTATACCATATGGTTGGTTTTTTTCCTAGGTTCTGCTGTTTGGCAGCTGATTGCATCGTTCTTGAAACTCCCGATATCAGGGACCCATTGCATCGTAGGTGCTACGATTGGATTTTCTCTGGTGGCAATTGGCACGCAGGGAGTCCAGTGGATGCAGCTTGTCAAGATTGGTAAGTGCTGTTTCCTTTTATGCATGAGGGTATGTGAAATAGTGTGCACTGCCTGCAAAAAACATGCCCAGAAATCTGCTTTGTGCTGATAGCACTCCCTCCTTAAATTATTTTCCACCCCAGTCCTGTCATTCAGAAGATGCACTGATGCCGTGTTCATTAAGGGCTGCAGTGCGTCTTCCAGGGGAGAAAGGGGTAAGACCCAAGTTGCGCTTCCCCAGCGGTAAGCTGAGGAGACGTTGTCCCTCAGAGACATGCTTCAAGGTGACATTCCTCCTCTTCTAATTCTTTTCATGGTAGCTCATACCACCTCCTTCTCGCTCTCGACAATGCTAGCCATCATGTGAATGCCCACAGTCATGTTTCCCCACCCACCAGCTTCAGGGAGGCGAAAGCTGGGCACACAGCACATGTTTAACTCACAGCCTCCCACTGCCAAGATCAGCACAGCCAAGCAGGGATGTGAAGGAGTGTTCATTATTGTTTTGGAAGCCTTGTAACCCGAGTCATAGCCTAAACCCTGTATTAAAAGGATTTGATGCTGAAGGCACAGAAATACAATTGAGCTTTAGAGAAGTTGGAGCAATGTGTATTTTTTTTAATTCTGTGAAAAGTAGAAGAGAGTTTGCAATGACAGCAGAATCAATCTGTTAACCATGCCGCAAACAATAAGTCACTCTGGATGAGATTTCCAGAGTGCTGCCCTAATCCGGTTTTATTGAAATCAGTGGGAGTTTTACCACCTACTTCAGTTAAATCAGTCCTGGACACTTGCAAATCTGGCCTGCAAAAAATGTACGCACATTATTCATTACAGTTGATGCTTCTATGGCATTTTGGAAATTGAGACTTTTACCCTGTGAGCAGCAAGGCATCCTGCTAGATGCAGTTGCTTTCCACTTGCTTGCAACATTCGTGGTCATGGTGATTAGGAAATTACAGGGCTTTCTTGGTCCACTCTGCATCAAACTACAAGAAACTTTTCTGATGAATTTGATTGCTAAACTTGCAAAATTATCGGGAAATGCTTTGGCTGATGTTTCTAATAGTGCCTAGCATTACTTTGACTTTCATGAGTGTCAGTGGACATTGAGTTGCACCAGTTGGAAGTAAACATACGGAACATTCATTCCAGTTGTACAAGAACTGTTTTAAATTTATTGCTCATTAACTACTTACTTACTTAAACAGTATTCTTGCATAATACTTATTTCATGTTTCATTTGTTCTTTTCTTTAACACAGTTGCCTCTTGGTTTATTTCCCCACTGTTATCTGGCTTGATGTCTGGAGTCCTCTTTGTGCTGATTAGATTCTTCATTTTAAACAAGGTAAAGCAATCTCACTATTATAATGAGTGCTCGGTGTGAAGGCTGTGTTCTAGCCTCCCATTTGAGTGCTGGCATTTCCAGAGTTGAAAGTTTGTGGCTTGCTTTTTGGACAGGAGACCCGTCATTTTTTTTATAGCCATTGGAGCTGTACTTGCTCTTAGCAGCTCTGAAAGCTCAGAGTAAGTAATTTGACAAGTATTTGAGGCTTAGAAGGCGCTACGTGATAATTTATATTGTATATTCTGTTTGATTAAAGGATGGTACATTGAGATTGCTTCTGTATTAGTACAAACTTGTTGGCATTGACTTAGCCTCACGATAGCCATTCTGACTGTTATTTAAACAGAACAATCCTCCCTTGGAGATAYTCTAATTGGTATTTCATAGTTGTGAAATTTTAAGCTTTGGTTTTCTAGCAGATCAGACATTAGAAGATGGGCATCTGCATATTTCCTAGCTTCTCAAGAAACCTGAATCGATGTGTTTTAGTGACCTCAGTCAAAAGTGGCAGCTTTGAGGTAACATCAGTCCCTATATCTCCAGTGCGGAAGACGATTTGCCTGCTGCCCAGCATGAACTGAAAACCAGAACACTTTTATCTGCTCTTTCCATTTCTCTCACACCATTCAACTTGCTAAAATGGGGGAGTGCAGCGCATGACAATGACCTAAAACAAGGGGCACTATATTAGCAGTTATAGAGGGAACTTAAACATACGAGGGATTAATTCTTTTGCTGTAAATAACGCCACCTGTAACCTCAGCTTCATCATTCTTTATTTCTGATGTAAATAAATGTCAGCGATAAAAGCAGATGATAAATTGGACTCAGCTTTGAATTTAAAATTACTCAAGTTGCATAAAGGACAAGGAAAAGTTCCTCTATTGCATTCAAAACCTAACAACTTAAGAAATTAGTCATCAAAATCACGTGAACTCTGGTATAAAAGCCACATATTTAAGCATTCAAGAAGCAGAAAAAGTTCAAGCTAAGGAAATTGTCTTCTGTCTGCCATTTGTGCCATTCACAAAGTAGTAAGATCTGTAGAGCTTCTGGCATAAGCAGGTAGCGACTTGCGTTGTGTGCGTGCATAAAAAAAGAGCAGCTTTTTAGCTTGCGAGTCCATGGCTTGGTGTAGGGGTTCATGCCCTTGTTGGGGGTGTCTGTGAATAGCAGCTGGCCCTGTGGATACAGCCCGTGCTGCATCACGCTTCGGGACAGGGGCATAGCGCAGGGCAGCCACAGCCTTCTCTCGGCTCCCTTTTATAGCTCATGGCAGCAAGAAACAAACCCCCATTAGCCAGCCCTTAGCTTCGCCAGGCTCTTTGCAGACACGTGCAACCCCTCAAAAGGCCAAAGCAGTCTCCTCTCAAAGGCTTTTTCCATGGCTCGCACAGTGCGTTTCCGCTGCGCTGTCAGCTGAGCTTTTCCTCGTGAGCGCCGAGGGCACAAGACCACGGYGGGCAGCAGGCACAGCGGCGTGCTAAACATTGCACGCTCGCTTTATGTACGTCACCTGTTTAATACAGCCAGACACTTAATATTTCAGAGGCTTCTGCTAGCTGGTGCAAAGTGCCAGGCGGTCTCAGTTGAAACTGAGAGATTAGGAATAAGGTTTTTGCGATGGACGCGTTGCACTGATGCTTGTAGCCCCGCCCCAAAAATATCAAAGCCCTGTCCTGCTCGGCACCTTTCAGTCGTGCCGAGTGAAAGGGACTCCTCGTCTTGGAGACAAGATAGGTAAGAAAACACTCGCAGAAAGAAACCTGCCCCCAGGTCACCCAGCAGSTCTGCAACCAACCTGAAAGTACAACCTGTCTCCCTGGTTCCCATTAACGGTGTCAGGCTTCCCCRGAATGCTGGTGCTTGCTGGGACCAGCGTTGTGGATTTGGGTGTAACCAGACAGGTCACCATCCTTTCCTCACCATCCACCCAAAAGTTCCACCTGCCTGGCACTGACTCGGGAGCACGTGTTTTCCTCATGGCGGTTCATGCTGACATTAATCTGGTGGAAAATCCAGCTAATGTTTCCTTTTTTTCCACGATTTCTGTGCAGGAAGACCCCGTGCCCAACGGTCTCCACGCACTTCCAGTGTTTTATGCTGCTACCATAGCTATTAACGTGTTTTCCATCATGTACACGGGAGCACCAGGTGAGTGAGCTGTCCGCAGCGGGAGGCACAGGAGGGAGGCTTCCCGCAGTGTATAATGATGCTCTGCCAACGTGCTGTCGGGTAGCTGTCGACACCGCACGGTTGTCTCCTACGTTAGGAGTTAACGAGGGCAGGAGTAAACTATACACCACATGCTTGTATTTGTGCATGTGTTTTTGTGACTCCCTCCTGATTACTCCGGTTGGAGTGGGAAAGAGCGCAGCTACAAAAAAGATCCCTCTTTAGAGGAAGGGGGAATACTGAGCTGCCAGCTTCGGCTTCGTAAATCTGAGCACATGTTGAGCTCTCAAAGGTATTCCAGATGTGTGCATCAMGGAAGGAAGGTTCAGAGCGGGCAGTAAGAGCCGGTAGGCTGTTTGTGCTCAGTCTAATGCTAAAGCTCCATTGAAATCAGCAGAGTCGCTGTTCTGGCAGATCTGGCACAGAGCCTATTAATTAAATTTACTTCTTTATTTCCCTTCAATGATAAGAAGCCCCGGGCCTGTTCCTGCACTGAATGCATCTTCTTTCTTGGGTGCTGTGTTTTCATTGCAACTCAGTGGAAGRAAACGATACATGTCATTTTCAGGACTTTATTTATATTTTTGTATATTTGTATATTTTATGTGCATTTATATGTTTGTATTTATTTCTATTTGTGTTTATATTTGAACTTACATTTATGTTTGTGTATTTATATTCACACGTTTTATGTTTATATATTTGTATTTATATGTTTATCTGTAACTTTACTTAAGCAGTGTACATTTAAACACTCACTTGCAGCAAAAGAGTTCAGAAAAAAGATGTTCAATGCTCTCGACCACTTTATTAAAGACCCTGGTCATTAAATGTTATCTTTAGATTAGATTATTGCCCCAGAGCCATGAATGAACAGGCAATTGAAGAGGGACTCCTGAACATGCCCCTGAATTAAGAAAGCAGGCTTAGAAAGTGATCTTTTTTTAATCGAAATTTATTTTCTCTGAAAGCTGACACACTGGATGTACTAGATAAATGCAGTCAGTAGACTCTACTTCATAGCATAGCATTACTGAAATTAATAAAAAGCTTGAGAAGTTCCCAATTTGAGGTTAACATAACTCAACTATTCCTTTTTCTTAAGTCTAATTGGCTACATATCCAAGATGTTTCACAGTAAATCAGCTGTATAACCAACGTTTCCTCATTAGTTGTACTGCAGAAGTAGGTCAGGCACTCTGCAGTGACTCATTAAGCAAAATAAATGAAATAAGAATCTTAATGTCCCTTCTGTTTCAGCTTAGCAGTCTCTAAAGTGTGTGAATAAAAAGGTGGGACTCCATTTTTGATACTCAGGAAATACATATTTACTCTCCAAGGCCTCTGTCCTGGCAACATTTACTCACATGGATGAATTAATCACTTAGGTTTCAAGATAGGCATGCATCTACGGGTATATCAGAGTCCAAGCTCTTTCTTCATTAAAGGTCTGATCATTTAATTGAACAAGTGCAAGGAGCTCTGCTGGGGGGATACTTACAGGAACATGAGTTATTGATGTGATTGCTCATTGCAGGACTGAAACCTCAGCTCTCAAGTGCTACATTAAGCTATTATCATAAGCAGATAATGGCTTAGATTAAGCTAAGCATCAGGCTTTATTGACCAGAGCAAAGGTCAGGTAAATACTTACCCTAATGGGCAACATGGTTTAATGCATTAGTGTATAAAATCACTGCAAACTTGTTTTAGCAGCCCCGACGTGGGAGTTTTACCCCTGACTTCTTTGGAAATAAGGTCACAGTGGGGTAACAGAGAATTGGAAGACTAAACCTGCAAATGTTTGCATGTCAACTAACCTTTAAATACTGCGCTAACAGATATATATGTTAAAAATGATCGGCTCATTTGTGTTGGTTTTGAATACATTGTGAACACAGGCTTTTCTGCAACAGACTGCTCTTCCACTGCCTGAGATAATTAAGTCATGTTAATTTATGGTTTGGTTCAGTTTTATTTCTTTTGTCTTCACAGTACTGGGACTGGTACTGCCAATGTGGGCCATTGCTCTAATATCAGTCGGCGTATCCTTAGTGTTTGCCATCTTAGTCTGGATTTTTGTGTGCCCCTGGATGAAGAGAAAAATAGAAAGTAAGTAGTTGCTTGATAACATGCGAGTGATGTAAAATCATGGAAAATTTCATTTCAGAGCTGGAAGTGCCCTTGAGATATCACCTAGTCCAGCCCCCACCCACAGGCAGATGTGCTTAAACTATTCCTCATGTATTTGTGTAACCTGCTCTTAAAAACCTGCAGTGGTAGAAATTCAAGACCTTGTTAGGCAATCCATTGCAGTGCTCACTTGTAGAGTCTAGCAGAAACAGGAAAATAAATCCTGGAATATAATCCATTTTATATTTTATTAAGGAAACGTTAAAGAGGAAAAATCTGGCAGAATGATTATCTTTAAGTGACTTCTTTAACTTTACAGTAAGTTGGGCTTTTAGCTTTATGGTGTTTTGCTTGTTTGCTTTGCTACTCTCAACAAATGCAGTGTTTAAAACGCAGAGAAAAGTTTCAGGTTTCATTAATGAATGAGCAGCTCAGTGTTTTACTTCAGTTACCTACTTCGGTGAATTTTGTAGGAAGAAACAAAGATGCTCTAGAATCTTCTCAGATGAATTTAGTAAAGTTAAGTGTTAGAAATAAATACAGAATGTGTATATTAAACAGAGCCAGGTTATTTTATCCACATTGATCTATGCCKTTGATGCAAACAGTGGAAACATAAGCAGCAAGATGGATAGGTTGGGTTTAAAATTACAGTGCTTTTATTTCCTTAGGCCGGTTAAAGAAAGATGCTGCACTGTCAAGGATATCAGATGAAAGTCTTGATAAAGTTCAAGATGAAGAAACACCAGTCTTTAAAGAGCTTCCCGGTGCCAAAACATCTGACGAGAGCACGATTCCCCTTACTGGCTCAGTAACAGAAGTTGCTGGGGCATCAGATACTATTGCAAATGGAAACCATCCACGTGTACCGTATGGTAAGAAACTAAGACAACACAGAGGGTTTATTTTCTCTCTGTTTCGATAGGGTTTCTTAACTGCAAGTAGGTCTCTGTTGTAAATAGTAATTTTAGTGTTTGGGATTTCCAGCTCTAATCCCTCTTCAACACTTGTTGGGAAAGATGCTCATTTACAAGTGACATTTTCTAGAGAGGACTTAAAAACAATTATATTTTGTTTGGCTGTATTTCAATTTTAGAAACAGCTGAAAACAAAAATTACTTTCCTTTTTGCTTTACTTTGTATCCTTAATGGTGTTTCCATCCTTTTAAGCAGTGGAAAAATACAGAGAACACAAATCGCTGATGTATGAAGGTTAAATTCAGCATAAAGATGATTAGCATACTACCACAGGAGATGAAAAGATTTGGGCTTTAGTTGACAAACGTATGACCATTTGGAGCCTGTCCACTAGAAAAATCTCACGCATTGTTTTCTGAACATATATTTATAAGAAGTAGGCCTGTGTGCATAAAGCTCTTTTTGTTCTCCCATGTGGTGGGATCGCACCCCCTCCACTTAGCGGTCTGACTTTGATATCACTTTGCTAACATCTACACGGCCCTGTAATTTCGTTAATAAATGCCTAATGTATTCAACTGATTCTTACAAAATGAAATAAGTCATGACATGAAGCCCTTTGAGTATGTGCTTCCAGCTTAAAAATAGCTAAAACCAATTCTGAATGTTGCACAGTGGAAATCCGGGAAGTCAGGAAATGAAAAAGATAGTTTCTTCAGAAATACTGCCTTAGCTGTGACATGTGTCCTACAGCATACACTAATGTTAAATGTATACAGTGGGAATAATTATCATCATGTTCATAGAAATAAGATATACAAAATGTTGGAATAGCTGAGGAAATATTTCTGCAGAACATGAACTTTTTTGCTTTATGTTGTTTTTAATTATTTTTAAAAGTTATGAAAATGTCCCTTAAACATAGGTACTTTTGAAAGGTGACCTCATATTCTGTATGAAATTACAGTAACCACTGATTTCCTGAAATCCTTATTATGCCTATTCAACATAGACAAAACCTCAGAAAAAGTAGAGCTTATTTTACAAGAAAGAAATTTTATAGAAATTACTTTTTCAAAGAACCTGAGGATTTTACCTTCACGTATCACCTTTGAATAGCCGATCCCAAGTGACTTGCTGCAGGTCATACAGTGTGTCTGGGGGAGACCCAACGCTGGAACAAAGCTCTTTTTGCACAGAAGATGAGAGAGTTTATTTTGCAGTGAATTGGATCTTGGCTTATTCACTGCATATATTGCAAAATTATCTTCTTTGTCCTGTACTCTCGGATCACTGCTGTTTTATTGTCTTGCGAAGTGGGAGGAAGGGGGCTTCTGTATTACATTTCATAGAAATAAAAAACTCTAAATCTCTGCCTTTTTAGGGAGGGCATTTTCGATGACGCACACCTCGGTGAAATCACCTGTTTCCAATGGCACCTTCAGCTTCGATGGCCAGATGAGGAGCGACGGCCATGTTTATCACACTGTGCACAAGGACTCAGGTTTATACAAAGACTTGCTCCACAAAATACACCTGGACAGGGCCACCGATGAGAGGCCCACTCAAGAAAACAACTACAAACTGTTACGACGCAACAACAGTTATACTTGTTACACAGCTGCTATTTGTGGCATGCCCGTGCATTCCTCCTTTAAGGCAGCAGATACGTCAACTCCAGAGGACAGTGAAAAGTTAGTGGGCGACACTGTTTCCTACTCCAAGAAGCGAGTTCGCTATGACAGCTACTCCAGCTATTGTAACGCAGTGGCCGAGGCAGAGATCGAAGCAGAGGAAGGTGGGGTGGAAATGAAGTTGGCCTCTGAACTTGCAGATCCTAACCGGCCCCCCGTTGATCCCGTGGAAGAGGATAAGGAAGAGAAAGACACGTCTCAGGTCCATCTACTTTTCCACTTCCTCCAGATCTTAACAGCCTGCTTTGGATCCTTTGCCCATGGAGGTAATGATGTCAGGTAAGAGGATGAGATCTCACAAACCAGCAATTTTACGGTTGAAGTGCTTGGAGCAAGGTTTGCCAGCTTGGCCGGTCGGAAAGCGTATTCATTTCTGCAGGCAGATGATCATCAGGGCTGTGTTTTGCAAAGCTTGTGACACTGATATCCCCRGTGCTTTCCAGGAGTTGGGCTGCTCAGTCTATGGTTTATTTTCTTCTCAATGGTAACATCTTTTTTATTCACTGCTAAATAAATGTGCAGTAATTAGTTTAATTCAGGTTTAATTTTGGCAAGCTTTGAGGCACTGAGACTCCCCCTGCCATGCCAACCACTGTAAAAGCAAACAGGCCAGTCCCAGCCCTGCAGAGTTCGCAGCCTATTTTAACTGCAAGATTGGAGACTATCAGCAAATGAGAGGTTTAGACTATTTTTGTCATTAGATGAATTTCATCTCTTGTCACGTTGCGAAAAGAGGTGTGTGAAGAATGTCTTCATTTTGATTGCTGCCGCCCTTATAGACTTCCCTTTGCTGAATCTTTTGTTTGGAGTTTTCCAGGGGTCTAGGACCGTGTGAGGCAGTGTATCACTGAATAGGCCAGAAGTTCTAACAAGCCGTAACATAAAAGTCCTACTGAAGTTCATAAACTGCACATACAGCTTCTCCAGCTGCCACAGTTCTCTTACCAAAATAAAGGGACCTACCCCCGAGGAGCCCTGGGCATGTCCCCATGCCCCATGCAGAGAGGGGATGTGGGCTATGGCTCATCTCCTAGCGCTCATTTAAGAAGCTTCCCATAGTTCTGAGGCATAGTTCTGGTACGCAGTACTCCCCGGCAGGAGTTTTATCCAGAGCTGCTATCACCATTGAGTTGCTCCTTGAGTTTGGAAGAAGCCAGTGACTTCATCCTTCAGTCATTTGGCTTAAGTGTTGCTGTCCTTAAATCCCGTGGCATTAACATCATTTCCCAGGAATAAAGGAAAAGGATCATCCTCCAGGAGTCTTTGTCTCGTGTTTGTATTGACTCAGCTGACAAAATCTCAAAGTTGGTCTCAGAAATCTATCTGCACCTCTTTGCCCTCCGTCGTCTGGTCAGAACCCCAGAAATAGTGTCTCTTCACTCACTCATTTGCCAGCTTCTTTCCCTTTGAAGGCTTAGTTCTGTTTTATTCCACAAAGTAYAAGACTTTTGACTGAAGGACATAAGGATGTAGGCTCAGGATGGAGCATTTTATACCTTGCTCATCTGCTTCTAACATTGCTTCATCTGCAGGGCCCTGTTGCCCCTTGCCATCTTGGTGGCGTGTGGCTGAAGGGCGGTTTGGGTGRTTTTGCTCTGTCCCCGGGAACATTGCATATTTTTCCTTCAGGATTTGGCTGGACTGCCTCTTCCCTAGGCCTGGAGTGATCCACTTGGTATTTAGTATCGTGATAGGGTCCCCTGAGAAATCCACTCAGAAGCTGCTTGTTGAAGCAGCGTTCCTTATTTGGGTTGTAGCTGGGACCATACTGAGTCCCCTTCCCGCTGAACCCTCGCCGTGTTAGCCGTGCCCTGCTGGTGTGGATTTCAGCATTTGCAGTGGTGCTTTGCASCGTTCATAACTTTCATAGTCCTCCTCAGGCATCTGGGCAAATGCTGTCCCACTCAGCAAGGAGAATGGTTATTGCTCCTCGCTCTTGTCAGCCACCTGATTTAACTCACAGCTCATCTCAAAAACACTTACAAACATGTCTCTTCCCTCCCCATCCGTCCAGCGTCCTGGGAATTCAGAATAAGGCTTTCTGAAGAGCCTTCTTGTCCTCGCTCTTGTTATTACTCCCTTCATATCCACAGGGATCTGGCTCTGGGAGGGAGTCCAGGGTCCCCTCATCCTCTGGATCGGAGGGCAGTGGTGCAACTTTCTTTCCTCTCGGATGGTCTCCGTTGATYAGGACCTCTGCTCTGAGCACACTGAGCAAGAGCAAGGACCCATGGAGGCTGATACCCATGTTCTGCAAGTGGCCAGCAGCRAGTGCCGAGGGGAACATAGGAAAAAGGACAAACACCGCTGATATTTCTTGTGATGTACCCTGGGAAGTACCATTGCAGAAAGTTCACAGCCTACCACAGTAGGTGCCCCTGCTTCTTTATTCCCTGATAGGTGATGTCTATACATACTCCTCAAGGACTCACATGTTTATGCAAGCATCACTTGCCTTTTCTGTAGGAGGCAAGGGTAGTAGAGTTTGCTAGAAGTGATCTGTAGGGATGCAGTCAGTTCAGAAATCAAATTTGGTGTTGATAGGAGCTGGACGGGATGAAAGACAAGGTTTAGACTCTGTGCAATATGCTTTGTTGCATCTTACAGCCTAATTCCCCCAGAATTCTGCATTTGGACTGGCTTGTTGCCTTGGCAATATCCTTTCCTGACAATTCGTATTTTTTAGTGTTTTGCAGATCTCTACTTCTGTCAGTGATCCTACCAAATTTGCCAGCAAGCATGCCTTTTTATTAAATGCTGTTTATTCCAAAATCTCTTCTTAAGCTGAATTCATGTAATTGCAAAACTAAAGCCCAAGTTAGCTTCGTTTTGTCAAAGCTGGTAGAAAAGCAAGAAGATGTTCATGGGTGTAGAATTGGATAGGAACCCATCCTTGCAATTGTACCGAGTTCCAGCTAAGCAATAAAAATTAGACTCCTTTGTATGCCAAAAAGGTTGAGTAGATAAAACACTCTGGGAATGCAGATATCTAGCCTGTGGATTATGTAGCAGAGACATTTTGCCAGTCTTTGTCTAGCAGAGCAGAAGACTTCTTACTGGGCTCTTGGCTCCTCTGCATGTCGCATAAAGACCTGCAGAGCTCGAAAGGCGTTGTTTTAAAAATAATGTTGTTTTAAAAATAATGCAGTAGAACCTAGCTAGTAGCACGGCTTTCTGTCCACATTTCTGTAAGAAAGCAAGCCTTGGCAATCCATCTTCCACCGAAGGCTGCTATCTTTTCATCTCCYTCCTTCGTTCACTTTCCTTCTGCTCATTTTAGATGCTGCTGTCAAGCTGCTTCTCTATTTTTTTTCTCAGCCTTGAATCCTGTTGTTAAAATCCCGCTTTCCTCTGCATTTGGTTTTAAGCTCCTCGCTCATATATTTAGGGCAGCACCTCCGTTGTCCACATCTTTTTCTTTGGACTCGTCTCCTACATTTTCCTTCCCCATCCTGGAACTCACTCTCATGCCGTGTTTTCTATTTATTTTCCATCAGGCTGTTTGCTGGTATTCCTTGAAGGGACAGAAGCAGATAAGAGGAGTGAAGAGAGAAAAATTAAAAGCTAATACAAAAATTAAAAACTGCAGGTACTTAAATGATTGACCTGTTTTAGAGCATAYTTAAGCATGAGGCATACGGTACAGACTGAACCATGATGCAGCTCAGAAACACTTTATGGAGCAGAAGTACCCCATATAGTTTGGGTAGCACTTTAGTGGGCAAAAAATCATATGGAGATTTCCCTTGTTCCATTGTCCCAGCTTTTCCCCTGGACCTGGAAGAGTTAAATCAGTATTTTGTCTTCGACTGCAGAACTAGGGTAGCTAGACCCCAGTTTCTTCCAAGATGATGCTTTTTAGCATCATAACGATACCAGCCATCTTTGCTGTGGGAGCTGATGTTTGCAGCAGTCGGGGCTCGTGTTTAGGCTGACATGAACAGGGATCCTGGTCGGGGGCAGTTGTGCATTAAAAGAAACAGGGAGTCATGGTAGCTCCTTATTTGGGTGACTGTTTTGTTCAGACCATCCCCTCCTGCCCCAGTGCCACAGAGCTTGTATGTGCTGTGTCAAGGATGCTGGAGCCCTTCCAGGGCTGGGACTAACTGAGCTGGGCCGAGAGCATTGTGACGCCATTGTGCACATGGGCTGAATGAATTAAAGAATTTAAAATCCCGACTAAATGTGTTGGGACAGAACCGCTGAAAAAAATGTTGTTGAACTTAATTAGTGGCGCCAAGTGAGCAGGTCCCACTGGCTCAGCACCCGAGCACAAAGGGAGCACGTCAGGTCATTGCAAGGGCAACGGGAGAATAAAAAGGGCAGGATGGAAAAAAAGACCCGGGCCAGGAGCGTGACACAAGGAGAACTGCCAGCTTCCTAAATGCTTGTTCAGAGCCAGCTTTCCAGAGAGGCCGAGAGGCTGGGCTTTGTTGGCTGGCGGAGATTATATGCACCTATAGTGGAGTTGGACTGAGCTTATTTTCTGTAAATATAGATTGGTTCAGCAGGAATCGTGATGATCTGGAGCTCAGTGCTGCAGCTGCAGTAGCCTACCCGTATAAATGCRGGTAGCAGGAGAGTCGCTGGAGCTGTAGGGTTAATGCTGCGTTTCAAAGTCTGGAAGCGTGTCTGATTAACTAGTTCCCAAAAACAAGGGCAGTTGCGCAGGCTGTTTTGGAAGTGGCTAGAGAGGACTGCTAACCCCATAGCTATCTCCTGTGCTCAGCACAATGGTGGCCATGGCTGCTTTGCTACTGGGTTAGGAATGAGAAAGCTATGAGCAAATGGTGTGTTGGCCCCGCAGCCCATCCAAGCAATCAGGAAGATGCTTTTGTTGACTCAAGCAACCTCTGGAGCTCGTTATTCCTTGAATTCTTGCAATCGAAGTGGGATGACCCACAGAAAGATGCTGTAGGTCGACAYGAGGTTTGCTGATTAAAATCTGCTGTTTATGCTGTGAAAAAAGCCTGAGCCTTGTGCTCCTACACACCTGTCTGTGCATGTGTTTAGTCTTTACTCATACAGATTCCTTCTCCTATAAATGGGTAGCCTTTTCTGTCCCCTCCTACCCCCTGTCTGCCTCAGGCCATCATTCCTGCTGTCACAGGAGAAACCCTGGGGATGACAGAAGGAGCCACGTGCCCTGGTTTGTGTGAGCAGGCATCCACCCTGGGCTCATGGATTCCAGCCATGGAGGAAGGTGGTTTATTATCGTGACGGTGGCAGGAGCCGTGATGCTCCGGCTGAACAGGGTGACCACAGACCATGCCGCCCGCCCATGTCTGTGCGCGCCAAGGTGCAGGCGGTACCGAGGTTTAGCTGGTACGTGCTGTGGGGAGGAGAAACCTGCCTGCGGATGTTTCTCGGTTATGGGGGGATCTCAGTTTTGCTGAGTTACTACTGCATAAATTGTTTGAATGTGGCTGCACTAATTAAATTTCATGTGGAGGACTTCAGGACTATCCTTGCATATTCATACTTAGATATTATAGGGAAAAGGGGTCATTCGTGTTATAGTCTGCAGGTAATGCCATATAGATTTATGGCAGAAGCTTGACAAAGAATGGATCTCTTATTATCCAGACGATATAGTCTACATTACTGAAGACAAGATTTAAAACTATTTCAGAGCTATAGTAAAAACATTTAGTATTTTTTATATATTTCTACACATTCTCTCAGTGGTTTTAGGGAAACCGAACTGCTACCAGATAGGGAGTTCATTGTTAAGCAAAGCAATGCAAGTGAAACTAGGAGATACCTGCTTGCCCAAAATGCAGGGAGAGGAAACTTCTCTTCACCTCCCTACAGACTTCAGTGGAGCTTTAGGTCAGAGCACACAAACAGCAGTGGGACTCACCTTTTCCCCTCTTCCTAAAGTAAATGCAATGGGATTAAAGGAGGGAAGGGCCAGAACATTGCCAGTATCTCACTGCACACAGAGAGCTTAGTGGGATTCGGTCTCCTGGCTAAATAAGGAGTCTAAAGGAGCTATAATAAGGCTGGATTACAGAATGAGTATTTCTTATTTCCTCCCTGAAAGCTGCAGTCAAGATCACTTAGAATATGTAGGCAGCCACTCTGTCCATTACGATTACTGAGAGCACCCTGAAATCTGATTTCTTCCCTTTTTAATAGCAGTCCGACCTGAAAGCGCAGCCCGTGTCCCCACTAGATATGAATCTTCACTTGTGTCCTTAACTGTGCAGGTACGTGGCATCTTTGTTGTGCCACGCAGGCAAGCCAGAGAAGAGCAGCAAGAAACGGGTCTCGGGTGGGCGCGGGAATCCCTCCCCATCCTGCTGTGAGCAGGGCCTGCGACCGGGCTTGCTGGGGGAAGGCTGATGCTGGTGGGTGAGGGGGAGGATGGACCCAACCCTCCAGGGTCCAGGGAGTTGGGGTTTCAGGGCCAGCATTTACAGTACTCAGCGATGAGCTGCAGGAAGAAATACGTAGCCTTCCTGACTCCTTAACACACCCAAAGCTTGCACTTCACAGGGCACGGCTGTGACACACTTTTATTGCGCTATGGTATACGCACTATTTCAAAACTGTCTGATTATTGGAACTAGGGTAAAACTCTCTCGATAATTTGAGATATCTGGAGATTAGGGCATACTGTTTTCCTGTTGGTACATACAGGCGTATCTTCCTTGCACCCTTACTCAACTGGGTGACATCTCCAGGCGTAACTGCAGCATATTCAGAAATATCATCCCACTTATTTTCCTAGTGGAGAGTTCATCTGTGAAATCCTGGTTTGGGAAATAGTCAAATGACTGGGGATTTTGTAATTATATTTGTAAAATTGGAAGCCTAACATCGATTTCTCAGACTGCTATTTTGCTCGTCATTCAGTTTTAATCAGTGATTAATGTATGTGTCAAGCTTCTTTCATTCATCTAGAAAAAGTGGCTAGAACACTATCTGCTTTTTCAGGTAGCAGAGAATCAAAGCATGGTCATCAAGTGGTCCGTAGATTGTGGATTATAACACAAAGTTTATTCAGAGCGTAGCATTCAAATACAATTAGATTTTCTTTTTGAGTAACTCACACTCCCCTCAAATAAGAAGTCGTGAGGTAATAGCAATGTTGCTAGTTCATAAAATACTATGACAAGTTTGATGGGATTTGGAGATAGAGCATTCAGCTGATGGCATCCTTCCATTACTGAAAAAAAAACTTAATTTTTACAAAAAAAAAAAAAAAAAAGGTTGTAGTCCTTGTTCCTCCAGAGAAGGGCCTGGACTTGTGACCTAAAAATCTCTGCTCGTGTGTGTGTGTGCATGGGAAACTGTAATTTCTAAGCCTGTCTCATGATAGTTGAATGTGTGGGGGGGTTGTTGGTAATACTATCTGTCTCACAGGGGAGAGGAGAAGCCAACTCTATTTATAGTTCAGATTCACTGTCAAATGCTATCTTTCACAACAGCTTTATAAATGGTGCAGGACAGATTCTCAACTGGCACCAACGAGCAGAAAAAGAGAAGTCGTGCCAATTCGCGTTAGTCGAGCGAGCTAGCGAAATCATCATGAGGGTCAGACAGCACTTCAGAAACACTCAGCACCACTTCGCTGAACCACCGTGACACGCGTCTGCAAGTATGAACATTACTGTAGATGGCATTTAATCCTAATCCTCTATCGTGCCTCCGGGGAAGGCAAACAGCCCCTATGCACCGCCCCTGCTGCAAAGTCCTGTGCCCTGCGAGTAACCGGGGCCGGCGGAGCCCGGCAGAGATGGTGAAAAATACTGGATATGGAGAATACACTTCACGACAGGTAGACTCAGGAGATAGGCTTCTTATGCCATAACATTTTATAAATTCATCCTAAAATTAACTCGTAACGGCCATCCTCTTATGCTCAGTGGAAAAATGCATATTAGATGTACAAAACAAAGGTAATACCACGACAGGAGTAGCTTATCTTGGCTTTTAAACCAAATAGCTAAATAATACAGTAACATCCTCGAAAGCATAGGAACTTAATGGCAGTTTTACATATAGATAGATGTGGATAGGGGTTCAGAGCCCCTGGGTGACCATCTCAGGCTTTTTTCTTCTCGCTCTAAACTACCACGAACAAGACTTGGAGCTCCAGCACAAAGGAGAGTTAGTTAAGGCAAGTAAGACAGCTGCATGGGAGAGTGAGAGAAAATCACTTCTTGAAAACAGACTTGGGAAATGAGTCTTAGCCAAATGCATGGAAGATTTGATGTCAAATGAGATAGAACCGGTGGGAAATATAGTGAAAGCCACACCCCAGTCTAGCCAGCATCCTCGTGGTTCATCTGCTTAGTCACTCAGCTGTATGAGACATCTGTTAACTGCAGAAGGCCTTTTTTTTGATGTGTTGTTTCTCTCTTACTCTTCTGTTGGGACTGGTAGACTTCTACCAATGAACTCTTCCTAGTCCCAAGGATGGTTGATTGCACATGCTCGTGGTAATTTCTCAAAGCTGATGTATGCAGTACCAAGATCCTAGTCTTTGCAGTTCATGTGTCAGACGCATTCATTATGAGCTTTTGGCAGTTTTGTGGTGGGACAGGCCTAACGGCTTCTTCTAGAACTGTTCTACATTGGCATAGGAAGCATTGATACCACAAGTCCCTGGGACTGGACCTACTGAACAAATCCAGAAGCCGAAGAGCCATGGCAGTGGTAGATTGGAGCCACCAGCTGCGCACCACTGCCCGTTTGCTGGCTGTTGGTAGCCACTTGCAGGTAGTCAGGCTGGGAGATGCCGTTGTCCCTCGGAGCTGAACGTTTAAGTCACATTGAATGTGATTTACAGGGAGAGGAGAGATGTCTCTCTGGTATAGATAACCAGTGGTGCAGATACCCACAAATGAAAATGCAGTTAATTACCTTTTTGCCTTTCCAAGCATATATGGATCCAGTGCTCCTCTGCTTTCTTTTCCTACAGGGAAGGTATCAGAAGTGCTGCCTCTGTGGGCATCAGTGTCATCTCTTCTGATCTGTTGGGCAGCATCAGCCACTCAGATCCTCCGAGGCTAAGCATAAGTCAGCAGAGTTTTACCTTGCCTTCCATTGCCACAAATAAGAAAATAACCTTTTCTTCGAGGATTAAGCTTAGTTGATTCACAGAGGTGTAGCATTTGCAAATAATTAAAACTGGATTTTGGTACAAAAGAGCATAGTTTGCTGCTGTAGTTTTTGAAGCCTTTTCTGTCTTCCCATTTACATTAGGTCTGAAAAATATCCATCCATAATCTCTTTAGAACAGTCAGGAATCAGTGCCTGGGCTCTCTCCAAATGTACCTGTTATTTTCAGCAGAGAGGTTGTCCCCATGTCATACAGCACTATAAGAAGGGATGATCAGTTTTCCCTTTATTCATCTGATCAATGTTTTAGTTGCCTTTATCCATCCTTCTGCATCCATCAGCTGAAGGTACAGTGAACTACCTTTCTTCTTCTATGCACAATAAGGCATTTAAATGTGCAAGTAATTTAATCCACACCTGAAAACACTGGCAAAGAAGTTGCAGGTCGACTTAAAAATATTAGAAAAGCTTTGGTCAAGAATCTCTTCTTCCTTGAAGGTAAAATAATTCTTGCATTTTGGCACTAAGGACTTTTCACATACCATCCTTTCACTCACGCAAAAACTCAACAAGTCAAATGCATACTCAGGCACAGTATCAGACCAGAATTTTAAAGTTTTTTGCCAGTGGCAAAATACACTCTTTATTTAAAGTGTATTTAGTTCTTCATCATACTACCCAGTGTCTTCAAACCCACTGGATTTTATTATCCATGTTAGCTCACTAACTTATTTCCAGCATCTTTCTCAAAACCCGTAAGAATTATTCATTCCTTTTTATATCAAAGAGCATTTTTAAGTATTTTCGTTTGCTTCGCAGCTTGTATGTTATTGTGTGTGTTTACAAGGGAAAATTCTTTCCTAGTTACTTTGCTCCAGGACCGCTTCTCAAGGTTCAGAGCTCGATTTCTCAAGGACCAGAAGAAAGAAGGAGGGTCTCGTGTTGCTTAGATGCGTCGAGCTTTGCCATGCTGAGGACCCTCATCTCTTGGCGACTAGCGCTCAGCCCCTAGCACCTCGTACCTGGTGAAGATGGGATTCAAGTAAATTATTAACTGTTGGTTACGGTGGCTTGGTTTGCACAACATTTGACGTTAAAACTGGCCCTTGCTCCATCTGTGTGCTTTGGAGTGAGACCAGGAACTAAATTTAGCTGGCCCTGGCTGCAGAGCGAGCATAGCTGTCGGTCCTGCCTGCGGCGCTCGCCGCGACCCGCTCTCCTTATCGGTTTACAAAGAGGGGAGCTTCCTGTTGGTTTTCAGACTTTTTGAATGACATTGGACAGGTTTGCTCTGCTCTTCTTGTGATTATTTAGACATAAGTGCTGTGCTGCCTCGCTTCTTAGGCTTTTTTGGTTGTGGATAAATGCTGCTCAGCAGGGCAGACAGCTATTCAGTTTAGCAAAAGAGCTGCAGAAAAAAAGGGCTGTCTAAGTTCTTATCTGCTTTTTAGTATTTAAGTCTTTAAAGTAATTGGATACTAGCTTTCAAGTTTTTCTTCTAACTCTCATGTCTAGAAGCTTGATGCTTTTTCAGAATAAACAGGGTCAGAAGTCTCACTCCAGGCACTGGAGACTCCAGACACCAATATTGGGTGACCTGCATTAGGAGTGGGGACTTCAGTGTTGCTGACTTCCAGAGTTTTTCTAGATAGCAGCAGCAGGGTAGCAAAAAGGGCTTACGCCAGCTCTGTGTCACCAAGGAGTCCTCTGATCCAGTCCAACTAGCTCTACAACGCGTTTGAAGAGGGCTAAGTCACCTTCCCAGCTGCATTCTGATCATATCTCCAAACCTTACAGGTTGTCAGACTAGATTATATTTGTATCTAGTTGTCTGCAATGGTAATTTTGTTCATTAATTTCCCTCTTTGACAAAAAGAGCTAATTTAATACTTGAATTTTAAAGATGCAGTGCTCTTGAATGGGTAAATTTTGAGATAATTTCAGCGCAGCTCTGAAAATATTGGTTTTTGTCCCAGAACAGACATAATGAAGTATTATCAACTCTGACATTTCAGGAAATGATTTGTAAAAGAGCAATTCCTTTCAGCATTTGCTATGGTTATCAGTGATGAGGTGACAACTGAAAAAGCAACATGATAGCAGCAACCTCTGCTGCAGCCTTTCCAAGCAAGAAAGGGTGTTGCCTGTAGGGTCAAGTCAGAGCAGTGCTGCATGCACAATGAGGAAAAATCCCGCGGAAAATAAGAGACTTCTTTCAAGGCAGTTATCTGCATTTTTATAACTCGGGTGATGTTTTTCTGTGTCTCCAGCAATGCAATCGGTCCCCTCGTCGCGCTCTGGCTTATCTACGAGCAAGGTGGTGTAATGCAAGAAGCGTCGACTCCCATCTGGCTGCTGTTTTATGGAGGTGTTGGGATCTGTGTGGGCCTCTGGGTCTGGGGTAGAAGAGTTATCCAGACCATGGGTAAAGACCTCACTCCAATCACACCATCAAGGTAGGTGCACAGTTGTCATTACAGTTGTGTGAACTTTCTGCGTGAACCAATCTGAGAAATTGCTGCTCCAGTATTTTGTTTGTAATGCAGTTTGCTGGATTTGCTGTGCTTTGATTTTAATGATAACCTGGCTTCGACTTCTCCGTCTTTCTAAAAAATGAAAGAAAAAAATGAGGAAAAGGAGAGAAAGAAAGGCTGAGAAAAAGAAAGAGAAAGAAAGAAAGAAAGGAAAAAAAGAAGATAACCCTGTAAACTAATACTGAATGCATTTAAGGTCTACGTGAACAGAGTCTTCTGCTGATGACCTAATTAACGTGGCAGAAGGTGCATTTGGAAATGGCAAGGTTACAGTGGCTTTCGCAGTGCGCTTCAGACTATTAAAACCATATGTATTTATTACAGTAATTTTCATCCGTAAGGCATACTCGACCTCTGCTGGTGCTTAACCAAATTACTAATTAGGCATGATTCACTGCAGYGTAGAGTAGTAAAAGTCTCTGACGCAATGAGCTGTGCAGCCGGTTTACTACAGATGACTAGCCTGTGCCGTTCCCATTATTCAGCCCTTCCTTGTTCTCTTAACTTATTCCTATGACAAAAATCAGTYGGAGATAAAGCAGTTGAAAGAAGAAACGGGTAAGACTTCGGCACACTGCATGGTATCAGTCCGAGCTGATGCAAAGAGTGATTGTGAAGTGTTTTCTTATGCTTCCCGCAGTGGATTCACTATTGAGTTGGCTTCGGCGTTCACAGTTGTGGTAGCTTCCAATGTTGGACTTCCTGTCAGTACTACACACTGCAAGGTATGCCTTTGCCCAGCGACTGCAGTCAAGGCAGTCTGGACTATTCATCTTAAAATTGTGCCGCTCGAGACAGCGGATAATGGCACGGCGAGGGGAAAACAACCGCTCACAGAGGACGGTTAGGAGGAGGTGCATCAGCGCGTCTCAGTCGTGCCAGCAACACTGGAAAATAATCAGGCTTCCAAAAAATGCATTGGAGTTGTCACAGTAAATTTGCTGCAATTGGGCACAGCCTGAACTCCATAGCTGTGGTTAAAGAAAAACAGCACTTACAAAAATGTGACCTCAAATTTAAAGCAAACGATTACAAGGAAGAACCTGGTTTCCTCCGACAGTGCCATTTGAACCTGGTCGGGTAGCGTTTCTCCCTTGTTCAGAGGCTGCGCACCATTCATCATTTATACTTCACTTTCTTGATAAGTGCATGGCATGGGATTTCCTGCATATAACTCTTTTACTACAGGTTTTCCATCTGTCTTTTTTTTTTTTATTTCTTCACAGTGGATTTTGCATTGAAGTAATGTGTGCGCTAACGGTACTTGTAGCCTCAAATGTGGGTATTCCAATAAGCTCCACCCATTGCAAGGTATTGGAGTTTGCAGTGATTGCATCAGTAAATCACATCACTAGGACAAACCATAACAAAATACGAGAGATACCAATCGTTGCAGATTGCCTTCACTATGTGATGCGCTGTGCAGACAGCGATCGCAAAATAACAAGGACCGCTTTTCAAGCCGGAATGGCTAAGCAAAGTCAGTGTTATAAGCAATTTGCACAAAAGTCTGGAACATCTTTCACTCTTACATGATCGTATTGAACTAATATAGACATATTAAAATAATGTAGACTCGTAGTTTGTGTGATCCCGGTTACATTTAGAGCCACCTGTATGAAAAACACTGCTATATCATTAAGCTAATATTTTAATGTGTCTCTTCTTTTAAACCAACTTGTCCTCACTTTTGTGCATTATAATACAGAATCTGGCCCTGGTAATTAGTTCTTTGAACAAGGCCAAGGTTGTTGTTGGCTTTTTTTTAAAAAAAAAAGACCAGTTTGAAGTATAGCTATAGGCTGGGTAATGAGCAGAATTTAATTGTGTCATATGATACACTGTGTGAGGAGACATTTATATTGCTTGTAGGCAACAGGGAGCATGTGGACATTTACGCTGCTGGAAGAACATAGTGAGAATTTGGAATTTTGTTCCCCAGGAAATTCCTGAGTCAAATAACCCGTCTTTCTTTCCTTTGCTTCTCCATGGACTCCCAAGCTTTTGGACATGCAGAGCTGTCTGTATCTCTCACCCTCTGGCAGGGCATGGGGAAGCCCCTCCGAAATCAGAGACCCCGGAGCAGCGAAGCCCCTCCAAAATCAGAGACCCCAGAGCAGCAAAGCGCCTCTGCTTCGGGAGTATCACTAAGCCCTACAAGAGCTAGATCCTGTAGGATTCGCTACTGCACTCTAGGGACCTTGGAGCCCTTCCGAGTCTGGCTGGGGCTGGGGCAGGCAGGTTTTCGGGGCTAACTGCTCCACGGCATGGCAGGCGGGCTGGCAAGAAGCCGGGCATCCTTGCCTGTGACATTGACCTGGTTTCCAGTGAAAGAGTCAATGAAATCCACGCATCCTGCAAAATGCCCCAAGTTAGTTCAATCGGCCTTTTTCTAGTGAAAACTATTTCTTCAGAAAGCCTTCCTCTATTGCAAAATMATTTCTTTCTTCTGCTGCAGAGCTCTTTGAGAAGCAGCCAAGACTGAGCTGCTCTGAGAGGCTGTTCAGATTTCCTGGTGTTGGCCAAACTCTGGTTCCTCTGAATCAAGCATGGAGGGGAAAAATAATAACAACATGATCCACTTCTAAAAATGCTAGCCTGAAACCACCTCYCTTTAAGCTGACTGGTATATCAAATGTGTGGTGACGAATTTGCCAGGGAGAATAATACAGCTTTGATTATCCCGGTTGCGTGCCTGAAGCACTTCTAGCCAACCGTCATAAAAGAGAAAATACACTTTGGTGCAGACAAATAGATTGAATTTAAARAGAAAATGTCTTGGAAGCCATCAGCTAATGAGAGGGTGGCATTAGGAGATACTCACTGACTCAACGCAGTTAAAAGCTTGGTCTTTTCTAACTGCAGAGCAAAATAATTATTTTTAAAAAATACTTCCATAAAAGCAGTTAATGTGGTTAGTCTGTGTCTGCTCCCTGTAGTTTGCTGTATCTCATTAGATGATCATTTTTAATGGGAAGATCCACTTCGCAATAGGATTAGACTGTTCCAGGATGTCACATTATTATAACTGACTCTGTGTTTCAGCAAAATGAGATCCTGAGCTGAAAGATCCTAAGTGATCAACACAAGATAAAGCAAACACTTGTAACAGATGTATTCCTTGTTTTCTTTGAGGACCCGGTGAAGGAATAAAAGAACTATTATACCTCATTTACTCCATGGGAAAATGCTTCTCTGAAAGTGCTGTCAGCCAATGAGACAGAAATGCCTTCTTAAAAATCAGCAGAAAAATTATTTTGCCCTAGAAATCAAAAAGTAAATGGGTTCAAGGTGAGCCTAGTCCTAAGCCTCTAGCATCAGGGAGTGGGAATTATTCTTTTCCCCAACATTTGCTCCACAGCAAAATAGCATTTGCTAAAGTGGGAGCCCTACTGAAGGGGTGTCAGTCAACTGAACGTGCAGCAACTAGATAAACCRATGGCAAAGGAGCAGCGTGAAACCCTTAGGTGGAGGGAGACCTTTTCAAGGTGAAACAATACACTATAATGAAAAATGAAGGAAAGCTCTGAGCAGCAGCTTTCAGGTCTTGGAGCAGATGTGGTGGCAAACTGGAGGTTGGTAGCAGGAAGAAAAACATTAGCTTCTGAGAAAGATCCGTCAAGCCCTCTCAGATCAGGAGGTGCATTCGGTCGTAAATCAGAGGCTTTGGTCTACATGAGGTAGCCACTGCCCAATGCCTGTCCTCAGTCTACAGCCCAGCAGCTTTTCCACGCTCGGTGCCTGCCGAGACCCTGAACTGCACCATCGTCCTTGCCATGAGTCAAAGGGGAGAGGAAGGTCCCTCTGAAAGCCTCTAAGTCAAGAGGGCCAGAGGGAAAGACCTAACCTTTTGAGCCTCCAAAGGAATTTGTGACTCTGAACACGGTAACCACATTGCTCTGCCTGCACCCCTTCAACCTCCCTTGGGATTTAGCACTGAAAAGCCAGTATGGTGTGAATGCATGCCRTGCCTTTCTGCTGCCCAGGTAGGCAAATGATCATACTGAATCTTACACATAGTGCCTGATATTTATTCTAAAATATGAGATGTAAAAATAAACAGGCAATTCTCAGCTGTAACAGATTGAATGTGTTCACATACAGATAAAATTAGAGTACAGGAGTTAAATGCTTTTTCCGTGCAAAAGCGACTTTGCTGAAGTCATACTGTCAGCTTCGTTTTGCTATTATGATTTTGGGGTTTTGCAAAATATTCTCTGTGTTGCTATGATGGAATTATCATGTTCTGTGTGTTGTTATGATATGCCATTGCACAGGAAAAAGAGAGCCAAAAGCATTTCTGTAATGCTTTAAGCAGAGCATACTGAAGGCAAACTGTACTGGTTTCAAACCAATCTCAAAGTAGCTATCATCTGAAATTCTGCAGACGGTGTAGTGTCCCTACACCCAAATTTTAGCTACTCTCCTAACCTCTAGTCCATCAAAATCACTATTAATAAACTAAACTGTAATAATGTTTAAAACAGATTACCAATGCCATCATTGCTGATACCTTTTAAATTTCAGGAAGGACTCAGAGATTATCGTACGTAGACTGCAGGCTCGCTCAATAAGCAATGCTTCTTGTTGCAAGCATGACAGATGGATGCTAAGGATGTGCAAAATGTAAAGCAGAGTCTAACAGCTGAGCTGCTGAAAAACCAAATGCTGTTTCCTCGGGTTAATGCTTTGATATAGTCAGAAGTGTGGGGTTCCTCTTATCCTAAATACAGGATAGCATATTGTCCACTAAGSGGGTATTCAGATTAAATATAATCTTAACAGATTTCCTTATTGCATCAAGCTTTAGACCGAGGCCTTTTCAGTCCTAGAATATCAAGTTTAGTTTTCCCTTGTTCTGTCACAGGCACTTTTGAGTCTTATTTCCCTAGAGTTACAGGGTCTTCCACAAATAACTCTTTTCTCCAAAAACAAATGTTAAGCAGTCATTAGAAGTTAAATAGGTGTTAACAAAAGATGTGGATTCGATATCCCCGTCCTCTTCCTGCTTCCCTGTCCTCCCAGCATTTATCATTTTCCTGGCTCCACACGTGGGGAGCAGCCCATCTTCTAATCTATAGGCAGGGACTGATACTCCCATTAAGAAAACAAGCAGGGAAGAGGAGGCAGGGATGACATTTCAGCGAGCACAAGCCCAGCTGTGTCTTGGAGTTTCATTTCCTTCAAAACAGGATATTCCTTCCACATTTCTTGCTGCTTTACCGTGTGCTTTGAATAGACTTGCACTGATTTACACGTTTTTGTTAACGGCACAGAGGGCCACTTCCAGGGCAGAAAGAAAACACAGCGTTTCTGATGTTTTTGCATCATTTTTCACTGGAAATGTTTTTTTTCAGTCCAGTTCTTTCTTAAAAAATAATATGCTGGCTTTATACCCGAGCTTATTAACTGAAAATACATTTGAAGGAAAAAAAAAGGTTGTAGCGTTGGCCATGCCACAGTGTGTTTTGTCTTCAAAAACACTGACCTACCCAGCTGCCCTGGTAGCAATGCCTTCAAAGGACATTTTGGTGGTTTATGCATTCCCCACCTGAAGCCAGACCTCTTGACRTCCGTGTAGTTTGCATGCCCCATAGCATCAGGATGATGTCTTTGTCCGCAGGGAGGATTTTAGCTCTGGATGCTTTGCTTGGCTGGCTGGTCCAGAAGGGCTGGTTTTCCTCGGGGGGCTCGGACTGATGAGTTTGATGTAGGGCAGCTGTACTGGGTCTAACCTTGCGCTGTCTGTCTGCCCCCCGCCAAGTTACCATCGCTGTTACAGGGTGGGCTCAGCTGCCTACGTTGCCATYGCTGTCCTGTTTATAGCCTGCAGTATTGAAATATATAGGTGCTGTTTGGAGTCAGCTCCATATGCCAGGCTATAAGCAGCAGAGATTCAGCAGCTGCTAGGTGAACAGGCAGGACATCCCAAACCAGCAAGAGGACGGGCGGGTGGGACAGGAACCATACTAGCTATCCTGACCTGCCCCATGCCACACTCTCTGGCAGAGCCTTAAAAGCAACTTTCCCAGYGTTTTCATGATTTAGACCACAGCCCAGCCAGACTCGGTGGATGGTTGCCCTCTCCCCTACAGACTGAGTCAGGTGCTGGGCCGGTGGAGGGCTGCCTCGATTGCACTCATGGCTGATCCAGGAGCTAGCAGGGCAGAGAAAAACCCACAAAYGTATTTATTCTCCTTTGGCTGACCCTGAGACCCATGAAAAACAGGAGATCATTGAAAAATAAAGGTTAAAGCACCCTGGAATTGTGTGCCCTCCTGCCACCCCACYGGAACAGAGCCATCATCATCATCAAGGGCTCCTTTATCTCAAAGCATCGCTTGGTATCAGCTGACTGGCATTGGTGTGGCCATGTGCATGTTACGGGCGCTCAGACGTACCCCTCACATCTTGTCTGTCTCCTTCTCTCTTCCTCACACTCCCAAGGTCGGCTCCGTGGTGGCCGTTGGCTGGATCCGCTCCAAGAAAGCCGTTGACTGGCGCCTTTTCCGCAACATCTTCCTGGCGTGGTTTGTGACTGTGCCGGTGGCTGGCTTGTTCAGCGCCGGGGTGATGGCACTGCTGATGTACGGGATCCTGCCTTACGTCTGAAGAGCCTCCTCCGCTGGGAAAAGGGGAAACGGCCAAGCTACCACCRAGGGGAGAAGCGTTCCCATGAAAGAACCAGTCAGAGAGGATCCATCTTCCATATCTAACTTCTTATCTACTGTACATAACAATGTGTCATATTGGTGACATGGTGATGTGGTGCCATTTCTTATATATTAAAGAAATATATATGCATATAGTAGGTAACAATACCTAAGTTATATTATCAGTGGGGTGAAAATAATTGCCTAGAATTTAATATTTAGTAAAATTTGTACATAGTGTATCATTTTGGTGGCAATTTTTTAATCTTTTGAAGAAGAGTATGGATTAGGAAATGTTTCTTGTCCATTTGATATAAGAAGCGAGATACAGGACTGCATAACATGAATTTTTTTAAAGCTATTAAGATACTGGAACAAAATACAATGTGCAGAAGTGCTTTTCATAAAATAACTTTGTTCATATCATATTGATCTTTGTGTATCATAGCGTGATGGTTATGGCTGTGTAAATACTTACAAACAGTAACTTTTAAATGGTGCATTTCCCTTATATATTTTGGATAAGAAAGTTTAGGAAGTACCAAAGAAGCAGGGGAATAGCTTGCCGATATTATGTTGTTGTCTACACGTGTGGGCATGTGTTGTGTTTCCCCACCTCTAATTCAACGTTGTTTTCACCAAGCTCCCACCAGCGAGGCTGGGATAGTACTGTTCATGTCTTACTGTAACTTTAGAAAAAAAAAAAAGCACACAAAAAAGTTAGTTCTCGTTACTTAGTAGGCAGACCACAGTTCTCCACATTAGCTGATAGTAGACTGACATCATTTTGTGGGTTGAAGTATCTCACTGCTCACCTTCTACCTTTCCCCTTCAAGTCTCAGCTCCCGGTTGCCCTGCTATCAATTCCAGCGGGAGAACAGACCGTCAGTCTCCCCCTTTTCTGTCMATCCAGCCACAACCACACACTCTCAGGTACAGGAGCGGGACCGTGGGGTGCACGTCACCCCCACGTACAGAAGCGAAGGGCAGCAGCGGGTAGGAAATGGGCTTAGCCCTGGTTTTGTGGTTGAAGGTATGGGCGCCCATGGGAGTGCTGACCCACGCAGGGGCTGGTGTGAGGAGCACGGCGAGGATGTGAGCAGATGCTGGGTCCCCCCCGGTGAGTCCCAGCCTCCCGCCGTGCTGCCAACCATGTGGAGGGGACAGGAACCTGGCCCTGCATGGATGGAGGTTGTGTGGTAACCAGCATTTGGGATGAGATTTTTTTCACAGCAGCTCAGGGGGAAATGGCTAGCTACATCCCCTGCACGGCTTTGGAAAGCACATTTGGGTGAAGGTATCTGTTTCGTGGGTGGGAGGCAAAGGGCAAGGGGTGCCCGGAGGAGGTTGGGAATCTATTACTGTTTAAATGCTGCTAAAATTTTGATAAAATGTTCTTGGTACTCCATTGTGACTTTTCCATTGGTCATTCATACTAAATTTATAATAAAAAGATAAACCGCCCCTATCACTGTTTGCCTCTTGGGTTTTTTGAGCGTTACTCAGCTGTGCCAACTGCAATGGGAAGGCTCCACCGGCAGCTAAAACCTACTCCTTGGCATCCGCCRGCTTTTGTTCTTTGTCCGCCCGGGTCAGCGGGGATGAAACTGCAGCTGGGGAAAGCATGGGGGAGGGCAACACGAAGGGCAGGTTTGTTTGCAGTAGAGACTTGGGTTGCTTTGCAAGAGCTTCTAGCCCAAACTTAGGGACCTGGGTGCCTCTGGACTGCAAGATGATGCTGAAAAAGGCTTGGACAGATACATATTTTTTGAGAGCAGAAGACTGAATGAGGGTCTTGTGCAGTTTATGTGCTGCTACTTCTCTAGAGAAGGCAACTGGTAAGAAAAGTTTTTTTTTTTTTTGAAAGGTTTAAGGACCTCTGTTTTTTATTTCCTTTTGTTGAGCTTGCTTTAGTGATACTAATGAGATGGCCTGATGGATCTGATGGAGCGTTGATTCCATCTC